>WHYT01017993.1:138959-189468 GCA_009806455.1 Tetrax tetrax
GGCCCAGCCAGGCAGGGCCGCGCACGGCCGCGGGACCCCGGCCCCGCCGCCCACCTGCCGACGGTCTGGTTGGCCAGCTGCTTCATCCGGTTGAACTGCTTCTTCATGGCGGCGGCCGCTCCCCCGGCCTCCCGCCGGACACCCGCTGCTGCTGCCGCTGCCGCTGCTCCGCCGCCACAGCGCGGCCCCGGCCCGGCCTCCCGGCGCTCCGGCCCCGCCCACACCGAACCCCGCCGCCGCTTCCGGCCCCGCCTCACCGCCACGGGCGGAGCGGGGCGGCCCGGAACCCGGATGTCGCGCCCTCTCTTCCCGCCCCCTGCCAGGGCCCGGATGTAGCCGCCCCGCAGCGCCAGGGAGGGTCTCCGCCCGCCGTCCTCTCGGGAGCGCGGGGCGCTGCTGCTTCAGGAGCTGGGCTGGGCTCGGTGCACCGGGGCAGCCCCATCCCGCACTCCCCGCGGCGTTACCGCCGAGCGTCCCCCGAGACTACAGCTCCCGGTTCCCTCTGCGGCGCCGCCGGCGTTTCCTGGGCGGGGCAGTACAACCGCGATCTCTCATTGGGTGCTATGGGAATGGACGAGGCGGTGGACCAATCGCTGTCGGGCGTCGGCGGGCCGCCGTGCGGAGGTTGCCCAGTGAGGGGCGGCGGGGGGCGTGCCGCAGGGGCGGTGGCGGCAGCGGCGGGAGGCCGAGCGTCGCTCCCTCCATGGCGGCCGCTGCCCGCGACCCCCTCTGTGCCGCCGGCCTCGACGAGGCGGACGAGGCGGTCCGGGGCACGTGCGAGGACGCCTCCGTCTGCAAACGGTAGTGGCACCTGGGGGCGGGCCGGACTGGGCCCCTCCGGCGTCCCCCCGCGCCGGGCCGCGGCCCTGAGGCGGTGCTGGCGGTGCGGGCGGGGAGGCGGCCAAGCACGGACCGGCCCCCGGGAAGCCGGACTGGAGGAGCGGGGGGAGAGGCCCTTCTTTTCCCGGGTGCCGCCGCGTCCGAGGGTGCCGGTGTTTTTTGTCTGCTCCGAGGCCGAGAGCCAAAGCCGGGGCCCGAGCGGGTGCGAGGCCCGGCTGGCCGGGGGAGCGCACACCGGCTGCAGAGCGGGAGAGGAGCCTTCAAACCGCGCCCAGAGCTCCCCTTCCCAAGGGCGGGTGTTTGCTCTGTCTGCTCCTCAGTTGTGCCCACTGCTTTAGCCCGCAGCTCTGCTCTGAGCTTTCCCATCCTGTTATGAAACACCTGCCCAATTTTCAGCTTTTGGTCTGTGTGTAAAACAGCACGCAGGGGTAGCTCGAATTGTACTGCCTGATAGTGGGGTTCAGAAATTTCAGTGATGTTTAGTGTTTCAGGAAAACACCATTTTGGTTTTTGGTTTTTTTTTCTGAATTCTTTACTTCATCTCCTCTGGAGGATGGGTGCTGGGTGGGGGTGGTGATGAGTTCTGTTGCCCTGTTGTACATGGGTGTGAATTTAACTTCTGTGATTGATGGCTTTTTGTTCTATCCTTTGTTATTGGCATAGCAGCAAATTGTTGGGTGGTTGGATTTGGTTTTGAGAGTTTACCTTTTAAAATTGGTTGTAAAACTAGTCGGTTCTATTAGGATAGAATAGCACTGTTGTCTGTGTTAAAGTGGAATGTAGAAGCTCTGAAATAAGTGCAAACAGCTGATAGCAAAATGATGCAAAGAAGTAAAGCATGCATTGCGTGCAGTCTGAGGAACTTCAGACAATTCCTCTCTTTACTGGGCCCTCAAGGAGGGAATATTTGAGATTAGGGTCTTTGCTTGCGGAAGTTCATCAAATTGTGCACAGACCATTAAAAAGATGCTTGTTTAATGTGGCAAAAGTCAACATCTTTCTTACTAGACTTTCTTTCACTTCTTAATTGAAATAATTCCATGCATTCAACAGGGTTTTTAAACCTTATCTGCATGTACACACCCAGGCCAGAGAGTGACCTTTTCAGCCTGTGTGTCTTTTAGAGTAAAACCTGGTGGCCTTGTTTCTTAATTCTCTTATTTTTTTCCCTCCTCTGGACAGGTTTGCTGTAAGTGTTGGCTACTGGAAGGACCCTTACATCCAGTATTTTGTGAGACAAGCCAAAGAGAGAAAAGCACCTGAAATCAATAGAGGCAAGTTGGCATGTGAATGTGAACGGAGACAGTGCAAATGTGTTCTTAACTGGTCTGAAAAGCACCTGGCAGAACCTCCATATACTGGGTCTTACTGGGTGTGGGAAATATGTAAATGAATGAGACAAGTTTTCTTCACGGTAATAATTCCACATGGTATCTAACATTTAAAGTATTATCCTTTAAATCAAAACTCTTATCCTTTGCTTTCTATATTCTGAATGGAATGTCTCTGTGTGTCTCTACAAAGCAATCAAAAATGTTAATTTGACTCAGGACGGCGGAGTGTGTCAGTTCTAGTCTCTGCAGAAGTGTGCTCACCAGCTAGAATGATTCTGCTTAGTTTGAGGTGAAACTTGACTAAAACTTTTATTTACCCCAGGAATCCTGTTTTATTAGTGCATCAGATTTTGTTAGTAATAAATAAAAGACCCTTAGGTATCTTAAAAACAGTGCATTATTCTTCCTAAGAAACACTGTTTTTAAAATAGACTACCTAAAATGTCACATGAAAATAATAATTAAAAATAACCTTTTTTTTTTTTTTTTGTTAACAGGGTATTATGCTCGTGTTCATGGAGTCAGCTATCTGATTAAAGCTTTTCTAAAAAAGACAGAATGCAACTGTCAAATAGTTAATCTTGGTGCTGGCATGGATACGCTGTTCTGGAGATTAAAGGTAACGATACCGCGAGTCAGGAGCTCTGCTGAAGACAGAGATTTGCGTGGACGTTTGAAGGACTCTTCTGCGGGGGTTTAGCGCGGCTGAGTACCTCAGCACACTGCCCCGCTGGTTCGCCTCAGCTCTCAGCTCGCCTCTAATTAGTTGAGGAACCTTGAAACCTCAGTGCCCGGGAGCAGCTGCTGCTCTTGCCAAAAAGTGCGTGACACGCAGCTGACCTCTAGTGGGCTTCCAGGAGCGCAGCTTGAGCTCCGCATTTGGCTGTCCTCTTTAAGCCTTAAGATTTCACTCTGTAGTCATGTATTAAAACAGGAATAAGGTACCGAAGTACAGGCTCTATTTACATGTTTCTGAATTATTTACATAAAGGTGAGCTTTACCTATGTAAATATGTATGTCTGTTTGTATCCATGTATATAATTCACAAAAATTCCGATTACTCTGCTGTCTCATGATAGTATCGTTCTGAGTGAACGCACCGCTAAGGCATCCTGTCTTCTCATTAGCATTACATTTGTAAATCTGGAGGAAAGCCCAAGGAGGCCAATCACGTTTTGCTTGGTCACAACTCATTATACCTTGGTCAGTGGAAGGGAAAAAATTTTTTTTTTCTGAGATAGGAAGCTTTTTTGTTAACTGCATTCCTATGAAAACTATGTCAATACACAGTTTTATTAACTTTCCTGTAACAGTGATTTTAAAAGCTAAAGTGGGGTCTGTAATTCAAATACTTTCTCCCTGGAAAGGGCAGGTGTGGTGTAATTAACATACAGAAGATGGGACCCCGTTAACTGAGTGCTTCGGTGTTCTGAGTACTGATTTTATCTGCTGCTCAGAAATTCGTGAGGCTGACAAGCTAGAACTAGCAGAACATATCCATCACAAAGAGATTGCTGCCCAGGGAGAAACTTGGTACAGCTTCTCTGTCAGGGTGTTAAACAGTGACAACGTGAATTGAAGAGGTTTTCCCCTTTTTGTAGTAGAGGAATACTGATGCATGTGTAGTCAGGCTCTCAGTTGGAGGACAAATGACATAATGTGGTCACTTTCTGCGTAAACCTGTGCAAAGTGTTCCCGAGTCCTTTCTTGGAAGAATATACTGAAGATGCATGGTAAATGTCGTAACAGTTTCCTGTTGCTGTGCTCTTCTAGATCTTGATAGCACATTGTTGGAATACACGTTTCAGTGATCTCGTGTCTAGGATTGCTGCACTACATAAATAATTTCCTTAATGCTTAGGGGACGTTCTAATGTCTCTCCACTGGTGGTGTTGGTTTGTGGTTTTTTTCTGTGCTGTGGGACATTAATTTATACTACTGTTACAAATGCCACTGTAAACTAAACCAAAACTGTTTAGAACTTAACATTATATCTTCTTGTCGTGTGCATGTGAAACTTGAACATCCCTAATTCTAGAGTCTGACTCCAATTTTCAGGATGAAAATCTTCTCCCTACAAAATATTTTGAAGTGGATTTTCCGATGATAGTTGCAAGAAAAATACATAATATAAAGTAAGTATAACACTTATGTTTAGCTATGTGAAACTGAAGGTAATTCAGCAAAATATGAATTGCAAGGTGAAATTATTCTATGGCTCTTGTGAAAAACTCCCCATGCTCTAGGATTTAGGATAAAGGTTTTGTTACGCAGACAAGTCGTATGTGACTGTGCAGCCACTGTTCCAGGCTGGAGAAGCTGATATGTGGAAGCTTCAGGGAGGCAAACAGACTTTGTTCTTACCTCTGTGAAACATGGGCAGGGGAAGCCTCAGATGATTAGAGGCAATTAAGTCTTCTCTTACTGGTGAAGACAGCAGTGAATTCCCCGATGTGCGTGTTCGGTCAGAGAGGTAGGATAGCTGGTGCTATGCGTGAATACTCTGTTTGAATGAACACATCAAGGCTTGTGGAGGATATTTGAAGAGAGTGTCTGGATTTCTCTTGAAGTATTACCTCAAAACTTAAGAGTCATTGGGTATAAAACTCAAGTGCAACTTATTCCTACCTGTAACTTGCAAACGTTTTTATTTCCAGTAGAGGGCAGAGGTATTCTCTTGTCTGTTAACATACACGCGCACACATATATATATATGTGTTAAAAAAAAATTGTAAGTACACTCTTAAGCAAGCTTAACTGCTCAGAGATGCTTCTTCCTTCTTCCCACAGATCAAAACCTCCCCTGTCAAAACCAATTATGGAATCCCATTCAGGGGACTCTCTTCTAATAGGTGAGTCATCTCAAAGTAAGTCAGCAATGTACTGCAGCACTTTTAAAACTTTTCTGATCATTTTGTTCTGCTATGTGGGCAGGCTTTTAATGTTTGAAATGCTGTTTGGACAGAGAATTGGGAGGGAAAAGAGGATTTTTTTTCTTCTTTTACAGACTCCTGCCCATTTGTTCTGTGTCATGTTAGAAATGTCTTCTCTTGAAGTGGTTCTATTCTGCTGGAAAGTTGTTGGGTTTTTTTCTCTCTCTCCTATGTAGCTTAAGTTACTCTTTCTTTTCTGTCACAGAAAAAGAAAAGTGCTACTGGTAATCATGTATACTGGATTAAAATATCTCTTGAGTGTTTTCCTCTATCTTCTTTCTATCTCATTAAGAGCATACGTCTACATTCAGCAGAGTCTTCGCAAACAGAAATGCAGCCTGCAAAGTCTGTTCCCAGAAGCCAGTGCCGTTTGGTACATTTTGGTATTACGAGGATATTAGATTTGGGTGGTGTCGTGTGATTGTACTGTCTTGGCTTACAGCCTCATTACGCTGGTGTCAGGATTGTGATTTGAAAACCTTTTTACTTCTGGAAAAAACCCTGGGTTCCATTGAATAATGTTTTCGGTGCCCGGATAGCAGACACTGCACTATAGTAGCTGCTTGGGAACCTTTAGGAGGAGCAGTCATTATCTGCATCGCCGATACCAACTCATTTGTGTTAGCAGATGTGACCCTAAGACAGAGCTGGCAGTGTTTGTGTTCCCTGATATGATTACATCTACAGGTGCTTTTAATAAGCACGACTGTAGCGAAGGAGCTGGAGGGCTTGAAAGGGCCCTCTGAAGCCTGAGGAGATGCGCTGCTCCTGCCAGCGGCAAGGTGTAGGTGCTTCACCCCAAGGCTCTTTCAGGGCTTTAACTTGGATCGAGTACTGCCACACATTGATTTATTGTGCATATTTATGCATATTATGCACATTTTATTGCTGCATATTAGAGGGTGTTAACTTACCAACCTTTTAGATGTCCTTTTGAATGCCAGAATTCTCTATTGTACATTCAGGTCTCAAAAGATGAGAGCCCAGAGCCTCATCTCAGAAAAAGGGCTCCTGAGTACCACTGTGTTTCAGCTAGGAGACCTTGTAAGGTGTCTCATATACAGTGAGATGTGCTGCATAAGCACCGTTAGAAAGGCGTTAATACAGGGTCGATCGGAAGGATTTGGTAGTGTTTGTGCTTCTGAACAGCTGTAGGTATGTCTAGTACAGCAGAACAACTGCAAACTTACCAAGTTGCAGCAGTGTACTGTAATCTAAAGCTACTAATTAGCAAGTCTCAGCAGTCAACAGCAATTAATGTATCACTGTTTGCGTGTATGGAAGTGGCTTATTTCTCTAAAGCTGTTTCCCTTGTTCTTTCTCAGCGCTGAGTTATAAATACTTTAGAGTAGCAGTTTTACTGTAACCAGGCTGATGTAGGCGCTACTACACCGAGGTCTTTGGGATGTAGCATCATATCCAGATACCTGGAGATGGTGGAAATCGGTTGTGGGCTCCCAGTTTGAACTGGCACTCAATAACCACAGGTCAGTTCGAGTGAAATCCATGCAGCAACTCTAATTTAGGGACATGTTAATGGAACTGCTTCGGGTGGAAGTGCCACCAGAAGAGGCTGTGGACTAAGTAGACAAATCAGACAGAGGAATAGAGATTTCTTACAGATCTAAAGAACTTGACATTGAATTTGCTCAGCTACTAACTGGTGTACACCCTCTCATTTTAAAACTGTGTTAGTACCTGAGGACTGGAAGGTGTCAGCTGTGACTCCAACGGGCTCCAGGAGAAATACAGGAACTGCAAGCCAGTAGGACTGACTTGTCCTCTACTGGACAAATTAGTAGAAACTCTTAACAGGGAGACTTAGTGGAACACAGCAATAATATAATGTGTTGAGAAAGAGTCAAGATAGCTTTTGTAAAGGGAAGTTATGCCTCACAAACCTGTTGGAGTTCTCTGTAGAAGTCAACCGATATATTGGAAAAAGACATCCAGTTACTATAGTGCTTGAATTTAAAAACTGTGTTTTGACAGTGTCCCTTACCAAACTGCCAAAGAAATTGTATGGTTGTTGTGGGGGGAAGGAGTAGTTCTCATGGATAAAGAGCTGGGAATGGAGGGTAGGCATATGTTGTTAATTTTCATTGTGGAGGGAGATGGAGATCTGTGCTCAGGGATATGTTGTTGTTCAACACTAAGCAATGGTTGTGAAAATAGAGTGATTAGTACGTGGCAGCTTGTTGGCAAGTCCAGACTTTTCAGAGTGGTAAAGGACTGTAGAAGAATCTTGTGAAATTAGTGACTTGATGATAAATTCAATGCAGATTAATATAAAGTGATGCACATGGGTGGAAAAAATAGTTTGTGCCTCACATGTAAATGATAGGCTGCTGGCTGATTATTGCTGCCTGCTTATGAGGTTTGGATATTATCATAAATAGATACATAAAAACATTGTCTCAGTAATGGCCCAGAAATCCAAATCAAATTTAAGAATTCATAGAAAAAAGATAGAAAACAACATAGATGCCAGTACTAGTAGTATGTATTTGCCCTCTGTCTTCCCTAGGGAGCTGCTGTTGGCATCTGTGAGAGGCAGGATACCGTGCTGGGGGACCTTTGGTCTGACCTGAAGCAGCTGTTAGACTGGTGCCATGTTCTGGGAATACCACCAGTCATAGGGATTGCGGGGGGGCATAACAAAGTAGCACTTCCAGACAGGGAAATGTTACTCATTTTTGAGGTGTTCAGGGTGTGGATATGGACTAGGATTTTAGAATCTTGGGGAGGGAGGTTGTCCCATCCTGTCCCTCCACCCCCCAGATCAGTTCCACACTGCTATCTCATGTGTACTGGGAATAATTTGTTTAGATGCTTTGGAATTGGATTTTTGAGTTGTAATATCGATTGACATGACTCTTGTTCTCTTACTGCTTTTCTTCTCGCATTTAATGTTTTCATTTTGTGGAGTCAGTGCTAACAGACAACTTTATCAGCTTCAGGGCAGCATCTGTTTTCTCCTTGCCCTTTAGACCAAGCAATGACAGCGTGACTTGTACTTCAAGTATAGACATTTGTGGCCTCTGCCCTTGAATGCAGCAAGATGACACTTGTCATTGAACAGCTTTGTAATTTCTTCGGGAAGGTGGATCTCCAGGGGAAGGCAGTGAATTTGTGTAGTAATTGGACATTGCTGTGGCAATATCAGGTTAAATTGTTTTCAAAGTTCACTGGCACTATCTGGTTTACGATGCAGTTGCTGGTGTTGGGCAGGTAGTACTCCACCTTTGGTACCGTGCAAGTGCAAATTACACTTCAGTGAACTATTACCCTCCAGTGCCACTTGTACGCTCTCTGGCCCTGTCTCGGCCAGCTTTGGGAGCTGGTTGTTTTAACTTCCTTTTCCCTACGTTTCCAAACTTGCTTGTGACCCAGTGCAGACGTCAGGGGTGTTGCTGTCCTGGTGACCTGCGTGCCTTCCGTTAGGGATGATCCTGTGCTTGCAAGATGAAGTAAATTTCTTTGTGTTTTGGCGCGTGCTCTGTTCTGGTGTTGTAGTGAGTGAGACCAATGCTGTATCATGCCTGGGAGCCTGCAGAAGAGGTTGTATGGGCTGGTTGGTTGTAAAGCTGCCAAAGACACCTTAGGATGAAAATTCTAATGAAATCAGTTTGAGTCAATAGTATCCTGCATGCTGTCTCTTGGAAAACCTCCAGGAAATGGTTTCACTAATGTAAGAAGAGAGCGAGAAGGGAAAACTCCAGAGGAAACCGCGCGCTTCGTGTGCCCGTGACTCTGTAACGCTGCTTCCGCAGGCAGGTTAAGGTAGCGGGTGAGTGCCTCAGCGCCCCCATAAACCAGGGCATTGGCTTGCCCTTCACGTTTCTGTGAAGGAAAAATTTACTGCAGTGAGGTCAAAAGGCAACTATAAGCAACTCCTGCTACTATTCAGATGCTGCAATGATGTTTAAATTTGAACCACTTGTGTTGTTGCTTCTGTGCCAGAAGTCATGGGAAATGTACGTGCAAGTGGTATGGTCAGAGCAAAGCGCTCTCCCTCGCGCTGGGCGTGGGTAACAGCGTGCGCCTGGGCTGAGAGGGTCTGCCTTGGGTGGGTGGGGTGGGCTGGAGCGGTCGGGCTCGCTGTCTTCCTCTGCTTCGCTCTCCCCTCCCTTGTATTTCTCGAATGAAATCTGAATTAGGTATTTCTCCAGCCTTCATTTCAGACAACTACAGGAGAGAAACTTTGTGCATGATTCAATGTCCTGAGTGTGAGCATCACAAAGAAAACATAAGGTAGCTCCGTGCTCTAGAAAAGAACACCATGACCAAACAACTTTGCTAAAAACCAATGTGAAGTGTTGGTGCCTAGATAGGAATTAGTGCTTGGAATATGGGATTTTCAATGGATTAAGCCAACAAATGTTGCTGGCTATGCCAGCATTAGGGCAGTTGGCCTGGGTCACAAGCGGGGGGCCCTGTTTAGTTGAAAAGTGCCACTAACTTGTGTGTTAGTGCAGTGTGGGTGGTGTTCCCTGGCCTGGCCAGGAGGGAAGGCGCAGAGTGTGCTCTGAGGGCTCTGCTCTGCGGGAGGTCACTGTGGCAGACACCCGCAGTACAGTAAGGAAAAAAAAGTAGGGTTTTATCACCAAAAAAATTGATTCCGTTAAAAGAAACTTCCTCTTGGTATGTAGAAACCAATAGAGAGCATGTGACTGCGCTACCAAGCTAAAACTTGCTGTTTCTTTTCCAGCTGCTCAGTAGATAGGCAGATACTGTGAAATACGTTTGCAGCAACGCTGCTCCGTCAGGGGGGCAGTGTATTTGCAAGGTTTCATACTTAGAGCATCAGACTCTACAATGAAGTAGAAATTGGTGCCAGACCATAAACTAGCAACGCATTATTTTCTGGGGTGTTTATGACCATGCTTTGACTTTTAGCCTTCGGGCTGGGAGCAATGGCAATTCCAGCTGTCGTTAGCCTCCGTTGCCTTGCAGTAAGTGAGTGTCTGCTGACTAAGCGTGAAGCGATGGAGCAGTTGTCAGTCTGATTTTAAAATCTTGAAGTTGTTTGCCCAGTTGAGTATGATCTCTTCATCCCTTTGTCTTTATATATAAAAGGATTTTTTATTGCTGTGTGTAGGCCAAAGGTGGAAGCTAGCAGAAAATCTTACGAAGAAGTTTGGCGGAGGCTTAGGGTAAACTCTTTCCTCTTGCTTTTTTTCCTTTTACCT
This sequence comes from Tetrax tetrax, assembly GCA_009806455.1. Taxonomy (NCBI): domain Eukaryota; kingdom Metazoa; phylum Chordata; class Aves; order Otidiformes; family Otididae; genus Tetrax; species Tetrax tetrax. Next base: position 149,260 of record WHYT01017993.1, read on the forward strand.
CTCTTTTTGTATTTTACAATTGACTACTGTAAACTTCATATTTTTCCCGAAGATTTTCTTCAAGATAAAAATATTGATCATCAATGTTGAAATAGTTGAATTATGGAGATAGTTAATGAGATGCTTTCAGCTGTGTTTAAAATGTACAAATTTTAGCAATTGTGTCATCGCGCGTATAATGCGTGTGCAGCTCTGCCTCGGCACTGTCTGTGGTTGTGTTTGCCAACAGCCATCAATGGAGAGTCAAGGGAAGCTGGCAGGAAAATGTGTGGAGGAAGAAGTACATGCTGTTTGAATGGACCAAAGAAGGAGACCCAGGCAGCCTGGGTGCTGGAAATGGAAGTAAAGTGGTTGTATTTGGAGTAAAAGGCTTTGAAGAGAGGAAGACAATCCATTCCTCATCAGCTTTCCTGGCCTTTTAAACGTTTCTGCTGCAAGGAGTCCTGTATTAAGGCAGGCAGTATACTTGGCTTCAAGGTGTAAGGAATATTTCCACTGAACCAAGTCACCCTTAAAGAAACCTGTTCTAGTTTGGTGTTTTGGGTTTTTTTCCAGTAGATTTTTTTTTTTTTTTTCCTTCCCCCCTAACTTGGCATATTCAGGCTATGGCTGCGTGGCTGTCTATTTTCGCTTGTCTACAACCTGCCTCTCCAAAACCAACCAGCCGTCTGCTGAGCTGCAGGGCCCAGCACTGAGCGTGGCCGCGTTGCTTCCTTTGGCCGTCCTCTCTCCTGCCACGTCAAGGCGTAACAGAAATTCTGTGGGAGTTGTTCAGACATATATAGGCTTATTAAAAACAACGTTAGGACTTTGCTGAAGTTTGAACCCTTTTGAAGGACAGCTTTTGAACCTAAAGTTTGAGAGGTTTTGCTCTTTCCTGTTCTGTGATAAAAATGCTTGAATCAACATGATGTGAGCAAAAGACGTTTTCTTCCACCTCTGAAGTGTTGGTACTGCTTCTGTTACTAGATCACTTAAAAATTTTTGTAGTTTATTTCTGGTTACAATTAATGTACTGCTGTGTCCAAGTCAATGAAGCTAGATGAGAAGATTGCATTAATTTAATACTAATTGTGGTGACTGACGCTTACTGCGCTGTATCTCCGGACAGCAAACCAATCGCTATATAAATACTTTCCTGTGTGTGGTGGGGTTTCTTTGTGTGGCATTTTTGATGCCATTATCATGGCCTTGATATAATCACTTAAATAGAAGGATGTGGGAAGTAGTAAAGCTATTACAGTACATGCACATGGAAAAAAGCCTTGACTCAAAATGTTGAATCATTTGCCGCACAGTCTTTTTTTTTTTTTTTTTTTTTTTAATTCTTTTTTCTTTTTCCCCCTGTGACTCTCTGCATGAACTGTTCTGGTTTCTGTATCTGTTCAGAAACGTTGCTGGAAACACAGGTATTGTCACTTGCTAGTGCCATTTTCAAACAGTGGTGACTTGAAAACTGAATCAAAGTATGTCTTCCAAAATGTTTGAAGCACTGCTAGTTTATTAAATTGTACCCCCACCCCCATTTTTTTTTTTTTCCATCTGAAATGGAAACCCCCTTTCACCCTGTCTCTTCAGCTACTTGGCTTCCCTTTCCCTCTTTGCCTTGCTCCCGTGTTGCCCTGAGGAGCTGCGTCTGGCTGCAGCGGGATCCCGCACGGAGCTGTGCTGGAGCTTACTGCGGCAGGCGGCTCTCGACTGCCCCTTGCAAGACCACTTGAAACTCTCGCTCTGGATTTTTTTCACTGCTTAGATTACTTATTTTAGTGCCTGCTCTGTCACACTCTCATGGTAAGGGAGGAAAATTATGTGCTGTTCTGTCCTCGTGGCTTCACTCTAGTGAAGCCGAAGCGTGAAAGAGCAATCTGCCAGATTCCGGCCGACCTGTACGCCCTGAAGTGGCTTTGATGCTGTTCTTGTACAGGGCTTCCTGTGGGGCCGGGGCTCGTCTTGTTGAACTGATTTCAGCTGGGTGGCAGAATTACTGATAGCAAGATCCTCTGCTTCCTGCTGGCTTCCTTACAGTTTTGCTAGCATGACAAAGTGTCGTTTGACTTCAGTATTAGTTCTTCCTTCGTGTTGGAAAGCATTTACAGGAGCTTGCTGCCTGTTCTATCCCAGGGCAAATATATTTTTCTCAGAATACCTTTTCTAATGTAACTCCACCATTAAATACCAGTGCTAGATCATACAAAAAGGCTAAACGATAACTTTTTTTGGGCCTCCAAATGCACGTATGATACCCATATGCATTATATAGCTACATGTATTGTTAATTTCTGTAGCTATATCTGTTGTAATATTTTAATATTTGGAACGCTGTTACTCTGAACTCAGTTTTTCAGAAATTGATGGGTATTTTTAAAATGTAGTTCCTTATATACATACCTTGGGTCGTTGAAAAAGACTCTACAAACAAACCAAAAAACCCTGCCTTTAATCCTCACAATTTTTCTTCTCTCTGCATTCCTTGAAACCATGGTAACGGATGGGATAACCTAGCTGCATTAGAGTGGCTGTGGAGTGGAGGATTAGGCTTGTTGCAGGGACTGATGCTGATATGTCACCATCTGTAAGCCACAACAATTAGGTGTAAGGGAGATCGATGTTTTAAAAATAAGAGTTTGCTCTTAATTGTTAGGTATAACAGATCAAACTTTGACTTTGAATTCATATATTCCTGTGTATTTTTTTAATGTATAATTTTGGCATACCTTTTATTTGTAACTGTTAGTCTCTCAAAATGTTAAATTTGCAGATTCTCACAGCCTAGACTCCAGTCGATATTCCATAGTAGGAGCAGATCTCCGTTTCTCGTCAGATCTGGAGGAAAAGCTAAAGAAACATAACCTGGATATACAGTAAGATTACTAAATTTTTTAAAATTATTTTTTAATGCGGACTTGTGGAAGCATACTGTGAGAGGAAAGTCAGGCCTGGGCATACAGTATCTGCATCCCGTGCTCATTATGCTATTTCCATGGTTACCTTTTCCTGAGCCCTTTGAGCAGAAGGAATTGTTCAGACACCTCAGGCAGCCTCCCGGAGCCAAGCAGGCTGGCATTGCCATGGCTGCTTGGCAGTTCCAAGTCAGAAGCAAGGTTGTTCCTTGCCTAGTCTATTCTGCAAAGTGTGTTTTCGTCCTTCCTGAGAAGATCAAACGCTACAGAACTATTTGCTTCTTGTTCTTAAAACGCTGGGAGGAGTGAAGTATGGCTTTCTGTGAATGGTTTCTGGTGGTTGCTTCTCTCTGGGGTATGAGATCCTTTGCACAAGTTAAAGCTCTCCTTGGAGGGCAGGCAGCTGCAATTCCTTCTCGCTTTCCCCCCCATCCCTTGCCCTGCAGGGGATGAGTTCCTGCAGCAGCCATTTTCTGCCTCAGAGCTCCTACGGATTTTTTTCTCTCATGAATTTAACTCTTTTAGAGATTTCTAAAAGAGCTACCTCTTGCTTGAATTTGGTTGAAATTTAGCTAATAGAATCTTAAGTTATTCAAGGGGAATCTCTAAACTAAAGATGCATCAAAATGTCATAAATGGCTTTTTTTAAGAGTTGGTTCAGTTGCATTTAGTTTTAATGCTGACTGATGGGCAGTGAACATTTCCCACTCCTATTGTAAGGGCTGTGTCAGTCAATTTTTCTAGGAGCTTAGCTTGTAAAATGAAGGATAATTCTGTCAATGTTAAGTTATTTCAGAGTTTTATCTTTGTAATTATTTTCTATTACCTCTACTTAAAACCCCTATTGTTCCCTAGAGCTTTTGGTGAAGTGATTGCCATGGAGTCCTTTGAGAACTTAACTCCGGAAGCTAATATCTGGGATCTTATTGTTGGGCTTGTGGAGGGGGCAGGATTTAAGTTTTTAGAGTGGATGATGGACATACCTTTCAAATATAAGATATATAAATAGCGGCTATCTGGCTGGGTAGAAGAGAGCATATGGGTAAGCAGAATGCATCAGATTGCCCTTTAAATCTTTACACTTCCATCTTCTGAAATCTTGCCTCACTTGCCTACATTGCTTCTCCTTGTGGAATTTCTCCTACTTCTAGTGCCTTTTGTTTTTCTTGTTCATTCCAGCAATTAAAAGAAAACTCTGTAATTGTGAGGAAAATTACTCGTGTAGCTGTCTATTTTTGGGGGTTTTTTTTGTGGATGGAGGGGGAAGAAGCAATGTGCAAACTATGGATTGTGTTTTGTTAGATAATAATATGTGAAGCTTATTTTACAGATATTGAACAAATTTCTGTAATTAAAGTTATTCTTAGAACTTGTTTTAAAGAGCATTCTTTTTAATTTGTGTTTTATTCCTTATTTTATTGCTCTTTAAAAGAGTATAGATTGTGTGTATAGGGTACAATTCTTCTGCAAAATGAATTTAAATGTGCAGTTCAGTTCGTGCTGTCACAGTTCGGAGAGGACTCGGAGAACACGCTCCATTCCGTACTGGCGGCGTGGCTGACTTAGGGGAGGTGGTTCCGCAGTACCTCCGATTTGTAACCAGGGGAGTCCCCTGTGGCTGGTTCCTTGGCTGCCAGAAAACCCGGTGCTAGTCACCTTGTGAAGTGATTCCATTCAGTCTTAAAGGTCTAGTTCACAGAAAGGGTAGCTCTTAAGAATTTGGGGGGACATGAAATTACTTGCTTGCTCATAATTCTTTCTCGATTTTTCTTGTTCTTTTGCTAGAAATAGTTCTCTTGTTTTTTTTTGTTTTGAAGTTTGCCAACGCTTCTGGTAGCGGAGTGTGTGCTGGTTTACATGACACCGCAGCAGTCTGCAAACCTTTTGAAGTGGGCTGCAAGCACTTTTCCAGTGGCCATGTTTATAAATTATGAGCAGGTAAAATAAAAATGGCGTTTTTACACCTTTTGTCATAAAATTTGCTGTCAAATATGGGAGTTCCACTTGTAAAATAAGAGTGGGCCATACCCTTTTTTATAGACAGCAGTTTCTGCTGAATTTCTTCAGTAATGTTTTTTATCTTGTAGATCTGTTAGCTCACTAAAGATTATACAGCTATTCTGAAAGACAATTTCTGGACTATGTTAAACCCAAATAACTGAGACTTAATCCATACGTGGAGAAAACCATAGAATATTGGTTTAGATAAGACAGAGGAAAAAGAAATGATGCTAAACGTTGGATATGAGTTTATAGCATTAGATAATTGCCTCTCTGCGTTCTTTGGCAAAGCGGAGCAAAAATCACATGAGCGTGAGCTCACCTTCTCTGGGTGGAAGTAAGATGCTGCCTCGGGGGAACTAGGTGGCTCCAGGAATTAGTGACAGGATCTTCCAAGCTGTACATCACTGCTAGGGAGCTGAAGCACATTGCTGACAGCTTAAAGCAGAGGCAGTTTTCAGTGCCCAGCGCAGAGTCCCTGTGTCGGCAAAGGCAGTAGCATTGTCACCGTTAAACTGGCACTCGACCTGTAAGCGAGGTGGCTGAGGGGTTGTGGCAGTGGGAGATGAGACCCAGTGTAAGAATACGTGAAACTTCCTTTAATGTTACCATCTACGTTTTATGACATAGACAATTCAAGAGTTTAACAAAGTTACCGCTTTTCACTGCGGTTACGTTCCTTTCGGAAGGAGGAACACTTTTGTCTCATTCTCTACCTGAGGTGAACATGATGGACCGGTTTGGACAGATCATGATTGAGAACTTGCAGAGGCGACAGTGTAACCTGGCTGGAGTGGAAGTCTGCAGATCCTTAGACTCTCAGGTAAAGGGGCACAGAGCTCTGGGTGTGCTTGATGTTAAACTTAATGAGTCTGTCTGTAAGTTCTGCCTCTGTGTGTGCACTGCAAGGCTCAGAGCAGTGAGCAGAGCAGGTTTGGGGTGGGGCAGCTGAAACCCTTTCGTATCCATGTTACGGTGCTTCCCTGTTAGCAATGCCGCGATTGCTCGGTATCGCTTAGTTGCAGTAGTTGTACAAAAACTGGGAGATCAGAGCACAGCTCCACCTAGCCCACTGTCCTCTCTGCGCAGGGGTTAGCAGATGCTTAGAAAAGTGTATGAGCGTGCTTCAAAGAACAGGCCAAGCAGATGGCCTGCAAAATCCTTAGGGGCAAAAACCGTTCTCTGGTATTTTTCCTTGTGTCCTCTGAAAACTGTGCTGCTTGTTTATTTTACAGAGGGAACGATTGCTGTTAAATGGCTGGGAAACAGCACGTGCCATTGATATGATGAAAGTGTACAGCTTTTTGCCACAAGCTGATGTCAAAAGGTATTACTGATAGCTTGCTAGCGGCCAAAAGTCATCTTCAGATGCCATTTCCAAGGTAGTTCACGTCAGTATGTAGTCTGAGATCCCCTAGTACGACAGAGAGGAGGCTGTGCAGGTGCTGGCTAGGTAGGCAGAATATGTCTGAGTCTGAAGCTCTGCCGAGCGTTAAGGATAGTGCCTGGAGCAACGCTAATGATCCGGAGGGTTATGGCTGCCAGAAGTAGACTGGCAGTAGCGATGATTTATTTAGGTGCAATATAAAGCATATCATGGCAGAAATTTGCAGATAAAAGATGCTACAGAAATGCTGTGTTGAGTTTTTACAGTGCTTAAGCTGTTTCTTGTGAACGTCCAGCCTCCACAACACTGGATGGGTGGAGCAGAGTCCTAAAATATGCTCAGAATAGGCAACCACTTTTCACGTCCCTAAGGGAGATGACATCCAGACTTGTAGGCCTAGGTAAGATGACATATCCATTTGCTTTTTTTTTTTTTCTACAAATGCATGGAAAGTGGCCAGTTCTGATCTTCCCTGCCTTCTTCCTTGGCAGCATATTTAGGTAATGAGCCAAGGCAGGGCAGTAATTTAGTGCTGTGACCTATTGTGCTACGCAGGCAAAGAGGGAGCAGGGGGAGAGGTGTGCCAAGCAGCATTGTCTGACTGTCTCCCAAGAGACTGGTGCATCTTCCGTTCGTACCGGCATGAGCTAGACTGCTGGGTCTGTAGCTAGACTGCTAGACTGCTGTAGGGTATAGCAAAAGGCTGTTATAACAGTCAATAATCTGCATGGATTTTGATAAGGTTTTTGCATTAAAGAAAAACTAAAAAGAGGGAGACTGTTTTTAATGAATAACTTCTCAGGTATGTAATATGAAATGTGAATTGCTGTGAGTGATTCATTAACTGTAGTTTGAATTAGCCGAACAAGTTGCCTTGGTCGAAATAAGTATTCGCATATGGGGATTTCTCAAACCGTGGAGCTGAGCAGGTGAGACTGCAAATCATAGGTTGTTTAAATAGGAACGGTGGCTGTGTGATTGTACCATATGGCACTTGTGGAGAGACATAGCTTGTACTTTTTCTGCAGCCTTTTTTACTACCTTAGATCTGCTCAACTCCTTCCACTTGTTCCAAATGCCGAGAAACAGGTTACATAAACTCTGTCCTTCAGTATGGACGAGGCAAAAAATGCTTTCTATTTATAAAAGTCTTTACAAAAGTGTTCTGCAGCACTTGCACAACTGTGAGTGTATTTAGGAACTTTTGCCCCTCAGCTTCTTTTGATTCTCAGTAGCAGCCCTTCCAAATATTTAGCGTGGAAAATAAGCAGTCTGATATTTAAGTAACCAAGAGTGAGAGAGAGAAATGTGCCAGGTTAAACTTAAAGCAAGCACAACTTGGGAGAAGTTCTCCCATTTGTTTGGTGGAAGACATTACAATCAAAGATCTTAAGAATCCTAGATAAGGAACTATTTTAGGAAAAAAAATCCTCAGATCTTATATGTACCACTTGGTTTGTGCTTCATCATGAGCTCCTGTAGGAGAGTTGTTCGAAGCTGCACTGGTATACCCATCGCTCTTCCAAGACATAATATGGACTTGTGATTGTCTGGAGGAGACACTATCCTACAGCTGTTTGCTGTAATCCTTTGGTAAAGATAAATCTCCTCCCATTAGGCTGTACTATTGTGTCTACTTAAATCCAGCAAGACCAGATACATGCAGTAAAAGGGGTTAGAAAATAAATACTGGTATTAGTGAGAAGTTACAGATTAGTCCTGGAACATGGAATTCCAGGGGTGAGAAGTTGAAAACATCTTGTGGGCCTTGTTTCATCTGTTGACAACAAACACTGGGAGTAGTGGTGGTATCTGCGTTATGGACCTGTGTTAATTTACTAGAAAGGTAACTACCTTACTGGCCATAGTTTTCACTCCTATGCAGTGAGGAAGAGTACGTTAAAAACTGTACTGAGACTCCAGTTTGAATCACAATTTTTATTTTCTTCCTACAGAATAGAAGGGCTGGAATTACTAGATGAAAAGGAACTGTTTGAACAACTAATGCAGCACTACTGCATCTGCTGGGCTTCGAAGGACAGCAGTAATCTGGGTAATGTTCTCCAGCGTCAGGAGGTGACCCTTCCCATTGGGATCTTGTGTGGAGAGGCTGGGACTGAATACCCCAGATGTACGACAGAGGTGTCCTGTCATGGGAATGGGGTCTGTGTCTCTGTCGCTGGGGCTGTGAACACCTCCCTGTGGGGTCTTGCGACTGTTTCTCTACGGCCTTTTGAGGGTTTGTATAGGCATGTGAATTGCGCAGCAGGAAGCCTGTCCGGTACAGGAGAGTTAGAATTTCTACACTGAAAGATGCCGTATGGGTTCCTTTAAATAACTGCCTGCTTTATGCTATCAGTGCTAATTGCAAGGTTTACCAATCCAATGCATGTGAAGTGCCATATGGGCACACAGTATATGAAATCACGGCGTCCTGACAACATAAAAATAAATTTGTGTTACTTAGCCCAGTCTTCTTCTGCACTGTCCCCATTTACATCCATCTGAGACGTAGGTTTTCCACGCTGCTTTCTCCTGGGGAAAAAAAATTCCATCTGAAGTTAACTCTGTTAAATGGTCCTGTTGTTCTTAAAATTCTGTCTCTCCTAGACTGGGATTTCTTTGAAACAGAGAGACTTGATTTACGCTTTGTATAGCGTTATGTAGGTTGCTGCTGCTTAAGAAATAACAAAATCAAACGAATTGTGGCTCAGGTGAAGGATGGATGGATGGCTACAGCTGTTCTTTGTCCAAATTAGAAAGATAAACTGCATCTGCAACAAAGTGATCTCGACTTCTGTCTGCAGTTTCAGGGACCTTAGTCTTTTGTCTGGTTTTGGCTGAGACTGGTGTTAAAATGCAGCATCTTTCCAGAAAAATTATCTGGCTGCCAGTTTATATCTTTTTCCTTCCCTTCTCCTTCTCCGCCCTTCCCTTGCTTCTGACAAAGCAGTATTCAAGAAGAAATTTTATTTGCTGTTCCTTAGCAGATGTGAATAGATGTAATTTCTGCTGTTGTGCAGCCAGGCTGAGCAGCACAGCATCTGATTCAGCTGGTAAAACCAGATCCTCAGTATGCTGCTGCTGTAACAGAGGTGCTGGCTTGTGATGTCTGCTGACCCCAGTCCTGCAACTTCGACAGTTTTGAGCTGCAGAAATGCACATTTTCCATTTCACTTCTTACGGATAAAAAGTGATGACCAAAACACAGAACTTATTTCTACAGGAGCTAAGGCCAAGAGGTTCACCTGCTCACAGTACCCAGTATTCCTGGGATCTCCAGTGTTATTCTTTGCTGCGATTAGAAAAGTATTTAGGACAGTTTTGGGTACTAAGTTAAGTGATGCAGTATATCTTAGGAGTCAAAAAAGACAAATCTCCAAGGAGATAATCAAATGTCTAATGCATAAATACGCCTTAATCTAAAGCAGATTTTCTCTATCCATTGTGAATTTGCTGCCCTTCTTAATGGTACTTTCCCTAGTTTTCTCTTTTTTCATTTCATGGGCAGACCCTTAGGTTCATCAGCAGCCTCTGTGTTGCTCTGTCTGCCATGAATAACTTCAGTACTCCTTCAGAAATTAATCGCATCACAATCGAAAAAGGGTTAAAAAAGTATTGATGAACCTGTTTCCTAGTTTCCTTTCCTCCCATCAAATCCTTTACATTTACATTAAAAAAAAATAAATTCTCAAAGCATCCTTCTTCCTGTATCTGACTGTCCTAATAGTAGGGAAGTACAGGTAGAATAAGAATAAACACTTGTTTGTCCCCCCACCCCCCTTTCTTTTCAAACAGGCCTTGCAAACATCACGTTCTGATGTGTGTGCTGGAGGGAGCCGTGGGCCCAGGAGCCGCAGCGACTGCCTTCTGCTTGGGACAAGATCGCAGAAACGACAGGACTTTGCATGTGCCGGCTTCAGTCTGCGCGTCGGCGTGAGCAGCACCAGGGCAGAAAGCAACGGACGCTGCTGCTGTCGACTGTCCTGTTGGCTTTTGGTAGTTTCAGTGAATCTTTTCTGCCTGTTGTGAGCAGTTGTTGTGAGGCAAGACTTGCCTCCCGTTCCCAGATATATTATGACGGACTTTCGTAAAATGTCAGTAGTTCCTGTTTAAAAGCTTGCCTTCCTTAGTTTAAAGCTGAAAGTAAAAGTGTTCTTGGATTATATGATTTTCCTGTTTTGTTTTTTTTTTGTGGATATGTAAAATGTATTTATGACAGGAAGCTGGAAAAAATGCTGGTCATCTCCGTTACTGCGTCTCTCTGCACTGTGCACGGCTGGTCACGAAGGTTAAATTTTGTTGTCCTGTTCAGGTTTAACTTTTATGAAGTGTCACCATGTTAGCTTTCTCCAGGCTTTTCTGTGGCTACAAGGCTGTCACTGTGCTGGGTATGTTCTTGTAGGGGAGGGGTGAAAGAAGAAGGGGGGGCTGTGATTCTTGTTCAGTGATGTACAAGGAACTGGATGAGAGTAAAGCAGACTTTGTTTAACTGGGAAGGGCTTAGCTTGGCAGTTCAGCACTGGGATGGTGAAGGTAAGAAAGAAATGAATCTAAATTTGCACTGCTGCTGGTAGTATCTTTACACCAGTTTCTCATTCTTCTTTCTTTCCCCTTAAAAGAAAAAACAAAATCCCAACAGCAATGAAAATCCTTGCCTCGTTGTTTGAAATTGAATCTTGCAACCTTTCTAGAAGAAAAACAATAAATGTTTAGTATTTATAATGTGCCTAGTGTCTTGCTCATTAGAAATTACCCGTTTATATCTGATTCGTGACTACATTTTTCTTCTCTCATCAAATGTCTCACTGAGAGTATTTTTTTTTAAAGCAGTCACAAGTGTAAGCACCCATTTTCCTGCTGTATGTGACTTTGTCGTGTAAGGATACCTGGCTTTGGAAATAGTTGGCATGGGCTTGGACTGGAGATGAAGGGAAGGAGATTATTGAGCTACTAGAAAAAGTAGACAATTCTTAGAAGTGACAGACACAATTTCAGAGGAACAGAAGTAGTAAAAAAGAAACGGCCTTCTCTTCACTGTCCTTCTCTCACTGGTAGCTCCAGGCCAGCTGCTGCTATGTTTGCGTGGAGCTGATTTCTTACAAGGCAAGGCACAGACATACAGTGTTTGGTTAATGCTCCGCTCCGTCTTCGCAAAGCGTTCGCATAAACTCTCTGCCCCCAAAGGGAAGGGATGGACTGTGCAAGTATGAAGGCAGCTTATAACCTTTGCTTCCTAGATAACAGTATCAACGGTATGCTTATGCCTGCACGTTTCAGGTGTTCGCCCTTTCCTGTGCTCCTGTGAGGAGACGAGTGCAAGCTGCGTCTGCGTTAGCGTTGCCCCTTTCTCTCTGCAGATGCTGGACACCAGAAGGTCAGGTCTCGTTTTTGCACCTTGGTGTCAGAGTTTTCTTGCGCACAGCAGCTGTAACCAGGGACGACAGGGTTTGCCACTGGGTGGGTTTTTTCCATGGCAGTTGTGTGCTGTCTGGATTGGGATGTAGAATTGGGATGAGCCTTTCTGCTTCTTGGGAAGCAGGGGCAGTTAGCCTGCTGCATTTAAGGTCCTGCAGCTTCTGGGGTTTGCCTTCTGGTTTCACACTGTTGTTACTTAGAGATTTTGAATATTTTTCGTTCTCACTGTGCAATTGCTCTGTCTTACCCTCATGTGAACCCAAGGAGCTAAATTCAACAAGGATCTATTAATCTGTCTCAGTCAGACTTCTGAGTCCTCCAAACTTACTGCCTAGCTAAACATAGCGTTCTGCCAGAGACCGGGAAGAAGAAAAAGGCATCATGCCTCCTTGCCCATCTTCAGGGTACAGGTTCTCCTGCGTTAACCTGTGCAGCTGTGTGAGGAATGGATATCCAGCTGGCCTAAAGAGGTTTGAGTAAGGACAACTCTGGTAACTGCCAGGAGACAAGAGTATCAGGATCCCAAGGGCAAAATTATATGGATAAAACTTCATTTGAAACCGCCAGTGCAGATTTATATCTGCAGCCCCTATTCAGAGCATAAAAACTGAAAAGATTCCTTGTAGAAACATATCTTTGTTGTCCTCCCTCTGTACTGTCCTGCTTTTGTTCAGGAGGCAGTGCCTAACAACTGCAAGGGCTTTAGTGCGACACTGACAAAATTGCAGAGGTCTCTACCTAGGCTGGGATAGGGGCTTGAGAAAAGGTTAAGGAACTTGAACCTCAGTCAGTTCTGCTATATTTGCAGCATTTTTCTCCTCTTTTGCCGTTAGTCACTATCTGCTGGAACAGCAGGTTTTTATTGTGGCTGTGTTATCCATGAAACCAACCTGCGTTGTGATGGAAAGCTGGGTCTGTTCTGCTGAAGGAGCCACAGTCCAGTAAGAGTTTACTTCCCAGTTCTGCTAACCTGGTTTTGTACTGCTCAGAAGCTTGGTTACTCTGAAAATATGCTTAGTCCTGATCTTTTTAACTTCTTTGCTAGTCCAGGCCTTGAGCTGTCTGAAGTTGGGATGGCTTTACAACACATGATCTCTTCACTGGCAGTTGCGGGTTTTTGTTATGTTTTGGTTTGTTTGAGGTTTTGTTTGTTTGTTTTCATTTGTTGTTGTTCTACATTTGAGGAGAAATTAAACAACTTTCTACAAGAAGTGCTGTATTACAGCTGTGTGTTTAGGTTGGGATTCTGAGGTGCTTGTCTCGCCTTCATACCCCTTCGTCCCCACCCAGCCCTTTTCCTTTCCCCAAAAGCTATTTTCCCAAGTCTAAATCCTGATAAGTCTTTTATTTGGATGCTACAGTCTTCAAACTTTTTGGGACTTCTTCAGTACTGCATCTTGGATCTTGCTGTGGACCATTAAGTTGCTTTTCTTGCTTTAATGAGCATTCAGCATACAGGGGCCTCCCACCTACAGACGCTCTGACTCACATGGGAGCTTTGCTCCTGTGGGGTGTGTGCTGTCTTGCAAGCCCTGTGCGAGATCGAAGGTGTGATGTTATGAAAGCATGGCGAGGGATCGGGCTCTTTAGTGGTTGTTTCTGTTTTGAAGAAACGGTAAGGTGCTCCTGAGATGGGCAACAGTGAATGTTTTGCTGCTTCCACCTTCGAGGTGGGCTGTAGCACTTGGGGAGCGTGGTTGAGCCAGGACCTGTTATACCAGCTGGTGCTGTGTTTGCGATTCCTTTTGCTTCGGGTGAACAGAGGTAATGGAATCTGATGGGGTTTTTTTTAATCATCAGAATCAGTGGGTTTTGGGAGCAGGCTTGTACCTGCTGTGTCCTCACTGTGCGTTAACCCTGTTGTAGAGGCGTTGCCGTCGTTTGGAAACGAGCCGTGTTAGATCTGCGTCCCTGCGGTGGCTGCCAGGTGAGCCTGTTGGGGCAAAGCGTGGTGGTGACTGCTGTGCCGTTGTTCTCCAGCCGCCGTGAGTCGGATCTTGCCTCCCTCCAGCCTCACTGCATACCTAACTGTCCTTGAGTCTCTCTGCTGAGCTCTCAAAATTCTCAGTCTGGTGTATATAAAAGCTAGTTCCTACTTGTGTATTCCTATGAATGCAATTTTCTTCCTTGCGGTGTATGGAGGTTATTAATGAATAACTGACTTCTCGGTGCTGGGCCCTCCTCGGTGCGCCTTTGACAGGATAGCTGATTCTGCCCGCAGGACTCTCTGATGTTCTGCTCCTTGATCTCCCTCCGCAAACGGCTCTGATCTGGCTTGCTGGCGTTAGCATTACCTGTGCTAAGTGTTGCACGAGCACCCGCTGGAAGACGGTGTCTGTCCTGAAAAACCTCAGTTTGAATTAACATGCAAGAAGTATCTGAAATAGCTGAGTCAAAGGTGCTTAAATATGAAGATGAGGGAAACGAGACAGTGTGTAGTGTCACAAATCTGCTCATAGCCAAGTTTGACAGCCTACCTGACAGTTGGTATGTCTATTAGTAAGAATTAGGGATTTAAAAAAAACCAAACCCACCAACAAACCAAAAGCCCTATGACACCCTCTGCACTGCAGGAGTCATCTTGTGCAGTGACTAATGCTTGCTCTGTGGCAACAAGACTACCCTGCTGATTTCTTTTGAAGAAAATGAACAAATATGTAGTGCCATAAAAGCCCCGTCTCTCCTATCGATTTAATTTTGGCAAGATTCCCTTTGAGAGCATATTCCTTCAGCCTCTTGTAACATATCTTTGAGTGGGAGCCAAGCTGGAGTCTTACCTGCTCTGGAACAAACAAATCTTTTCCCTTTGAACTGGTCAGCAGCTGAGATGCAACCACTGAGCTGTTGTATTTTTCATATAAACGGGCTTTGGATGCGGCTCGCTACGGGAGACGTCCTGGGCTCTATCAGTCTGTCTTTTTTGTCTTCTTTTTTGTTATAATTTCATCCTCTCTGTGTTTTGGAAATGGTGTCTGCTAGCATGAGGCAGATATTGGTGGAATATCTGCTCATCAATTTCTATTTTAGGTCCCAGTATAATTTATTCATCCGAGGGAAGGGCTGAAGAATGCGGCAGAGAAGCGGAGCTGGTGCCGTGGGATGAAAGGCACGATGGTGCCCTGCTCGCTCTTCAGCTAGATGAGTCTGACTTTCCATCTCGCAGCTGTTCAGCTGAGCGGCTCAGCATCCAGCTAGGGGAAGGGAAGTCACTCCTGCAAGAACTCTTCGAGAGTCTCTTCTAGCTCAGTTGCCAACACTGGTGATGAAAGTAGGTCACCCTGTGCTTCAGGGTTACCAGAGGATCAAAGGAACTTGTGGTACCTCGGGAGCTCGTGGGGGGAAGATGGGTGTGGGCAGTCTAGCTCTCTTGATTACGCTAATGAAAATAAATATATCTTTCACCTCTCTTTAGGGAATATTTGGGTTTGGAGAATGCCTGGTGCTGCTGAAACCATGCTACTCTGCTGGAAAGCCACTGGCTTTCTGGCCAGGAGAGATGGCTGTTGCCACCCGCTGCGGTTCGTGTGACTGCTTGTCAGCAGTGGCTCCCTTGATCTGTGCAGTGAATCTCTGCCTCTCTTCTCTGCTCCCAGCTCAGCCTTCTGCCTGGGTTATTGGTACTGACAGCACAAGAGAATTAATCCCTGCAAATGGCTTGTTTAAAGGAGGGGGAAAAAAAAATCATTTAAGCTTGAGCGAACTGCAAGGCGAAAGTCAGCTGTGTTGCTCAAACCAGCCAGCTATGGCGAGGGAGCTCGACCGCTCCCTTTGCAAACCCCTGCGCCGCTGGCACCTTCCCCTGGTGCCGGAGGGGTTTTGCCTGGCGCTGCGGGAGCTGGGGTCTGCTCTGGAGTGACTGTCGGAGCTGGCTGGAGAGGCTGAGAGCTGGACCTGGCTGGTACCCAGCCCCAGATAAGGGTGCCTCACTGCCATCTCTGCCGCTGCGAGATGGCCCTGAATTTGGCTGTGGTCTCTGTGTCAGCCACACCTGTGTCCTTTCATTGATGATCTCTTAGAAGTACTTGAAATAGACTATATATAGTACTGAATATCGTTTCTGTGTCTGTAAATGTAGCAACAGCAGGAGATTTGATGTCGTCAACAGGAAAAGTTCTCCAAGTCTGCAGCGACAACCCTGCGACGTTGTTCCTTGCTATGTTGCTAATGGGTTGTGGAGCACCTGAAAAGTTGTATCTCCCCGCTGTCCTCCCACTCTTTGACTGCAGGGTGGGTAGTCAGCTGTCCCGGGTGCTGTGCATTTGGAGAGGGTAGGTGACATGGGACCTCCAGTGGGGACGACAGCCAGGCTGGTTGCTGGCCCTACATGGCAGGGGATGAAGGCCCCGCTGAAGGAGCTCTGCCAGGGAATGTGGGTAGCAGCAAGGGGCAGCCAGAGGAATTGTCTGGTCATACTGGCTGTTCTTGAAGCAAGATGCTGTTAATGCACTGTTTCTCCCTGTGTCTGTGGTTGTGAAGCATTTGCACAAGGAGGATGCCGAGTCCAGTTGCCATGGCAAACCGAGGGAGTCGGAGCACGTGGTCCTTGCCTACCGCTGAGATGCCTGTCACAAATTGTTCGTGACAGGTACGAGAAAACCCTCGTATCTGCTCCATGCCGAGTCCTGGATGTTGATCCTCGCCCTGTCCAAGCTTCAGCCACAGTTTAGGTGATGACACTTTCCTGAGCCTGTCTTCCAGCCGAGTGACCCATGCCTGAGCATTGTCTGCTTGCTCTTAAAAGAGAGGTAAAATAAGTCTCTTTCTAGAAAATTAAAATACTTTGCTCCTTACAGAGATTATCCAGCTCTAGGAGCTGAACAAAAAGCAGTAGTTAGCTTAGCAATAGCATTTCAAGCTTCTCTGCGGAGTTACCAGTGCCTCATCTTGTGCTTGGCAGATTTTTTTAGGTCTGTGCTGCTGGGGCGCAGGGAAAGGCCGTTACTGAGGACAGAAGCGCTCTGTTGTGGTCGGCCGTACAGGGCAGTCCCAGGGAGCCAAGCGTTAGGTGACTGCAGGGAAGATGCGCACGTGTACGTACCGCATGGAACTGGCAGCACCCGTCCCTTCTTTGAGAGCCTGGTGGATTTTAATGTTAAATACCTGAATTAAGGTCTAAGTATGGCTTCATCCTGCTGGATATTTTCCCTTCTCAAAAGCCAGCCTGCTCTGTGTGTGCGGAACTGACCCAGATCTGTCCCTGGTTCCCAGCAGACAGCGGTTCAGTCTGTGTTGAGAACCCTTGGAAATTTCCATCGGCGCTCCAGCGTTACGGTAGCAATTTGAAGTAAAACTGTTATGCAATATAGGATCTATAAATGGGCAGAGGTCAGCTAACCTGTGTTACTGCTACGAGCTGCAAACAATTCTGCAGTTCTCATTCGGTAACCGCTGTGTAATCATTAAGACTATCGGTCTCCAAGATAAATACTGTAAAGATAAGGCAGTGTCAAATGAGTTGCCTTTGCCTTCTTTATTGCTTTTTAAAAGAGCTGACCATGGGTGCTGGCAATGCTGGGGTCTTTCCTCACAGCAACATCGTTGTGCAGCACTCAAACACTTGGTTTTAAATTTTTATAGACATCCAGTCGGAAATCTGTCCCATAAAATGTGCCTGCACTGGTTCCGCAGAGGCTGTGCGTATGCTCCAGTGGAGACTGTTAAATGCTAACGGCACTTGCGCGCGTCCTGAAGTGCTTGTTGGGGCTTGGGTGGTTTGGGAGCTGTGGCTCGCAAAGAAGAGCAGACAAAGGGTTGCAGATCTGCCTGATGAAGCAGGGAGAAACAAAACGAAGCATTGGGGAGGGCTGGACAAAGCAGGACTGTTGTGATTTTTCCATCCAGGGAGATGGGAAATGTTCTGTATGGTTCCTAAAAAGGATCTCTTGAATTCCTAAAAAGGATCTTTCGAAGCTGGTGCTTGTTCTGTACCGCCGTTTCCTGTACCAACTGACACAGTTGCTGTTGTCACTTATTTAGCAAATTGGTGCAAGCACAAACAAGGACAAAAATAAGTCTCTGCTAATAGGAACAGATTTGTCTGCTCTCGTCCCCACGCCTTTTCCCACAAGCGTAGTTTCCATCGAGCTTACAGAGCAAGCCTTAGTGCCAAGTGTTTAATCGCTCCCGTGAGGGGCAAAGGTGCCGAGAGCGGGGTTGTGTTCTGGGCACCTTAGTGGCGTCTCCACACCAAAGGCAGGTCCTGGAGCAGCCTCTTCTCAGAGCGACGTAGGAGCAGTGTTGGATGGAGACGTAGCTGAAACTGGGTCTGTAGCCGTGGCTCATTGCATGGTATGGAAAATATGTTATGGGCAAGAGCTGTAAGTGCAGGTAAGTCACAGTTCAGGGTGAACGTAAGGGAAATCCAACATCACCGCTGCCAGTTTGTGGTGACAAATATAGATCATGTGTATTGCTGCTGTAAACCTGCATGGGAGGGCCCGGGCAGCCCCGAGCGTGCTGAGGTGATGCTGTTCCCTTCGAGCCCTGGCGGACTCCTAGCTCTGGAGTTCCTTGCTTTGCTGGTAGCGTGACTTCTGACCATGCTGAGCAGCCCTACATTCCTCTGCGTGGCACGCCGAACTGGCACTTTGCCGCGTAGCACAGCTGACAACTGCAGTTAATTCCCACGTGGCTCGTTTGTGTTTTGCCCGCCTGCCCTTCCACGCTGCTGGGCGATGCTGCTGTGGCTGCGTGTTTTGTGGTGATTTGGTGGTGAGCCAAGCCATCGCTCAGCCTCCTTTGGCCCTCGGGAGGTTCCGGTGGGACGTAAGCACTCGAGCACTTTAGGAGCCCCAGCTGACAGGTGCCCAAAAAGGCGTCATTATTTTACTGGTTGGTTTTGTCCGTGTTTTTGAGGTTAACGTGAATTTCACACGAGGAGGGTTATTTTCCCGTGTAACCACCCTCACACCGCGGCAGTGGTTAGAGAACAGCGGTGTTCCCTGGGCTCCAGAAGAAAAGCAAGAAACTGCCAAACTGTAGTGTTCGCTTAGCAGCACATCGGCCGTGGCCCTGCTCAAAACGTTTCCCTCTCTGTCATCTTCTAAAACAGATCAGTGGGAGTTTTGCACAGTGCTGAAACTTCCCGAGCCGGTCCCCTGCAGTGATTTTCCTGCGAGGCAGACATGGGATGCCTGGGCAGCGCTTGGTGCGGAGCCGCTTGGCTGGCGCTCCTACGAGGAGGGAAACGCGCTCCCTCGAGACTGCGCTTTTGTTTTGCTCTGTTTCAGTCCCCTGCTCAGTAATAATTAATGCCTTTGTTGCCTGAACGTGGAGCATTTCCTGGAGAAGGCTCAGGCAAACATCCCTGCTCCCCAAACAATGATGGTAAATGTTTAAAAGCCAAGGACGCGGAGTTAATCCCCACTTTGGGGCTGTGGCCTTGCAGCGCTCTGAAGACGTCTGCAGCAGCCTGTCCTGGGCACGGTGATGTGATGCCAGCGTCACTGGTACAGCGCTTTGGGAGCTGCTGGTAAGAAGCACCGGATGAAAGTTGCATACATGTCACGTTACTCATGATAAATACCCTGAAAAATGAATGAAATCTGGGTTCCTTTTGCCCGAGTTGCAATCCCTCCCAAGGAAACCGTGAGCTGGTTGTGCTGGGAGGTGGTGGCAGAGATTCCAGGCACCGGTGGGAAGCCTGCCCGACGTGACCACGCTCTGCTGGCTGATGGGATGGAATTGGGTGTTTTCCTCTTCCTCAGGTCCATGTGGGGGGTTCAGGAGAAGCCCCAGAGACCAGCCAGCCCCACCGCTCACCCTCCATATTCCGGTAATTTGCTGCCAAGACCTTTTCTCTGTAGGAAATGAGCTCTCAGGAGGGGAAATGAGTTGACAGAGGCTCATTTAAAAGTGCCTAAATTGGGAATCTCTCCTAGCTCTGGCCTGACCCTCACCTGGCCTGGGGCCAGCAGCAGCCCTCCCTGGGACAGGCGAGTGGAAATTTCCTTCTCATCCCCAGTGTCTTGTGAAAACATCATAAAACATCTGTGGCGTTCTTTACCCTTGCTTACGAGAGGGGAAAAAAAAAAAAATATCTATAAACCCCAATCCTTAACGACCCACCACAAACATGAAGCGCCGCAGGCGATTGCTCAAGGCGGTGCGACGCCGCGGCGGGTGGGTTGTGTCCCCGCTCAGGCGGCCGCCGCGTTCCTGTGGCTGGGTGCGGGCTGCGCTGCGGAGACCCCAGCGTTTGCGTCGCCGGGGTGGTTTCGGCCCTGCCCGCGGCTGCACGGGCGATGCCCTGGTGCCGGCGTCCCCTGCCAGGCTGCACCCCCGGCCGCCCCCCCTCGCCTGCCGGCTGCGGCCCCGCAGCCTCCGCTGTGTCTTGAATTTGGCTTTTGGGGCGGTGATCCCTTGCGGGGTGCGGTGGGTGTCTGGGGAGGTTTTGGGCATTGGATCAACGTTGACTTTCAAGGCTGCTGGTGGATCCTCAGACACCTCCCCGCAATCTGTGACTTGAGAGGTGCCGGGGGGATACGGGCTGTCGGAGCCGGCTGCTCCGGCTTCAGGAGCTCTGGGCAGGGCTGGGCTGAGGGGTAGGGAGGTTTGGGAGGGCTCCTTGGGTAACTCCAGGGGAATTGGCGCCTTTACCGGCTCTCTGGGGTCTGCAGGAAGAGGTTTGGGGGAAGGTCTCTCTATGCTGATGCTGTCTGTAAGGTTTTAAAGCCCGTTAAGCGTTACTGATGTAACTGCAGTTAAATCCCATGTGTCTGCCATGCCCAAAAGCACCAACGTCCAGCGGTTTTGGCAGGAGGCACCTGCCCTCGCGCCTAACCCCAGGCACTGCTCCGAGTCTGGGGCTGGCTCCAAAGGGCTTCGGTTTGCCTCCCCCTGTGCCGGCACAGTGCCTCTGGACCCCCTTTCCTGGGGTGCAGCCTTAGCCCCTGCTCCTTGCACGTCCCCTCCCGCACACGCGTCGGGGCTCTCGGTTGCACCGTGCTGGGAAGGGCTCTGGTCTCATGTGTTACACCGGGGCTTAGACTCAATTTTCTTACACAGAGCTAAGCCTGGGCCAGGAGTGGTTTTTCCCAAGGAGTGGTTTTTCCCTCCTCAGAGCTATATCAGCCATTTCCCAGGGCACTGCTGGGTCTGTGTGTGCCCCCGTGCACGCGGCATCGTGCTCCTTCGGGCGTGTGCTCCTCCTGGCAGCGCGAGCCGGTGAAAGCTGCCTGGTGAGGGAGGCCAGCCGGGCTTCGCACAGATGCCGGCGCTCCAGGTATCTGCATGGAAGGAATCACGTCCCGAGCCTTGGCAGGCAACCCTACAACAACAACAACACACAGCGGGAAAAAAAAACCCAGAGCCTTGAACCAAGGAATGGCAGTGATAAAGAGCTTTTATATTCCTGGGGGCTGGCCTATCAGCTTTTATTGCCCTTTTTTTTTTTTTTTTTTTTAGCAATGCAAATCCAATCCATTTTTAGAGCCGCCCGTCCGCTACCTCTTCACACAGGTCAAGGGGAGCCTGCCAGCCTTTCAGTGGGACAAGCGCGGCGCTGCTCAAGGGTCCTTGTCCCTCACCAGGACCCCTCCACCTCCAGTTTCTCGAGCCCACTGGTTGGCAGCATCTCTGCCGTTGTGCCTGTGGGACCAGCTGCCACCAGAACTCTGCCGGCTTCGTTAGAGCCCAGCTCATGGCCACTGCTGAGCGTGGTCACCCCACAGCCAAGGAGGTGATGGTGGACATCGCCACCAAGGCCAGGCCGCCGCAGCCTCACTGGTACGAGCGCCACGTCCAGCCCTGCGTGGCCGAGCTGCTGGGCAGCGCGCTCTTCATCTTCATCGGCTGCCTCTCTGTGGTGGAGGACACGGGGGACGCGGGGCGCCTGCAGCCCGCCCTGGCGCACGGGCTGGCCCTGGGGCTGACCATCGCCATCCTGGGAGGCATCAGGTAAGGGGGGGTCACTCCCCCCGCCGCCCTCTGCACCCCCTCCCCGGGGGCCGCGTGGTTTCCGTGGCGGGCAGGAGATGCTCAATCCGCCTCCACGCTGCCTTTTGGGTCTTTCCTCCCCAAATATCGGTGACTGCAGCCGTGCCGTGCTGCCGTCGAGCCTCCGATAGCAGCGTGGCTGCTTGGGTGGTGGTCGTCCGTAACGCCCTGAGTCTGGGGGAGTTTGCTGGGCTTTTGCTTGCAATGTTTTATTTTCAGTCCCTTTTAATAAAAATGGTCAAAGCTCAAACAGAAGCGTTGCTTTGGAGCGCTGAGATGTTTCCTCTCAAAAGGATGTCAGAACGAGAGGCTTTGACCTGCACGTGCTACTCCCCTGTGCGCTCGCAGGTGAAAAATTTGGATTCCATTTACGAATCATTTCAATTCCTCAAAAGCAGCGTTTAGACGAAGCTGCTTGTTGCAAATGGTGGGGTTTGGTGCTAAGATGTAGATTTATCCTGAAGGCAGAAGCTGAAGCAGTCCCTGTGGAGGCTCCTTCCCTTCCCTGCGGCGGGCTCTGCGCAGAGACAGGGTGGCTCTGGGCTGTCCCTCCCTAAACGTGGGGACACAATCCTGCTCTGTCCGGGCTCACGTGCGAGCCCCGGAGCCCAGAGCAAAGTGACCGATAATTTATCAGCGCTAATGAGGTTGGGTAACGCCGCGGGGCAAGGTTTGTGCAGCGGGGACTCAGTGACGCGGGGTGCACGTGCCAGCGGAGCCGAGCCCAACGCTCGCCACACCCCAAGCCCTCAGCAGAGGGGGGCAGCACGGGGGGGCTTTGTGATGAGGGGCTGCGGAGGCGGCTCGGGGTCCCCCGTTACCTCTGAGGCCAGGAGGAGCCAGCTCAGCATCCAGGACAGGGAGACGTTTCAGCCTCCAGTCGGGTTTTAGAGATTTGTGTCCGAGAGGCTGGAGAGGAGCCTGGCTGGGGACGAGCGGGCCGTGCCGGGGGCGGGTGGGTGCTCCGGACGGGGTTTACCTGCTTTAGGGTCCTGCGTTAGCTCCCGGGCTGCCGCCCTTCCCAGGGGGGTCTGCAGCGAGGGCCCTGCCCGGCCGAGATGTTGGCCAGCATGAACAACACTGCTTCTTGCTCTCCTGCGATGGGTCTTTAATTACAGCTGCAGAACGAGAGGTAATTATAGCTCCTAGACGCTCTGAGTCATCGGCTTCACCAGCAATTATTATTAGGGCTGATCGGTTATGAAACTTGTTCATTAATGCATGTCCCATGGTAATCTGTGTTAATTAGGAGGTATCTGAGTTTGCCTTGCACATAGTCTTCAGGATGAACTTGTCTTGTCGCGGGGCGAGCGCCAGCTCCTGCCAGCCCTCCCCGGGGACGGGGCGAGACTGGGGAAGGGCTGGAAAAGCCGATGTGGCTCCAGGCCACAGCGCCCGAGTCCCCAGGAGTGGCCCCCGTGCCGGGGGACGAACCCCGTGCTGATGCTCCTCTCTCCTTTGCAGCGGAGGCCACTTCAACCCCGCCGTGTCCCTGGGCGTGTGGCTGGTCGGCGGGCTGAACATCACCATGCTCATCCCGTACTGGCTCTCCCAGCTCTGCGGAGGGATGATAGGAGCCGGTCTGGCAAAGGTACGGACGCTCGGGGTGTCTCTTCAGCCAGAGCTGGGGCGCAGGGGCTCCCCAGTTCTCCCGAGCTGGCCTGGCCAGCCCCGACCTTCTGCCCAGCCAAATAATTCCCGACGGCAGCCACTCTCCAGAGGTTTGCTACGGCATGGAACGGCACACGGTGCCTCCGTGGCTCCAGCCATTTTCACGCATGGTGTTCGTTTGCCGTTCCGCTTATGGCACCGCGCCATAAGGTTGATTTACCCTCAGTGCTGCCGGATCCCAGCGCCCAGGCACCCAGCGGCACGGTGCCGCTTGGCCACCGCAGAGCCCTCGGTGGCCGGGGGAGGCTCATCCCGCCGGAGAGCGGTGGCCGCTCGTTATCTCAGGAGAGGCTGAGAGCCTTTGCTAAGGAGTTTATGTTTGCCAGGCGCTTAGGGCTGGCTTTCAGGAGGAAAGTGATGAGATTAGCTCCTCTTTAACCTGACGCTACGCCTGCCCACGCTGTCCTGCCAGCGAGCACATATGCCCGCTAAAGCCCGCAATATGGAGCGTGGAGGGCGCAAACAGGGCTCCCCCCGCGCAGGCCGTGGCGGTGAGCGAGCGGTACGTGAACGCCAGCGGAGGGGCCTTCAGCGGCATCGCCAACGACGAGCAGATCCCCTCCGTGCTCGTGGGCGAGATCGTCATGACCACCTTCCTGGTCCTCGCCGTCTGCATGGGCGCCGTCAATGAGAAGACCAAGACCCCGCTGGCGCCTTTCTGCATTGGCTTCACCGTCACGGTCGACATCCTAGCGGGGTGAGTTTGGGGGTCCTCTCCCTGCGTGTGTTCCCAGCAGCTGCTGTCAGCTGGCAGGGGGTCAGGGTGGGACCACGGGCTGTGGGATTGGAGCTGGTGCTCGGAGCTCCCTGCGGTGCTGGCTGAGCAGAGCCCAGGGCGGGGGGCAGCTCCAAGCACCCAGCGTCAGGGGTCCCTCGCTCCCTTCTTGGCCAGCACCACAGCTGCTGCATCCTGCACCGGGGAGGGGACGGTGCCCCTGGGGTGGGATGGGATGGGGATGGGGTGAGATGGGGATATGGGGTGAGATGGGGATGGGATGGGATGGGATGGGATGTGCCCCCTCGCAGCCCAGCACAGAACCTACTGGCCAGGGCGCTGGAGGAGAGCCAAGCCCACTGCAGAGGCTGGCGAACGAGCCCACCAGCCCCCCTGACATTTTTGGCGAGAGCTGCGGAGCGCAGCCCGGCCGGGTGCAGGCACGGCTGGCGGCTCGAGCCTGGCGCGTGGCGCTTCACCCGGAGCAGCGTTTATAAGTCATGGGCTGATAAAACCGCCGGGCCACGCAGGCGATGTTTGCCGTAGGAAGCCCTGAGCAAACAGGAGAGGGTTTGCCTGGGCTGGTTCCTCCTGGGCGTCCTTGCAGCTGCTGGGAACGCTGCCAAGCTCGGCCTCGGCACAGGCGGGCGTTTTGGGCAAAGAGCCGCGGCAACCGGATGAAGCGTGCGCGCAATTATGGATGTTAATGGGCGGTTTGGCTACGGCGGTGCCCCCTCTAGCGGGACTCAGGGCTCCTATTTAAACAGCGCACAGACCTCGTCTGCAAATATCGATCTGTTGCCTTTTTCTTTAATCTGTAGACGCTGTTGTCTCTCCCGCCCTGCTCCGCTGCCTACGCACAGCACGGAGCTTTCCCTGTTTAACAGCCCGGCTCCTGTAAGCCCCAAAACAGAGCCAGCACCCCTGCTTCCACCCCGGTAGCGCGCAGCCACTGAGCGAGGGCAGCTGCCCGCTGGTGAGCAGCCGCTCGGGCCTGGGCGTTGTTACCCTGCGGAAGCGAATTGTTCCCCGTGCATGGAGCAGCCGTGCCTGGATGGAGCCGGGGTGGTCCAAACCAGGGGCCAGACCCCCAGCAAGGAGCCCCGGGAGGGGTACGCTGCTGCCCCTCGCACCCCTGCTTTGCCCCATCCCAGCAGCGAGGAGGACGAGCAGCAGTTTTGTGTCCCGGGGGGCTGAGCCGGCCGGTTTGTTCCTCTTCCAGGGGCGGCGTGTCCGGAGCCTGCATGAATCCTGCCAGAGCCTTCGGGCCAGCTGTGGTGGCAAACTACTGGGACTACCACTGGGTCTACTGGGTGGGGCCCATGGTGGCTGCCCTCCTTGTCGGCGCGCTGCTGAGGTACGTGGTGCCCGCGGCAGCACGGGGAGCGGAGCCGCACGGGCTGACCCCCCCTTCCCACCCTGCCGAGGGCTCTGCCCTGCGGCTGTGTCCCCATTCCCTGCGTCAGGGCTGCGAGCAGTGGCTTTTCCAGGGATGTCCAAGGGCTGGAGCTCTGTTTCCTTCTCTCTCCCGTGGGGACGGGGTGATAGCTGCCTGTCTCCGAATCCGTGTGTTTGCCCCATCCATGTGTTCTTGTGGGGCGAATCCGGGCTCGGGCTGGTGCTGGGCTGCTGCTGGGTTTCTGTTCCACCCTTACGACGACAAAACCCCTGACCCTCAGTTTCTCTCCTTGACCTCTCCACAGGCTCCTGATCGGCGACCGGACCACCCGCCTGCTCCTGAAGTGATGGCGTGGGGCCACGCGCGTGCCATCATTGCTGACCTGTCGCGGGCGGCTGGTGCGGGTCAGCACAGCTGGCGTGAAGACCCCCGCTCCTCTTCCTCACCATCCCACCTCTCCTCTGTGGCTCCCCTGACGCTGCAGGGACAATGGAGCCGAACCCCGCAGCCCTGTGCTGGCCGCAGGGCTGGGCAGCACCGGACCCCAGGCCTCTGCCGCAGCGGCAGGACAGACTCACCAGAGCATCCTCTGACCCACAGCAGTGCCCATGAGGTCCCAGACTCCCCCGGCATCGGTCCTGCGCAGCATCCGTCCCGCCGGGGCTGTGCCTGGGTGTCTGCGGTGCCGGGGAGCCCTGTGCCCTCCAGGGTGGGTGCTGCTGCCCTGCGCTCGGGGGGCTGGGGTCTGTGGCCGTGGCCAGGACGCTCTCCAGGAGCATCTCCAGCTTCCAGCAGCCTCTCCAGCTCCCCAGAGCTGCTGGTTCCCAAACCCTGTGAGGAGCCGTCCCAAATCCCGCTGAGGAGGCGAGAGACTGAGTGCAGCAGCCGTGCCCCGGGACCACGCAGCGTCACTCACCAGCGCTGACACCGATCGCTCGTTAACTTCTTCATGACGGTGTTAACGCTGAGGCCCGACGCAGACGGCTGCCCCTGCCCTGGCACCCGCCCGCGGGAGCAACCCAGCCCCGAACGCAGCCGTGGGTGCCGCCAGGCTCTGTGCCCTGCCCAACGCCAGCTCCTGCCTTTGTCTTCCACTGAGCATCTCTGCTCCCTCTGCGCCGGCTCCTCCTCGGCACCCAGCCCGTGGGGAGCCCCTGCCACAGGACGCTCCTCCAGTTTGTGCCGCGGGTCGGCTCCTGTCCCTCGCGCAGGTGCGGGGCGATGCCCAGCGGCTCTTGCCTGGCCTGCCCCACGGATGCTGTGTGCGGGGAGCTGCGGTGGCAGTCCCGTTTCTGGGATACCTCCCAGCACCAGGAGGGCAAGGGGCGAAGCGCCAGCTGGGAACTCGGGACGGGACAGGCTCTGGCTGCCACGGGCGGGAGCAGCAGCATCCTCCCGGGGCCGGACCACTGTGCAGGGCTGCGGCCGGCAGCGGGTCCAGGGGAAAGCCCTGGGCGAAGGGGGTGCTTCCTACCCCTCCTCCCGGGCTGCTCCAGACAGAAAAGTCCTTGCTGTGGTGGGGAGGACGTTCCCGGCATTTTGATGTCCCTTGGGGCTGGCAGAGCCCTGCACAATGTCACCTCTCTATTTTCAGCTTTCTCTTTTTTCCCAGCCCGGGAGGTGACCCGCACACGCACGCACACACACAAAGATGTGTTCTGTTTTAGAAAAGGACAAGGCTGTAGAGATGCCGGAGCGAGGAAATGCCGGGATGAACATGTTCCTGACTCAGCTCGTGTGTGTTTGCTGCTCTCGCGGGGCTGGGCGGGGGGCCGTCGTACCCCGCGGTGGGCGGCACGGGCCCCAGGTGAGCTGGGGCGCAGGACGCCGCTCCTCGTTCAGGAAGGAAAATGATGCAAGCCACAGGAGACGACAAATCGCATGAAGATGTCACCAGGACCGTTGTCATGGCAACGCCACAAAAATTGCCAAACCAGACAAGGAGCAGAGGCGCAGCTTCCGCCCCATGGGGATCCTCGGGGGTGTGGGAGCGGGGGTCACGGGGAGCCACCACGGGACCCCACCTGCCCCGGCCCCTGCTCGGGGCGCAGATCTCTGTGGGAGCGTGGCTGCAGGCCGCTGCTGCTCTCGGGCGCGATGTGCGCCCACCTTCCCCTCTCGAGAGGAAACGCAGCCCCGCGACGCCGCAGGAAACACGCTGATGGCTGCAGCTGCCTCTGCGCGGGGCACGCTCCATCCTGCACCCCGGCTGCAGGGCTCGGGGGGCTCGGGGGGCTCGGGGCCAGCGACGCCGCTGCTCGCGGTGCCCAGGTGCGGGTGAGGAGGGCGGGAGGTGGGGGGTGGCCCATGCGCGGCTGCGTGCGCCTCCCTGATTTGCTGTTGGTGTCTTCAGCACCTTCATTTCTAATTTGTCAGGGTGACTTTTAATAAAGCGTCTGTAATACCACGTTGTTTTTCCCCGAGTATTATTAAAGAACTTAATTTATGCTAATTAAATACCAATTAACTTTCAAGCACTTAATGTGCTTTAAGGACATAAAATACATCTCATTCCCATCCAATTAAATTTGCATCAGGCTCGGCCGTGGGTCTGCACCGTGTTTTATCGGCACATGGATCCGCCGCAGAGCCGGGACGTTGCCCAGTGCTTTCCAGGTTCCTCATGCCCGTTGGGACGGAGGCGCCGCCCGGGAGCGGGGCAGGCGTGGGGCACCGATGCTGTGGGCGCCTGTGCCCCGCGGGGCAGCGGCTGCTGCAGTTTGGGCTGCCGAGGGCGCAGATGCTCACACCCCTGTGACGCAGAGCACGGGGGGAGCCTGGGGTTGGCCAGACACGGACCACAAGACCATGACGGCAGCCGGTCCACAGCCCTACAGAAGCCAGCGCTCTGGGGACACGGGGGAAAAACCAGGGTGTGCTCCGGGAACGGCATCAGAAGGAGGTTTGTCTGTCCTTGCGTCTGCACGAGGCCCTCCCGCCCTCACACTGCAGCTCTGTCGCGCTGGATAAACATCCTGGTTAAACACTGACGGGGAGGAAAGCTGCGCTCCCGCCTGCGGCCAGGCTCCCTGGTGCCAGCCCACCCGCAGGGAATGGCCGCGTGTTTGTCCAGGATGGGAGGCTCCCGAGGGATGGACGCTGAGCTGGGCTGCTCCTCATGGCCCGCGTCCAGCATTGGAGGAGCCTGAACCCTGGCTTGTGGCCCCAATTCGAGCCGGGCTCCATCCAAGCTTGCACGATATCCCGGGCCACACTGGAGCTCTTGCTGGGTTCTGCGCCTCGGTCCAAGCCCTGTGCCCCCACACGCGGCTGATCCCCCCGTCCCCGGCGAGGGCAGCTCTGCCCAGCCCGGCTGGTGGCTGTGTGGGGTGCGGCCGCTGGCAGCATTGCGCTGGAAATAGCTGGTACGCAGCCCGCCGATGGCGAATTAACGAGTCGGGTGGTTCGGCTGAGTCCCCCTCCTTCCCCGGCTCCCAGAGCTGCCCAGCTCCGCTGCGCTGCAGCCCCCCCAGAACTCACGGCCGGCTGGGAGACGGGGGGCTGGGGAGCCAGCGAGTGCGGCCCAGGCTGCCCCCGGCCCCAGCACAGGGCTCGGTGGGACGTTGCCCACGCGCAGGGCAGCGCGGCTCAGCACTGGGCTGGGTGACGCGGTGCCGGCCGAGCGGTGCCAGCCCCGTGGTGGTGGTTTGCCAGCACTAGAGCCTCACCGGGCGACATCTCCCAGCCCGCGCCGCGCTCACAAGAGGCTTTTCATCGGCAGGCAGAACAACGCCTTGCTGCTCCCCACTGCCCACTTGCCACCACCCCTGGCCCCGCCGTCCAGGAAAGGAGGAGCCCCCATATTTTTTTCCTTCCAAATTCTCCCCTCAGACGGCTTCGGGGTGTCTGGCAGTGAGCTCCCCCAAAACCCCCTCCGAAAAGAGCAGTGTTCCCGGGCAGAGGCAGCGCACCAGGATGCCAAGAGTGCGGCTGCAGTGGAGCGTGATGGATGGACGCTTTTTGGAACACGCCCCATGAGGGAATCTGGGAACTCTCACTCTGCTCTGCTGAAAAGGTTTGCTTTGCCGGGCTGCAGCTGGAGAAATCCCTCCAAAGGAAAGGTGATTTCATTCTTTCAGCTCCTTTTGTCCCTCGGGCAGAGCCGCAGTGGCTGTGGAGGGCGGGTGCAGGCGACAGCGCGTGGGGAGGGCTGGGGGCAGCGGGATGCTCTGCCCCGCGCCAGCACCCGCAGCTCAGCGCCCACCTGCTCCTGGGCTGCCCGGCCCCCTCCTGCCTGCGGGAGCCGACCCTGGCTCCCAACATTGCCAAAAAAATTTCCAAAACCATGAATGGCACTAAAATACAGACAATGGCAGGGCAGTGGCGGCACCGGCACGAGGCAGGGGGGATGCAGACCTTTTGTGAAAAGGCCAAGGGATGCACAGCCCCCAGACCCCTCCGGTGCTCGCGGGCCTTGCAGGGGAGGGGGCACCCGCAGCCACAGCCCCGTGCGAGGGGCTGCGTGGGAGCAGGGGGCCGCATGGTTCCCGCAGCCCTTGGCCCATGTGCAGCCCCAGGAGCGGGCAGGGCGGCCGCTGCACGCGAGGCTTCCTGGCCTCTTCCAGCTGGCCCTGCGCTCAGCTCCCCAGTGCCGGTGCCGTGGGGAGCTCCCACGGGTGCTTGCTGCCGGGTCGGGGCGTCCCGGGGGACAAGCGTGGCGGTGGCTGCGTGGGCACCGGCACGGGGGCACGAGGGACAGCGGAGGTGGGCGATGACGTGCGGAGCCGGTACCGCATGTGAGCTGGCATCTGCATGTAGGAGACGGGGAGCGCGGCGACAGTACAGGGAGTGGGAGTCTGAAAGTATTCTGGGGAAGCTTTGAGCGCCGCGCCGTGAGCAGGGACAGCACGGGGTTGGGGGACGCGCCCCAGGCTGGGCAGCATCCCTCGCCACCTGCTGCATCCCTCGCCACCATGCCATGTCCCTCGCCACATGCCACGACCCTCGCCTCCGTGCTGCCTCGGAGCGCCGCGCCAGCCCCCGCTGCTGCATTCTCTCTGCGGCGCGAGAACAGGGCACAAACGCCAGAGCAGCCTCCCTGCCAATTAGCGTGTACGCGAAGAGCACTAACGAGTGTCACCACAGCGCGCAGAGCTCCGGGTGGCAGCCGGAGAGCTGGGGGTGTTTTGCGGGGAGCAGGCGGCGATGTCCCCAGCTCGGCTTTGGGGGCCTGACCCAGCGGTGCCAGAGCTGGCCCCCCGGCAGAGCCAGACCCCACAGCAGGGCTGGCGGAAGGGAAACAGAGGGAGGGGGGCTTATCCCTCTGCTTCCCACCCCTGCTCCTGCTCCTCATTTTATTGATCTTTAATTTCCTTTTGCTGTCACCAGCAGCCCACTCAGGCTCCCCAGAGAGGAGCCAGCACAGAAATCTGCGTCCTGGGAGGGAGCCTGGGGACAGGATGGTGTGGGGGGCTGGGACCCCCAGAGCCCCGCTTGCCCCCCGGCTGGCGGGGGAGCCCAGCCGCTGACGGCCACGGGGGCTGCACCTCCTCGCTGCCCACACGCAGCCTCGCTTCCCCCGCCCCGGAGCGCTGCTCTAGCCGGCATCGCTCCAGCTGGAAGGATTTACATTTTAAAGGGTTTTTTAAATGGATTTGGATAGATGGAGAGATTTTTTTCTTTTTATTTTCAGCTTTTGCCGCTTCACATGTTTGTGGAGAGGAAACAATAAACAGAAACCACAGAGGGCAAAGCCTCGGGTAAGTGGTTTGTGCTCACGCAGATGCGATGAGTGGCAGTCCGGGTTCGGCCCCGTAACGCCTGGCCCTGGCCGCGGGCTCGGTGCGGTGCTGGCGGTGGAGGTGTGTGAGCACCTGCGGTCCCGCTCCCCGGCCCACGGGCCCCTCTGCGTCACATGGGCCCCTCTGCGCCCCATGGCTCGGCCCCGGCGGGATCGCTGCTGGGGCCACCGCCTGCTGCCATCCCTGCACCCAGCGCCGCAGCCAGCATCGGCTCCTGGTCACCATGGAGACCTGGGAGGAGGATTTTGAACCATCTTGGAGAAATTTCTGCCCCCCACAGCCGTGCACGGCCTCGTGCTCTTGCAGGGGCTGCAGAGCCAACTGCACAACCTCACAGACGCCCCATCCCCATCCCCATCCCCATCCCCATCCCCATCCCCATCCCCATCCTCCTCCAAGGTCAGCCACGACGGAGGTGGCTGGGGCTGGCCCGTGGGCTCTGCTGGGGCCAGTGCTGGCCTTTGGGCCAGGGCGAGCAGGAATCCCCCAGTCCCCGGGTGAAGGAGTCACTGCCCCAGGGCACCCCCTCTCCTCCAGACCCCGTGTTATTCCATTGTCCCCACCACGCAGATTCGCCCGTAGCAGCCGATCCTGACGCCGCCTGCCAGACCCCAAGGAGCGGGTTTTCCTTCCGAAAGGAGAGTTTCGGTCGCTCTTCGCTGGGTTTTGGAGGATGTGAAACCCTTCTGTTCATTTTTTAGCACTGAAGAATCAGGGCAGCGGGACTTGCAAGCTCGGGACGCTTTGGCTGCGTGTCCTGGCCGCGCCAGCATCGCAGCGAGAGGCGCGAGGGCGAAGGAGCCGGCCGGAGCGGCGGGACAGGCTGGAGCGAAGGCTCGGCGGAAGGGGAATGCTAATCGGGCTCTGCGCTGGCAGCAGCCAGAATGCTGCACAATAAATAGCCATTTTAATTACCGCACAATATTTACGAGATTGCTTCCTCATTTGGGAAATTAAAACAAATGCTCCATCAAAATGATCAACATGGCACGGGGAAGCGCCGGGCTGATAAAGAAACACATGGGCTGCTAATGAAAGAGTAATTGGCCCCTTGGCACTGGCAGGGCGTCCTCCGCGTCCCTGCCACCGTGGTGTAAATGGCAGCAAAGGGGGTCCCCAGCCTCACCAGTGTGCGGGACGGGTGGGATGGGGTCCCTGCCCCGGGGTCCCAGCCGAACGACCCAGGCCTGCGGTGGGAGGGGGCAGGATGGTGGGCTTCGGCAGCTCGGCCGCTGCAGAATGAGGACAGGCGAAGGTTGGGCAGAGGATGCTGAGCCTCTCCGCCAGCCGGGGGTCTCCCGGGGGGGCTGTCCAGAGCTGCCCCCTGCTCGCCCGCCGTGCTGCAGCTCCCACGTTATTTCCCGAGGTGCAGGCCCTGGGGTCCCGCGGGGGCTGGGGACTTGCCCCTGATTGCAGAAAAAAACTGGAGACACGGGGAAAACCCTCCCAACCCGCAGTCACAGGGGAGCAGGGGGTCGGCGTGGACTGACCCGCGGTTTGGGTTCCCAAGTGTCTGCCGTGGGGTGCGAGGGGGGGCGGCTGCCCCTGGGTACCGCACCCCCCGGCTGCCCTTCCCCCGCGCTTTCCAGAGCCCCTTTCCCCTTTTCCTCCTTTTTTTTTTTTTTCTTTTCAGCGCTCCCGTTGCTATGGGAACCGTGACATCCTGCGCCGGGCGGAGCGGAGAGAGCCCGCGTCTGCCCGGGGTGCCGCGAACACGCGTGGGGGCTCCCATGGGTGGGCGTCCCCGAGTGGGGGCTCTCCCCGGTCGCCCAGCACTGCCCTCCCCCTTGCCCCGCAATGATTTCCGGCCCGGTAATTAGCACGGGGTCGTTAAGCCCGAGCCCAGTGATGCCGCCCCGGCAGCGGGGTTTGGAGCGGGTGTTGTTGGGGTGCGTCCGAAACGGGTCAGGCGGAAGGCTCGCACGGGCATCGGAAAAAGCAGCGGGATTTCGTTGTGACAGCCCTGCAAGCCGTTCCGACGGAGGAGGTTCCACCTCGAACGTGTCAGGGAGGGAATGGCGGGATGGCCCTTCCCACACGGAGCATCCGTGTGTCGAGGGCGTGACGGACACGGTCCTGGCTGAGCCGGGAGCACCAAGGATGTCACCTCCGTTCGAAGAGCAGGGGGACGCCTGGGAAAGCCCCAGTAACATCTTGTGGGTTGTCCCCAGGCCCCAGCGCCCGAGTTTCATGGAGAGTTGGGAAGGGAAATGGAGCGGGAGAGCTGGGAGAGCGCAGCCACTCCTGTGTCCCTGCAGCCGCCGAGCGCTGAGGGTTATTTCCACACCAGCACCCTGCAGCAGCTCCCAGGCAGGGTGTGGTGAGCGGATTGGCCAAGGCCTGACATCCCAAACTCAGAAACAGGGAAAAACCTCAGGAAAGCGGGAGTTTTCACAATACTTGGTGCCCCGAGAACCTGTGGCTCCCGGGTCTCCATGGCCCTTCCAGCTGCCTGCAGCTGGAGCTGGGACACGCCCCAAGGAGCCGGCATCCACCACTCCCGGGTGCTGCGGAGCTCCCCGCTCTGAGATGGGGCAGGAAGGAGCCGGAAAAGCCAGAAAACAATTTGCAGCTTCCTCCAGATGGCAACTGGTGCGATCGGGCTAACAAACGCAGGCGAGCAGGCGTGAGGGAGGGATAAACAAACCTGGCAACGCACGAGTGAACCGACCTGCTGCGATTCATGGCAGGAAAATCCCACGTGGGCATTGCTGTGCTGCACCAGGGCTGGCGGCGTGGGCTGGGGAGGGACCCTGGGGCACACAGTTGTCCCTCCTGCCCACTGCTCAGGGATGTCCTCGGGCACACGGACCCCAGCTGCAGCTGAGGTGCTGCTGTCCTAAACCAAACCAAGTCGTTCAGTTAGGGAGGAGTGAAAGACCTCACACAAATGCTTTTCATTCAAAAATTCCTTTGATTTCTAAATCAGTAAAGTAGCAGGTCTTCCTGGAGAATTTTTTTTCAGGTTTTTTTATGAAACATTTTCAAGTATTTCTGGAAATTCATCAACAGGTGGGTTGCTTTCTGTTTTCCACTTTTTTTTTCCATTGCCTTTCCTCCTCAGCGTTGTCTGACTTTAAACACTTGCGGTCTGAGCGGTACCGTGGGGTTCCATGGGGCTCCACACCACGCAGAGCAGACCAGTTTGTCCGCCCTTCTGGCGCTGGGGTCCTGGAGCTGCCACAAAGCAGGGCTCGCTCTGCCTGCGATGGCTTTTCTGGAGGGGATCTGGATGGAGAGGAGTAACCCAGCTGCAGAGACATGATGCCACGGCTGGAGACGGCAGCAACGTTGGTGGTGAGGCTGCGGCCGGGCTCCTGGGGTCACCGCACCTTGGAGGGAAGGTGAGAGGCCTCAGCTGTGGCTATCGCAGCCCATCAGCGATGCTCTGGTGACACAAATCCGTGCACTTGCCTTCGAGCTGGAATAATTTCCAGTGGAGAATAACACGAGATAAAAGTGGTGAGAAAAGGCAAACCCCACCCTGCGCTAGAGGGAGATCTGTGCTTTTTCCCAGGCTCACTTGGAGCGAACAAGCAGGGAAAGCCACCCGATTTCCTGTGGAGCATCTGTGCGAGGGGATTTACGCGCTCAGGGCACGCCGGCAGCGACGCTGGGATAAGCTGCGGGTGGACAAAAGCCAAAGCCACGGCGGCAACGTCTGTCTGAGGATTTCCATCTCCTGGGATTTCAGGCACCCAGCTGACAGCTGTGGAGCATCGCCCGGCGCAGCCCTGACCCGCAGCCGGGCGTGTTTGGGCCGAGCGGGCGAGGGTTTGCGGGCCCGGAGACGGGAGAGGTTAGCGGCTCAGCTGTGAGGAAAGCCCCTCCAGGCAAAGCCTGGGAGAAGTCACGGTGCACTGGGATCAGCCCCGTAACTGAGCCTTGTTGTTACTTAAACCTTCACATCGGAATATTGTTGAGCAATGTGACAAACCGCGTGTACAAAACCAGCCATCCCCTGTGAGGAGGGGTGCTGCAGAGGAATCCGGCTCTGAGGGGACGGCAGCTGGAGTTTGCCACAGCACAAGCAGAAATATTTTGCATCCTGGAGGAGGCAGGTGCTGCAGCTCCGCCCTGAGAGATGGAATGGGATCGCAGGGGCCTCATGGCACCCCCAACACTTGTGACACCAGGGGTGTGCGATGCTCCTGCTCCCCCTCTGCTCTGCCTCCAGCTCTGGCTTCCACGGCCGTGCCGGATTCACCGCTGCGCCGGCCCAGCCTGGAAGGCAGCGGGAGATCCCCGCCGGTTTGGATCAACAGCGAGAAGTAACGACCGCTTCCGATCTTACAGTCACAGGACAGGAAAAGCGCTTATCGATCAAACAGTTTTGGAAACAAGCAGCAAACCCCCGAGGATTTTACCACTGACTTTGTTTAAGCAGCGGTGCAGGAAGGCGGTTTGATGTGGGCCGTTTCTGGGTACATGAAACAGAATTAATTTGTTCTCCCTGAAAGCCAGCAGACAGAAATATGAAATATTTAAATAGCCCAACCATGTTTGCGATGTGGCAAACCACGCGAGCACCCGATGTGTGGCTGCGCTTTCCACACGGGCGGGTTTGGAGCACTTGGTTCCCGCAGCTTTTTGGCAGATTTGGTACCTGTGCCCCTTGCCGGAGCGAGGGGAAGGTGCATGGCTGCGGGGCGGAGAGAGGCGCAGGCTCCTTGTCTCATTCATCTGTGGCTGCTTTGCCTTGAGGAGAGATGGAAGAAACGTTGGTGAGCCTGCGTCGTGGTTTCACCCCAGTCGGCAACTAAGCCCCATGCAGCCGCTCGCTCACTCCCCGCCAGTGGGATGGGGGAGAGAATCGGAAGAGTAAAAGTGAGAAAACTCGTGGGTTGAGATAAAGACAGTTTAAAAGATAAAGCAACGGCCATGTATGCAAGTGAAGCAAAATAAAGCATTTATTCCTTCCTTCCCATCGGCAGGCAGGTGTTCAGCCGTCTCCAGGAAAGCACGGCTCCGTCACGCACAACCATTACTCGGGAAGACAGGCCCTGAACACCCGGCGCTGCAGATCCGCACGCTGAGCCGGGAACCGGCTTCCTTCTCCTCTCTGCCCCGCAGCCTCTCACAGCCCAGCAGCTCCCTGCTGGGAGCGGCACCCCCAGGCCATCCTCGCCTCCCGACTTGCTCTGGGGTGCCCCTGAGTCCCGGGCAAAGCAGCACACGCCGGCCGGGAGCCAGGGAGCACAGCACGGGCTCTGACGGGAGTGGTGGCTCTTCCAACCGAGCATCGCCGCCCGGCCGTGCCCCGTCGGCTCTCCCCATTGCTGGCCACTCATGAGGGCTGGTGCGATTCTCAGGCGCTAGCGTCCGGGCCGCTTTGTCTTCAGGCAGCGCTGGCTGTGAAGGATGCTCTTCCCTGCAGTGGGTGGGTGTCAGGGTCTTTCCTCACAGGAACGCAGCTTCTGTCCTCCTCGCCGCGTCCTCTCTGCACAGAGGATGTGAAACACGCAAAACCCGTGAAAGCAGAAAGGGAAAAACCAGCCCAGCTGATGTCGCCTCCCCGTCACCCGCTCTGCCCTTCGCCCCTCCGGGTAACGCCTCCGGGTGAGCAGCAAGGAGCTTGTCCAAGGTTTGGACAAGGTGAAGTGAAAACCCAGATCCCCTCCACATGTTGAAATGCCAGGCTGAGGATCCCGGCAGCTCCTTCACCTGAGGAGACTGTTGTACCGGTTCACGCGAGCGGAGTCCCCGCCGGTGCGGGGAGAGGATGAACACGCCAACGGCTCGGGGCCGGCGCCCCCCCCCTGCGCCCGTGTCCAGCCTGCTGCTCCTGCTCTGGCTCTCAGAAAGCTGCACACCAGCTGCGCAGAGCTTCGAGGGGGCACGGGGAGATGCAGGGCTGGGACCTGCTGCTCGCGGAGCGACTGCTGCTTGGCTGCACCCAGGTCCCAGCTCTCGTGTCCCCTGTCCCCGCTCCTGGGTCCCCTGCCTTGGCCATCCTGGCACGCTGCGGGGGTGAGATGGCATCTGCTGACGGAGGTGGAGGCTGTTGAGCGCTGCTGAGACACCTTTATATTTCATTAGAGTTTGGCTCTTCCTCCACCTGCTTCCTGTGGCGGATTTAGGTCCCTAAGAAACAAATGCTGGAAAAAAAAGAGAAAAATCTGTTTTCCAGCTTCTTTGGATTCTTTAGAGGAAGCCCGGCACCAAGGGAGCAGCATCCCTACATCACCGCAAGGCTGGAGGCTGCAGCGCGCTAGCTGTGAGCTCGCCTGCGCTCCCACGCGAGCCGCTGCTGCGGGACGGCAGCTCCTGCACGCTCCCATCCGCAGCAGCTCGCGCGCGTGTGGAGGCAGAGCTTGCTGAGGAAACAGGGAGAATTCACCTTGTCTTCTGGGATTCTGCCTCTCCCCGCCCCAGTGCAGAGCGGAGCCGGCCGGCACCGTGGGCACCTGCCTCGGCGCAACGCCCTGGGTTGTGCGATTCCAGCGGTTTCTGACCCCAGCTCCTGCGATCTCTGCGTTGTGGTTCGGGGGTTTTGCTGGACAGGGCTTGCGTTACTCATCTCCTGCAACCCCGACCCCGCAGCCTCACGCCAGGCTCTCCGCTCATGCATTTCCCACAGCGAGTGGCAGCCCTGCAGCGCGCTGGGCGCCTTCCTGTCCGTGACACGGCTCCTCGGGTGCCTGGTGGGAGGATGAGGTCCCGTCCTCGGGATGGGTCATTCGGGCGGCGGAGAGGAGGCCACGGAGCCCATGGGCAGAACGCGCCTGGGTTTCGCAGCGCTGCAGCCCCGCAGCTGCCGGAAGGAAAGGAGAGCCCATCCGCCCGTATCGCCCCGGTTCGGTGCCCCAGGCTCTCCGACGGCAGGAGCCCGCGGAGGGGAGAACGCTGTAGAAAACCCGCACGGTGATGGCAACAGGGCCGAACCGGGCGCATTTCCCCTCTGCCCCACGCGCTGCGCTCCCCGGAGAGCGCCGGCCCCGAGCCGTTGGCGTGTTCGTCCTCTCCCAGCACCTGCGGGGACTCCGCTCGCGTGAACCGGTACAACAGTCTCCTCAGGGGAAGGAGCTGCTGGGATGCTCAGCCTGGCATTTCAACATGTGGAGGGGATCTGGGTTTTCACTTCACCTCCCGTGAAAATTAGCACAGTCTTGAAAAACCTGCAAAAATGGTAAAATAAGGAAAAAAGAAAACGACCTCCCGAGAGCAGGACCTGTACCTGGCTTTTGTACTTCTCAGCCCAGCAGAGTGGAAAAAGCTTGCATGTGAATATTAACAGGATTATCAACACTTACAGGGGAAATTAAAGACGTATTCTCAGCGGTTTGTGCTGCCGCCGGGTTTCATGTGCAGCAGGGATGCGGGCTGCGTTTGGAAAACGGGTACGTGTGGGAAAAGAGCAGCGGAGAAGCAGCAGGCAAAGCCCAGCGTTTGCCATTAAAAGCAGAATAACCCAGCGCAGCATGGCTGCGCGCTAAGTGCAGCACGCCCCTCGGGTGACACTCCCCTTTCCCTCGCCAAAGCACGCGGGAAAGGACCCAAATGACCCGTTATTACTGCCGTTACGACTCTCATTCCTCCAGCCGCTCCCCCTCCCTGCCCCTGCGAGGAGGGGTCCCCGCGGCGCATTTCTCCTTCTTCGCGTTAAAATCAGGCGGTGCTGGGGGTTAGCGGCCGGCCCGGCTGTGGAACGGCATCGGCAGGGCGGATCCGTTAGGCGTTATTATTGTAACGAACCCCTCGGAGCCGCGCGTAATGGCAGCTCCGGGCCTATTTCTGGTACGGCTCCCGGGCGTTGGATTCACGGAGCCGGAGGAGCGCTCCTCGGAGAAAGAGCGGGTGGGACGGAGGGCTGGCTCGCTGCGGGGCGGGGACGGTCGGTGTCGCACGGCTGCAGAGCCAGCATTAAATCCCACGGATGGGAATTTAGGAAGGCTTGCTGTTCGTGGAAGCGTTTTCATTGTTGTGTTTCAATTAAGGTTTGTGATTGGGATTTTCGTTGCCTCGGCTCCCAGGCCAGGCATCTTTTTTAACCGTTATTATCGCCATCGTTATGGCCATTAGCATCACCACCATCACTTATTCACCCCCGACTCCTGCTCACGCCCCCACGCACCCCATGGTGCTGGCACGGGGACCACCGCCCCCGCCGCTGCCGGTCACCCGTGACCCCCAGCCTCTCGTGGGCCACCGGCGCGGTCCCCCTGCGACGCCGGGGCAGCGTCGGTGCGGGGACGGAGGAGGGGTAACGGTTCTGAACACGAAGGAGGCGGATTCAGACCGGATTCGAGGAAGATTTTTTTTTGCGCTGAGGGTGGTGGGCACCGGCCCAGGCTGCCCAGAGGGGTGGCGGGTGCCCCCTCCCACCCAAACCCGCCCGCGGTTCTGCGACTCTCTGCAGGTGCGCTATGCAAATGAGACGCGTGGGCGGAGCCTCTCCCGGCACCGCCCACCGCGCGGCGCTATGCAAATCAGGATGCAAAGCAGAGGGGCGTGGCTAAAGCCGAGCGGCGCGGCGGAGGGCGGGGCTCGGTCAGGCAGAGCGGCGGCGGGAGGGGCGGGGCTTGCTATGCAGATGAGGGGCGGGGCGGACGCGTTATGTAGATGAGGGGGCGGGGCCGCGCCGGGTGTGTGTCGGTGCCCGCCGCCAGCTGCAGCCAGAGGTGCCGCGCGCAGCCCAGCCCCGGCCCCAGCTGCAGCGGGCGGACCGCGCCGCGCCGGACCGGACCGGACCGAGCCAGGCCGAGCCCAGCCGAGCCGGCGGCCCGCGCGGAGCATGGCCGAGCCGCCGGCGGCGCCGGGCCCCGAGGGCGAGGAGGGCCCGGTGCGCTTCGCCCGTAAGGGTGCCCTGCGGCAGAAGAACGTACACGAGGTGAAGAACC
Organism: Tetrax tetrax; assembly: GCA_009806455.1. Lineage (NCBI taxonomy): Eukaryota > Metazoa > Chordata > Aves > Otidiformes > Otididae > Tetrax > Tetrax tetrax. The sequence continues at coordinate 189,268 of WHYT01017993.1, forward strand.
ACAAGTTCACGGCGCGGTTCTTCAAGCAGCCCACCTTCTGCAGCCACTGCACCGACTTCATCTGGTGAGAGACCCCCGGGACCCGCCCCCCACCCGCTCCGGGACCCCCGGCCCGGCGGGGCTCCCCCGCGGGCTCTCCCCCGGCTCCCCTCAGCTCCCCCGTACCTCCTCTCCCCGCGCCCCCCCGCCCCTTTCCCGCAC
>WHYT01017993.1:189488-233433 GCA_009806455.1 Tetrax tetrax
CGGTGTCTCACGCCGCCTCTCTCTCCGCAGGGGCTTCGGCAAGCAGGGCTTTCAGTGTCAAGGTGAGTGCCGGGGTCCCGGGGGGGGTTGGGGTGTGGGGGGAGCAGGCACCGGCCCCGGGAGCGGCCCCACCCGCGGAGCATCGCCGAGCCCAGGCAGGGGAAGCGGCTTCGTCATTTTTGTTAATTAACCGAGCAACCGGTCGGGGCTTTTAAAAAAGCCGGTCGGGTTTCGTTACCGGAGATAAGCGCCAAGACTTCAGCTGAATCCTCCCCCCTCCCTCGCTCCCAAAAAGGCAGAGGGAAGTTCATTGTTTTTATCGTCCTTAACAGGCAAACGGGGGTTTGAATGGCAAGCGGGCGGCCGGGCGCTGGAGCTGCGCGCTCTGCGGGAACTTGAATGGCTCCGTTGTGTTGCTGGGGAAAAAGGAGGCTGTACAACGAAATACGCTGCGGTAGCTCCCGGGTCCTCACAGCCGGAGTTCTTTTGTTCCAGTGATGCTGGGATTCTGGAGGGGCTCTTCAGGGGTTCACCGTGTCCCCTCGGGGAGTCAGGAGGAATAAACTGGGCTTTTTCTGGCTGCTGGGCGCTCCTTTGGCCGTGGGCTGCGTGCTGCGGGGTGCCTGGCTGCTCCCTGTGCCGTGGCGTGGGTCACACCTGCGTGAGCTCAGGGCCTGGGCTGGGCGCTGGGACCGCACTGCTGCTTGCAGCAAAATTTTACCCTTACAAATATTTCAGGCAGAGTTTTATTTTGGCTGGTGGCTGAATCCCGAGCTGAGGTATTTTGCATGAGAATGAAACGGTGGTATAGCTCTGATAGTTCGCCAGGAGCTTGACTTGGCAGCCTCCACTTTTTCCGAAGCAGAAAGCAGCCCCCCGGGTCATGGCGTGGCGCAGAATCTGCACTCGAGGTGCTGTGGGGGGTCCCGGGCGCGGGCGGCAGCTCCGCCAGCTGGGGTGGGAGGGCTTTGGCTTGGGTGCTCTCGGGAGCATCCCTGTGGATGCTCGGCCAAGCGGTGCCAGTCTAGTTCAGTCTGAATGGCGCTGCTACTCATCCCGAACGCTTGCCTCGGGAGTATAACCTCAGGGGAGCAAAAGCATCACCCTGCCGCCTCCCAAACCCCGCCTAAAGGCCCGGCTGCTGTTGGCAAGTGCAGGAAAGCGGGTGTGGAGACTGAAACGTGTCCTAGCAGTGTGACTCAAGGTCGCAGCTCCCCAGTACCTGGGGTTTCACACCTGGGCCGCTACATTGCATTACTCAGGAGGTTTGTGCAGCTCGTCTCTCTTGCCGTGGGCCTTCCCAGGTTCACCCCGCCGTCAATTCCCTGACTTCCCTTACAGTGCAGGCAGTGTCATGCTGGGCATATTTGTGTGAACACAACGCCTCTGAGATCTGAAGTGTGCTAGAAAAGCTAGTGGGGACCGCGCGCTGGTGGGGCTGGGTTTTTCCTGTATCATTTCTAGCGCTTTGCTCAGTCCCACCCATAGCATTCGGTATCGGATAAGCCGAGCCCTTTCAGGTCTGTGTTGCAGCCGTTAGGAGCTATCACCCACACCTGTAACCGCGCACCTGCTTCAAGGCTTATCCTTAAGTGTTTTTAGCTGGTGTTAAACCAGTCTTCAGTGGGAGGTCAGTAAGTGGGTCTTGGTGGTCTCGGACCTGCTACCGCATGGCAGCTGGCCTGCAGACGGGGAGCCCCTCCACCAGCTCGTGGGGGTTAGGCAGCGCAGCCCCGTCCCGCGGGCTGTAGAGCAGGAGCCTTTGGGAGGCTGCAGCGGCTCCAGCAGCGTTCCCAGTAACACGCTGCGCTCAGTGGCATCTCCAAAGGTGCATGACTGGTCTGTAACACCTTTCTGCCTTAAGAAACCGCTTTCCAGGTTATTCTGCTATTACAGACATGAAAAATGCATCGCTGTATTGCAATAAGAAACTCTGCGGACTGTGCTATGTAGAACAGACCAATCTTTACCCCAAATACCTTCCCCAAATCAGTGATCTGTGGATTTTCACATACATCCCCTTCTGTGAGGTTCCGAGGTCGCTGGGTGAACGCGCTCCCGCTAGTGAGGCAGTGCGTGGGCGTGATCCTCGTGACAGCGAAAGCACGGTGCAGTTGGTGCCCCGCCATGGAAGGCACGCTGTGCCGCCACGCGGGACGCGTCCAGGTCGGGAAGTCAAGCACGAGCTGGAAGTCGTTCCCACCTGCCATCTGCTTTGAAATCACGGCTGCCCCGGGAGGGAGAACTCGGGGTGCCAGGGCTCCTGTCCCCGCGGCGTGCCGGGTGCCGCTCCTGCTGGCGTGAAGCTCAAGACCTTGGGTTTGTGCCCCACATGCTGCACTGCAGCTGCTGTCCAACTGGGTAAATGAGTCTGTGTGGAAGGGAAACCCTGTGGGTGAGCTTTGGGTGAGGGCTCTGGAGTGAGCTTTCCTTGCAGTGATTAACTCTCTCTTTATCGAATGCAACTGTAATTCAATTTTAACGACTTCCCTGCTGTTTGGTGGGGGATGGCTGGAAATGTCGCTAGGGCACATGCCCGTCTCATTTCTGAGCTGTTTCCCACTGCTGTGCTTGCTTTAAGTAGGTTTTCACCTGTGCCCCGAATTCTTTCTAGGGCATTTGCAATAATTAGATTGTTAATTAGCTCATTACTTGTGACTTTTGGCAGGAAGTTAGCAGAAACTGACTCTTTGTAGCTTGAAATACTAATGGATACCACAAATGCCACTTAATTGCTTGCTAATCTGCTTCTTATCCTTGTGTACGATCTCCTGCTTACCCTTCTGTGCATGGTGAGACTTCCTGGGCTAGGGCCTGCCTTCGAGCCAACAGCACCTCTGCGGGGCCGCGGGTTGTTCCTCGTCAACCTTCTGGGTGGTTAAGGAGAAATATCCATATTTTGTGGGTGCTGGAAGACCGAAGTGCCGTGGCTGTGCCTGGAGCTGCCAGGAAGACCAAGGCTTCCTGGGGAAAGCTCGACGCGTGCTGGCTCTGTGTACAGAGGGGCTTCTGGCTCCCTTGTAGCGACCTGGTGTAGCTGGAAGGTACGTGAGCTCTGCGTGAACTCATAAATAACAAAGGGGTGTAGGTGATCTCTCCTTCCCGCGTTTCGAGATCCAGCTGTCCGATACCGTTACCAGGGAATAGAGGAGGAGGGAGAGCAGCATCTCATTACTCGCAGGCTGTCTTGGAGAAGGAACGGTGTGCGGCTGAGTTACAGCTGATGGCTTTACTGGCTTGCTTCTCCTCACGTAAGAAGTGCTTTTGAGGATGGTAAAGGAAAGGGAACTGGTTTGAAAGCTGGTGAGAGTGAATTTCTTGGTCATCTTCTTAGAATGTGCTGCTTCTGGGAACTGGCAGCTTTCTCTTCATCCTTCCTGCTCGTGTTCCCCCCTTGCCATCCACAGGGTGTCTTTCTCCAGTTGTCCAAGCAGCTCTTGGTCAGGTTGCAGATCAGGGCACGTTTGGAGGTCTTGTGAGCGGGGCACCTCACTGAGAGCCGGTTTTTTGAACCCGGAGTTGCCAGCGCAGCGGCTGGGCTGGGCTCCCACCTTGGGAACTTGGGAAGAGGTGCTCACGCCGAGGTGAAGAGCCCTGTAACGTGATTCTCACTTAGGAGCAAAAAATAACCTGCATCTGCTACTGCTTTCCCATGTACAAAGTAGAAAAGATCTTGGAAAGAAGAATCTTGGTTTCTTAGGAGGAGAAGGGGAAAAAAAAAGACATCATTTAGTAACGGATGCTTAGATCTCATGCGGTAACTTTTCTGGGGAACATGTTTACTTCTTATCCCTGGTTATGACTCAGTTAGCAAAGATACTTTTCAGATTTAATCTCTCTCCAACCTCACACCAAATATAATTCCTTCTTCCAGGTTCTCTTCTCCCCGTCCTCCAGATCCCGTGCTCTCGTTTTATTTTGTCTTTTCACAATTCAGCCTTTGACACCGAAACGAAGCGGCTGGAAAATGTCAGACAGGCCTTACTTTTCAAGCAAGTATTTTTCTCTTGCTATCTGCCTTCAAAACCCACCCTTCCTTCCCCCACCTCTTCGCTGCCCTCCAGACGGAAGTGAAACCCATAACAGCTCTGGTCTTAACTGCAGCTCCTGCTGCTGCGACACGTTTGGGTTTGTCGCCATTAGCTTCGCGCCGGCACCCAGTGCGCGCCTTTGTTGACTGTGTTAAGCCAGTGAGAAACAAAAGCAAAACAAACTCCAATCATTCAGAGTTGCCTCAAACCCAGTAATTTCGTGTCAACACATTATGCACGCTGGAGAAATGTTAGTGTTCAAATAGACTAATTAAAAATGTTACTGCAATTACTTTTGCAACACAAATGATGCTAATTATATAATGCTGCAGAAATTGGAAGCGTCGTGGCGGAGGGTTTGTGTGTGCCGTGCGGCGGTAGTACGGACCTGGACACCGCAGCCGTGGGGCGGCGGGCGCCCGGCTCTCCGACCGCGCGGGCTGCTCCGCGGAGCAGGTAGAAATAGAAAGGGGAAGTCGGCTTGGTCCCCCGCGCTGCACCAGATGGTCTGTGGTTCTGCAGAACTGCGAATGAAAACAGAATCGATGGGGGAAAATGGGAAGGAAGATGTGCCCCTTCGCTTTCTGGTCGAAGGGCCGGCTCTCCTTCAGAGCCTGGCTGTGGCTGTGCAGGGCATGGGCTGAGCGGGTTTCCCCGGCGCCGGCGGCTGGGGAAGGAGATCTGCTCGGGGAGGAGATCTGCTGGGGAAGGAAATCTGGGCTTGCAGAGGCCTCTCGCAGTGCGGGGTGGGTGGCTATCGGATTCAGCGGGGATCACTTGATATGTCAGGCCCTGTTCGTGTCTCCTTACAGGGTTTATTTGAGTTTCTCAGTGGAAGTGGTTTCTCTTTTCCCTCCCCTTTTGCAGTTAGCGTGGTAGGTTTTTCTTTCTTATCTCCTGAGATAGCTGCCATTCGAACGTGATCTTTGATAACGAGGTGGTCTGCTTCCTTCCCGGAGTATCGCTCGCTGGCCGCTGTCGGCAGCAGGAAGCCGCGCAGGGGGTCTCGGAGCCAGCCCTAGTGGGTTTGGGGGCGGCGGGAGGGTTTGCAGCGTGTCTAGCTGGGGGTGTGGGCTGTAACTCCACTGCAGAGCTCAAACCGCCTCGGTATACCAGCCTCTGCCATGATTGTTCTCTGGGTATTGAGTCTTCCAGAGGAATTTAGTGCCTGGGCTGTCTCTAAGGAGACTTCTCGGCAAGCAGCGCAGGCATTGCTGCATGCCCGCTAGCTCGCTTGCCTGCGGTTCTGCCAATTCCCACAGCTCAGGGGCTGCGGGAAGAGCGTGCAGGGCATCCCTGCCCCAGCAGCCGGTCGTGGGCGGATGCTCACCCGTCTCAGCGCCAGCAGAGGATGCTGGGGCTGCGAAGCAGAGCAAGACCTTGAGGGCTTGATACTGTTTGGAACAGGAGGTGGGATTGGATCCTCTCTCAAAACTTGGTGTGAATTATGTGAACTGATGGGGTTTTATCTAGAAGCTCGAGCTAGAGGAGTTGCGTGAGCCTGGCTGATGGGCTGCTGCCCTCCCAGCCAGCAAGCACAGCTCCTCCTGCCTGCCTTTGAAAAGGCAAAAACCTAAAATCACTTGACGCTCATCAACGCCATCCCGTCCTCCTTTGGATTTATCAGCAAACAAGTCGCAGCATCCCGGTGACTAAGAAATTAGCTTCTAGCTGTGCCCATAATTTGGTTCAGGGCAGAACTGCTTGGAACAGGACATTATGAGGTGTACAAGCAGGAGGGGAACGTTAAAGTGCAGTCCCCTGGTCTGAATGGAATGTGTGTGGTAACAAGAAGGGGCGCTTGTAATGGTGGGTGGGATGGAATTTTGCCCAAGAGGAACATTTGGATAGATTTTTCCTGCAGAAGCCAGCTGTGCAGAGGATTAGTGCCATACATCAGCACAAGCAGAGCTGTGGACCTGCCGGGGTCTGACCGTGGGCTGGTCACCTTCTTGTGCGTGTGGTGGGGCTCCAGCATGAAGGACAGCACGGAGCAGTGGTGGAGGGTGTTTGCAGTGCTGTGCGATTAATTCCGCTAGCACGGCTTCATGAATCATTATTCTGAAGGTCCGTGAGTTAGAGCCATTTAGAAGAGGTGAGTAACAAGCTCCCTGTAGGAGAGGGGTAGCTGTAGGTCTTTAGGGCAGCGTGCTCCTCCCAAGGGCTGCAACCCAAGGCAGGTGGGTAAGAGCAACCCCTTTGGAAAGGGGCAACAAAGTCAGAAGAGCTGCAGTCCTTGTGCGGTGATGCTGGATGCTGCCCTGGGTTTCCACTGCCACGCTGGGGTGTTGCTGGCTGGGCGTACTCTTTGCTCTGCGGACGAGCGACGTGTGCGCTGTTCCTGAGAGCTGGGCAAGGGGGAGAGAGCACGAGGGGCTCTATGGACCCTCCAGGCTTTCAAGTGATGCTGTAGGAAGCCTCTGTGGAGGTTTTCTGCCCATCAGGGTGATCATTGGGGGGTGATTCCCAATCACGGGGGCTATTGATCTAGGGGAGGAGGAGATCTCACCGGGAGAGACTTGACCCTGGCTGGCCCTGTAGTTGCGGAGAAGCCGTTGTGGAGAAGTCAGTTTTTCCATGGAAGCCACAGGAGGGGTGGGGGAGCTGAGAAGAAAGCTCCAGTTATGTGGTGCTTGCTAGCAGCCAAATGCTTTGCATTGAGCAGAAGCAATTCCCAGAAGTAGCTCTGCTGGCAGGGGCTCTTCCCAGGAAGGCAGCATTCCCAGCCGTGAGGAGCTGCAGGGATGAGTGAACCCTTCCTGTGCCCGGGGAGCTGGGGATGCCCGGCGCTGGGGTGGGCGCGTGGCCCGGGCTGTGCCTCGAGGAGAGCGGCATCTCCGCGGCGCACGGCTGGTTTGTGCTGGCACCGCTGTGCGCTCTGTTCCGGTTACCTTCAGACAGGCTGGAGCAATTTGTCCCTCCTGTTCTTAGAACAGCCTCCAGTGGAAAAATGAAATAAATTAAAATGTTCTCCCTATGAGTAGGCCACCTGAATTCTGTCTGATTAAACAGATAACTTGCAAGCAGCAGTCCTTCCTTTTCAGGATTATTTAACTGTTCATCGACGTGGGAGAAAGCAGGAGTGGTCCTTACAGGGTCCCACTGTATCCAGTAAATCAGCCCTCACCATTGCTCCCAACAGCTGCTCCTGGTTCCTCGTGAAAGGAGATGTGTCTCGTGAAGGATGAGCCCCACTCGTGCAGCATTGCCGTGCGGATGGAGCTGTGTGCTGCCTCTGTGGCTCGGCTCGGCCTCTCCTGGCAGCGGCGGGCGCTGTCGGGGGGCCGCGTGCTGGGCTGCAGCGCGTAAATCGCTTCAGGACAGCCCCCCTGCAGCTGTGTCATCAGCAGTCCAGTGCTCCCTGCAAACTGGCATAGGACCCGCTGTCGTCTTCCTGAGAAGAGGTTATTTACTGGAAGCCAGCTGCTTTCTCTTCTCCTTTCCAAAGCGCCGCTCTGGAAGCTGTCCAGGGCTGGGCAGACCAGGGCCGCGGCAGCCGTGCCTGTGCCCTGAGAAGGGCTGATGGATGCTGTTTGGATTTGGAAGACGCTCTCTGTTCCCTCGCTGCCTCTCCGGCGTGCCCGCGTGGTGTGTCCGCTGGCGTCTGGCAGCGCGGGGGGGACACAGGCTGACGGGGACGGCGTGCGCAGCTGGGAGCCGGGCGCGGTGGCACACGAGCCTTCCTGCCCCAGCCGATGTGTGTTGATCACTGAGTACCTGGTGCCTCTGAGTTACATCTTGCTGGTTTAAGTAATTTGCTTCCATGTTTGGTCCTGCTTTTGTGCCAGATCCATACATCTGCCGTAATTATGGCAAGCAGAACATACTTGCTGCTGATCCTAGCGGGACAGGCGATGCCTGCCAAAGGACCCAATGTTGATCACCCCAGTAATGCAAGATACTGGGCTTGCTAACCCAAGACTGGTTCCAGTACCACCCCACTTAAACTGACTCTTTTGCAGCAGGTTACATCTGTGTTTCTCCAGAGAGTCAGTCTGAGGCCAGCTTTCCTCTTTGGGTGGAAGCGCCCACCCCTCAGTGCAATCTCCTGAGCAAGAAAATCTCTCTAGATTCAAGCAAGAGGGGAAAAAAAAAAACCCAGGTGAATGGTTTTTGGGGTGGCTGGGGAAATGGAGGCATAAGCGGTGGCTCTGCAGGGAGGTCTTTGGAGCAGCCGGGCTGGAGTGGGGTGCATGGTTGCCAGTGCAGGTGGGTTTGGCGGGGCCGCGTACGCTGGCAACTTGGGGCGTTAAGTTAAAAACTTCAGTCTCCTGTAGTTCTGATCTGGTCTTCCTACATTTGATATTTAGTCAGCAGCAGGGAAGCTAAAAAAAAAAAATTGTAATGCCTAAATCTCAACCTTCAGCCACTCCTCCTCCTCTTCCTGCTGTGACGCTGGTGCATTTCGGCGGATGGTGCTGGTGGATTCCTCCCCGTCCCCTGTTGCCGTGCGAAATGATGCGAGGGTAATAGCCTCACCTTTGGAGAGAACAGCGAAATACCTTTATCCTGGCGGCCTGAACAGCGAGCGCGGTTGATAGCTGGCTCTCTCAGCAGATGAACAAATGCGTTTTCCTGCTTTCCAATTATAGCTGAAGAATGAGAGAGGGAGGCTGTGAAGAGGAGCAGAGTTGTCTTGGCGCTCCTGAATGGCTTCATGCGCCGCTCGGTGACACAGCTCTGAAGTCAGGAGCCGGTACGGAGCTGTTCTGTAATATCAGTGAGAAGCTGGAGTGAGGGGGAAGTGGCCCACGAATTTAATTTGCATCACTGAGTGGATTAGCTCCTGACGCAGTGCAAAGTCATTATTTACCGTGTCTCCAGATCTGCCGCCTTTGTCGGTGCAGGGTTTGGGGAGAGGCTGATTCAGAAAGCGCTGCTTCTCAGGGTTTCACTTGACGGGACTGTTAACACTTGCCTCGTAAGCAGAGTGATTGTCAAGATTGTTGGTATGGTGCCTACCCCAAGAGCCTGAGTAATTTGGTTTTAGTTTTTTTCTTTCTTTGCATTTGTTACACTAAATACTTCAACTTCAGCTTGGCTTAGGAAAAATATTTGGAAATATTCCATAATTTGCCGTCAACCTAGAGTAGCCAAGAGGAGAAGGATTGCCTACGTGATAAAAATGGTGCAACTGGTGTCCCTGGTCTCTGAAACAGAAGCACCTCCTCTACCAAGCAGCAGAAGGTGCCGGTGGGAGCGGCCGCGGGGTCTCCACAGTGCTCGTTGCTTTCAGCATCGGTCATGGTGCTGGTGCCGCTCTGTCCCCAGCAGTGGCCGTCGCTCGGGATAAGTCAACGCATGGCCACCTTTCCCAGACCCATGGAAGATTTATGCCCAGCTTGACATAACCCCCCCAACTGGTTATTTATAGACTCTCCAGAGCTTGACTCCGTCTTTCCCGTGAAGCAACCTGTGCCACGTCTTCGTGATGGGGATGAGCTTTGTTACAGGCTTCGCTTTTCGTTGCCGTATGGGCTGCTTTGGGAAAACGGCCTTTAAGGGAGAGACTAAAATTCTCTGTGTTCGCTTGGTTTCTGAAGAGTTTGAGGGAATAACTCGCTTTTTGGGGGGACTGATCAAAGCGCCGTCTCATGCGACAGCTGTGGTTGTTGGTGGAAGGGGTTTCTGAGGGTGGTGGAGCTGCCAGGAGAGGACATCTCTGCGTGGGAGGGGAGAGCAGGGCTGAGCAGGACACCTCTGCTGTTGCTGCCCCGGGAATGGCCATAAAACTGAATAAATTCCTATTTGTGTGATCATGCATCTAAGGCCCATCTCCAATAGCTCAGTCCATTAACTTCCAAATTGGTCTTACTCGCTTGTCTTTGATGGAGTGGTGCCTCAGGGCCTGGCTCTTCTGGAAAGCAGGCTTGTAGGTCTGTGACAGCAGTGGCTTTTTCTCCTGGGTAAAACAAAGTGACCTTGGTGGCAGCTGAGGCGTTGAGTTCAGAGCTTGCTTCTAGGGGTTTTCCCTGCCTCGAACGTCTCTATCTACGCGCTCGCTGCCCGGCAGCTCGTCCTGCAAGCTGTCCTCTTCGGAGACTGGAACGTCTCTGTGCTAGAAACCTTCGACCAGCGTGTCCCCTCCCTGCTGCCGTCCCCTCCCAGTCGGAGGGGGAGTGCAGGTGACATGGGAAGGTGGGGGACCGGCCACCCTTGGGTCTGCACGCAGCGCAGCGAGGTCTGCACCGGGGAGTGGTGTCCGCTCTGTCTGCGACCTTCACTGGGCTTGGAGGAGAAGCTGCGGAAGGTGAGAGACGCCTTTGAACCCGCGCTCCCAGGAGCAGCAGGGAGAGGAGCTGGGTGTCGGCCCACCCTCGCTCCACCCTAGACACGTTGGTGGGTGGGACGCGGCAGATGTGCAGCCGCGGCAGCGGCGAGAGCAGAGCCCCTGACCTGGAGCCTCCTAGGGCTTCTAAGATGGAAAAAGTCTCCTGTACTGGGTCATTTAGAGAGTGAATCTGGGGTTCTGGCAGGGGGAAAGGCTTTAATTAGCTGCTGCTCGGTAGGGCTGCTGTCAGATCTTCAGAGCAAGATGCTGCTGGACTGGAAAAAAAGTAACAATGGCTCATTTGCTTAGGAAACCGTGATGGTGATTTGCATTTTGGTCGAGTACTAAACCCTTGTAGAGAATTTTTCTGAAATAACTTCAAACTATGGTTCAAATTTCTTCCTTTGCTGAAATTGTATGAATAGCCGTCTTGGTGCCAAGCAGTTTGGAGTTGGAATTCCTTTGTTTGCTGCTCTCTCTCCGCCGTAAGGGACGCGAGCGCTCCTCTGGGTTGTGGGCAAGGGCTGTCATCAAACGCCGCGTGACAAATGGCTTGCTCCTCTCCACCTTGCAGCAGAATTGAATTCTCCCTTATTATATACCTCAAAGGGTATTTTTTTTCCGCTCCAACACTGGTCCCTCTGTTGACCTGAATCCTCAGGAGACGCGTGCTGGGGTAGGATGCTTTGCAGCATGGTTTCTGAATCCCAGCTCTGCTGCTCCTTGAAAGGAAGGCGGTCGGAAATACATTCTGGAAACAACTCTTTTTTTTGTTTCTGCCTGTGTCGTCAGCTTGCACAAGGCAACACAGAGCATTGCCAGAGCAAAAAGAGAACAAACCCCGATCACTGTGCCCTGGCTCTTGCTCCAGACTCTGTCCGTGCTACCCAAGAGACGAGGGGAGCACTGCCTGCTGCGGCTGGGGTGTCCCAAGGCGTGGCGGGGGGCTCGCAGCCTCTCCCCAGGACCCCTGCTCGGCTGCCTACGGAGAACCCGGGGCCAGTTTTCCTCATGAGTAGCTCCTCGGCTCGCTGGGAGGTTTCTGCACGGATCCTTCCGGTCTGCGTCGCTGGAGGATTGCTTTCCTTTGACTAAGGCTCCACTGCAAGCGGTTCCTGTTCCTTTCCCAAATGCAGGTTGGAAATCTCTGGTTGTTTTGGCCTCCACACTTCGGAAGACCAAGTTCCTTCCTTCTGCCTTCGCCTGGCTTCACTTTGGCCAAATAGCGGATTACTAGGCAAGAGGCTTGTAATTTTAGGCTGGTTTGGGTCATTTCCCCAAGCTGGTGGGTGGGACAAGCGGGATAAGAGCGCTGTGATGTAACGGGCTCCTGCTGTGGGCCGGCGGTCTCGCGGGCGGTGGGACAGAGCGGGAAGCCCTCCCTGTGTCCCAGGCGTGGATGGGGACGGAAGCCAAGGCGCAGTGTCCCTGGCTCATGGCAAACTCCAGTGCTGCCGATAGCCCATGGCATGGCAGAGTTCCCTTCCAAAACCTCCCCCCCCCCGCGCTGGGCTTTGTGAATTTGGAAGAAACTTAATTTCTCTGGTGTTACTATTAACTGAGTCCGAGAGGATGGAAATAAATGACTGTTGGGAAGGGCAGGCTGACTCACTTTCTCATTCTCCTGTAAATTTCCATTTGAGTTTTGGTTTGAGCTCAGGTATGAGGGGAGTGAAAGCTGGTAATTTGTGACTAGATGCTATTTTGGATCATGGCAGAAGAACTCCCTTTCTAATTGCAGAAATGACAAGGCTGCGATTCTTGTAAAGGAACACCGAATCCAGCCATTACCTGCGGAGTGCCTTTCACACCGACGTGAGCCGTGCACCGTACAGCTTGTGCTTCAGCGGCTCGGTGCCGCGGCTCCGCCGCTCGCCTGACCCCGGGGCCGCAGGGGTGGCTGGCATGAGCGAGGTGCTCTGGGCTCTCCCGCAGCCCGAACAACCGCTGTCTTGTGTTTGCTTTTTGTCCTCGCTGTCACTGGCTGTGTTTATCCCTCTAGCTCTGCTTCTGGAAAAGGCAGAACAGCCAACCCTCGCCCCTGCGACGCCAGCAAGGATTCTGTAGGCTTTGCGGTGTCTTCCATCGTCCGTCCCACCTCCAGGTTGGGAGGCCACAGCCCTCTCCATCATTCTCCATATGCCAGTGACTTCATCAGTTTGATCATCTTGCCCTTTCTAGACCTTTCCGTGGGGATTTGAAGGCAGCAAGCCCTTTCTGACGCAGGTGGAGAGGCTGCCCTGTGTCCCTCTGGCCCCGGGGCGGCAGCAGGGGCCCCTTTCTCGCCGTGGGGCACGGCGATTTATCTTACTCCTGAATCGAGTGCCTTGGCTTCAGCCTCTGCAGCTCTGCAAGTTCCTCACTTATCGCTGCTGCACTGTGTCAGAGCGAAACAAGAACGCTTCTTTAAAAAGCAAGAGGAAAATCATGTGAGCAAGCAGTGGTGTGTCAGCACTTAGGGTTCAAAATAACGCGGCCTGTCTGCTTCCGAAGGGGAAGCAAAGGGCTGCCAGGCTGCGTCGCCATCCTCACCCCGGCGCTGGGATGCTCAGGAAAACGTGGTGGGCCCAGTTGGATGGTGGTGCTGGCCGTGGATGGTTGGTGTGGAAAGCAGCACTGGGGCAGGGGGATGGAGGCCAGCATTCCCACAGAGGCCGTGGACACGCTGACTGGTGTGGGTGACAGCGGGAGCAGAACCAAGTGCCCCTGGCACGGCAGTGGGACCAGTCTGCGTCGCTCGCGGCTCGGCAGGGCAAGGCGGTGCTGTCAGGTGTCCCCTGCGCTGACAGCCAGTGTGCTTTCTCTTCCCCTTCCTGCGTTCCACACAGGTGATGTGTGTGACTGCGAAGGGAGCCAGAAGCACCTTCTCCCTCCAAAAGCCCAGTGTGGTCCCATGCAGGCTGGAGGCAGGCTCCCCGCGATGGTCCCCGCAGCCCTCGGCAGCACAACGAGAAACTCATTCCTTGAGCATATTTTTGGGACATGCGTCCCTGGGCAGTGGGGTGAGCAGGGTCCGGAGTTCCCGTGGCGCTGTGCTGCTGGAGCGGGCTGGAAACGCTCCTTGGGACCTGGGGGTGGAAGCGACCATCCCCTCCAAGTCAGCCCGTGCCCTAAATTAGAGCTGCGAGATGCTGCAGTGGGTCCATATGGAGGCTCCTAAAATAATAGCTGTCAGCTCGCTGCTGACTTGTACGGGGTGCTGCAGCTTCTGGCGTCGGGAATGACAGCAAAGAAAAGTGCTGGTGGGTCTGGCCAGCCCTGAGGCGTGTGCGTCTCGGCCCCGCAGGTGCTGCCCTGAGCCGGCCGCTCTCGGGACTGTGACCTCCAGCTGTTGGAGTATCCCGTCGTTCCCGAGGAGCCGTTACCACCTCCCCGCTTATTAAGAGGCTGAAACGGAACTTTTCAGGAGAGCTAGGGGTAAACAGTTTCTTTTAGTGCTTTTATTCTTAAAATTTCTGGGGCGGGTACATGACCCTGAAACGTGGAAGAGCTGGGGGAGCAGCTCAGGGTGCTGCTTGTCTCCCGTGAAGCATCTGGCTCCCGGACTGCTGTAACGCTGCCCGTCCTTTGGAATCTGCCAGCCCTGGTCCCTCCGGCTGCGGGGTGCCCGTGCCCTCTCCCCAGAGCTTGGGAACACCTGGCAAGGGGGGCTGTGCCGGGGAAGCACATCCCCCTGAACGGAAACGGTCCCTGTTTCTCTGTTTTCTGGTCCATGCTGTTGCTGCTAGCGGGTCCCGTCTGTGGGGCAGCCCACCGATGGCGGCGAGGGCATCGGTCCGGGGGCTCCTCCGTACGGCTGCGGCTGGGAGCAGGACTGGGAGTCGGTAAAGGGCTCGTGGGGACACTGGTGAACTGGACAGGAGATGGCAAATCCTGGCAGGACAATTTTGTTGGTGTTGGTCCTTGGGTGCACCTTAGAGCTCCCTGGCCCAGCAGCGGTTTCGTAAGCAGGGCTATGCTGAAGCAACACGGAAATTGTGATTTCCTGAAAATGACTTTCTCTCACTGGCAGAGGCATAGAAATTATTAGCATAAAGGGTGAAGAACAGGACCTGGGAGAGTTTCAGGTTCAGGAGCGCTGGAGCAGCCTTGGAGGAGCCGCTTAAGAGTCTCCCTGCAGAAGTGGGACGTTCCAGGTCTGGTTTGTCTGGATGAGGGGTCACCCCCAGCCCCCCGCGAGCAGTGTTTGTGTGCTTCGGACCGGTCCCCGGAGCTGCTGACACCAGGAAAAGTGGGATTGCCATGGATGGCTCCCAGGGCACCAGCGGGAGGACAGCACGAGTGCTTTGACCACGGGACACACCCGCAGAATATACCCTTGTCACCAGCACTCTGCGCTTCTGGGCGTGATGGGGACCGTGCTCCCTCCGCCCTGCCGGTACCGGTGCGCTGGGAGGCTGAGCAGAGCCCTGCGCCGCGGCAGCTGGGCGCTCCGGGGATTCCTCTGACGCATGGTGTGTTCCCGTTCGGCGAGTGGCCTGGCAGCCACGGAGGCTGAGCCGTGCAGCCCCCGCTCCCTGCGGCCTTGGGCGCTGAGTCAGATTAGGAACCTGAGTTTTCACTTTCATTCTTCACCCTTTAGGTCTTAGAGCAGTCTTTGAAAAAAACGTAAAGACTTAAACAAAGAATCAAATGGCGTAATTCTACTGTTTGTATGCTAGGTGTGGAAAACGGTCTCTTTTTTTTGAGGTTTATTGCATGTATTGAGGTGCCTGCTCTGTGGGGTGGCCAGCTGGGGCATGGGCTCACTCATCAAGAGGTGACGTGTAGCCTGTCTGGTGTCATGATAACTGGATAAAAACTTTTTCTGCGAGGTTTAGCTCGATTCCACAGGCTGCCCAGCGTTCCTGCGACGGCGCGATGTGATTGTGCACCCGCCTTCACGTGGTGCCGCCAGCCCTTCCAAAACCCCATGTGCTTCTCCATCCTCAGCCTTCACCGCCCTTTCCAGAAAAACTAGAAGATGAAAAAAAAAAAAAAGTTGCATACAGCTTTTTGGCTGAAGCAACGCGGCGCAGAAGTTGCAAAATGTGAGGTGAGCCGACGCCGCTCCTCAGCAGCCCGCTGAGTGCCAGTGATGCCGCTCGTCAGCGCAAAACACGGCAATCCGGTCGACGCGCTCGGAATCCGCCGAGCCGAGGGGGAGGCTGCGGGGCCTCTGCCTCTGCCCCGCAGCCTCCCCCTCGGCTCGGCGGATTCCGAGCGCGTCGACGGGAGCACCAGCAGCGGGGCAGCGTGCGGTGTCTGCATGCATTGGTGTCAGGCTGACAGAAAGCAGACAGACTTCGAAGGCTTGGAACTCCTCGTTTCTTAACGAACCTCCTGAGGGGCAGCTTGAGCTCCCCAGTGACGCTGTGTTCAGTACCCGCGTGCCGCCCGCTCCATCCCCGTCGACGTCTTCTCTCGACGCCGCTGCCGCTCGCCGCGAAGCCCCAGCTGGCTGCAGCCCCATTTTTCTGCAACCTTTCCCCCAGCTTTTGTTGTTCCCGCAATCAATACCTGTCTCTCTCTGCTTCTGCCTTGACACGTAGTGATTTTTCTCTCTGTGAAGGCTTCTGAGCAGTCTATATTGAGGAAGGGGTGGGTCGCTTGCAGACACAGCGCCGGCTCAGAGGCGAGAACGACTATTTTGAGGTAGCGTTTTGAGGTTTGGCTCACCTTTAGCAGCGTCTCCGCAGGGAAGGCTGGATTGATAGTCAGATGTGGTAGCAGGTCAGGTGGCCTATTTTTGGAAGTGTTTTAATTATCTGATGTTATTCTCGCAGCGCTCATAGCCGGACAGTTAGTTATTTTCTGTCACAGCTTGTTAGCATAAGCCAGGTCTTGCTGCACACTTGTATTTTTTAGGCAATACATCCATTACAGGATCCTGGGTCTCTGTTTGATCTTGGTTGGGAGGGAGGCAGCTGGTGTGACAGAGCGCTCGGCATCTCTGTGATTTAACGCCAGAGTTCTCGTAAATGGGTTTTCTGCGGTTCTCCCCGCATTGAGGTGGCAGCTCTGGCCTGGGTCCCCAGTGTCCCCCAGTGTCTCCGTGCTCCTCGCCTCCACATTGCCCTGGTGCTTACTGGATTTGGTGTCCTGCTCTCCATCTCAGTTCCATAAAGGAAACGCTCTCTGCAGCAGAGAGGTCTCTAACGAAATGCCTCTCGTTTGTGGAAGCTAGTGATTAAAATGCTCTCGCCCTGCCTGGCTCCCATGCTCCGTCGCAGGTGGGTTTGGCAATGCCGTGCACCGGCAGCCTGTGTGGTGTGCGGAAGGTGCCTTCTCCTGCACGTGGGACGCCCGCGAATGCTCACAACACCTCGCTCCTCTCCCAGCCATCGAGACCCGTCCCCCTGGGTACCGCAGCGGATGGATGTCCCAGCGTTTGTTTGCGTAGCGTTTCCCGCGCGCCAGCAGCGCTGTTCAGCCAGAGCGAAGCACTCCGTGCTCCCGGGTTGCTGGGAGTTGGGGCAGACCTGGCCCAGCGTTGCTTCTGGACCAGGGAAGTGCTGCGGGCTCAGGTCCCTGTTGTGCCGTGATCTACCTGGGTGACCTCGGGGTCTCTTGGTCTTGGTGAGCAATTGCACTCCTCCCTCTAACGAAGAGGAGGATAAATATATTATACTAAAGGTAGCACGGCGTGTGGCTGACCTCATCCTTGCTCATCCTGCGCGCACTGGGGATGGGTTACATGTCATTTCTGTTGCTGGTTTGACTTGCACTTTGCCTCAGAATCACAGGATGGTTTGGGTTGGAAGGGATCATTAAAGACCACACCGTCCAACTCCCCTGCCAGGAGCAGGGACATCTCCAACCAGATCAGGTTGCTCAGAGCCCCGGCCAACCTGGCCTGGAATGTTTCCAGGGATGGGGCATCCACCGCCTCTCTGGGCAACCTGGGCCAGTGTTCTACCACCCTCAGTGTAAAAAAAAAAAATTTCCTAATATCCAATCTAGGTCTACCTCCTATTTTAAAGCCATTACCCCTTGTCCTTTCGCACCAGGCCCTGCTGAAGTCTCTCCCCACCTTTCCTGCAGCCCCCTTGAGGTACTGGAAGACCGCTATCAGGTCTCCCCGGAGCCTCCTCTTTTCCAGGCTGAACAGCCCCAGCTCTCCCAGCCTGGCCTCACAGCAGAGCTGCTCCAGCCCTCTCAGCATCTGCGTGGCCTCCTCTGGACCCTCTCCAACTGGTCCATGTCCTTCTGATGTGGAGGGCTTCACTCCTGGGTGGGTTGACAACGGTGTCAGGCATTCTCTTAACTGACATGTGACTTCTGCAGCCCCCAGGGCTGAGGTAAAGCTCTCAAAACTCATCTCCCACTCTCTCTCAAGGAGCGCGGTCCCTGGTAACGATGCCCTGACTGTTTTGCGTTGGTATACGACTCGTTCCTAACACAATCTGCTGCAGAAGATGGGAGCCAACGTGCTGGGGTTGTGTGCTGCGTCCCGCTGATGCAATTGGCTTTGTTTAGGGTCTTGAGTACGTTGGAACATGCTGGCTGGAGTGAATAGTTTTAATTAGCTACGTTCTTAGGCTGTGGTTTACTGTGCTGACTCACTTCCAGCTCTCTGATAACTTCAACACATGACTTCATGTGAAGGCAGAAGAACAGAAATTAAACTGAGGGAAGATGGCAGCGCACAGGCTTGGGCAGGCTGTTCCTGCCCACCCGCTTTTGGGAAACCCGAGGCCAGGCAGCACCTGAGGCAGAGGGGAAGCAGGACCGGCTGAAGGTGAAGGACATCCATCTCCCCCAGGCTTGGTCGAGAAAAGGCCTCCGGTCTCCATCCAGTCCAGAAGCACGGCGTTCCGCTTGCTCTCGGCTTTCCCCAGTCGCCCGGGCAAACGCAGCGCTGTGGCTTGGCAACGACTTCGGGCCGAGCTGCCCATCGAGCGCGGTGCTGCCGGCACCCGTGGGAGAGCAGGAAACACCGCAGCAGAGCGGTGCTGGGTGCTGCGCCCCAAGAAGTCCCCACGTGTGCCCTGAAGCGTTGCCCATAGTATCGCTTCCCCCCAGCTATTTCTGAAGCCCCGGGGTTCTCACTAACTAGCGCGAGCTTCTTCTCTTGCTTAGTGTCTGGCGCAGCTCGAGCACCGTGGTGTGACACCGCGGTGTGACAGCGCATCCTTCACAGGGTTCTGCTCCTCCTTGCTCTGCAGAGGAGTGTTGCGGGGTGGGAGTAGCAGCTGCGCCAGGTGTGGAAGGGCTGCACTGGGCGAGCACAGTGAGGCTTGGACGCCCCGTGCCCAGCTGTGCTCTGGCCTTGCTCCTGGAAATCCTGCAGTAAAAGGGAATGGCTGGCACGTGCTCTCCCTTTGATGGCTCTCTGAGGCTTGAAGCCCCTGGTCGTTCCTCTGGCAGGCAGTCGGGATCCTTCCCCTTGCCAAAAATCTGTGCTGCGCTCAGCATCTCCGTGCTGCCACGTGCTCCAAGTTGTCTGTCCTCCTCCTTCCGTGCTGGAGCACCGTTCTGCATCCTGCCCGTCGGTGCCATGGGGCTTTTGCCACCTCTGCTTCCCGAACCGGGGCACTGGGCCAAATTAGAGTTACACTGTTGTGATGGACCTTCCCGCGAGAGCGGCCCGGGGTTTGTACGCCAGGGCTGTGCGTCTCTGTAAGGGCCCAGGGAGGGCTGCTGCCGTGGGAGCAGCTTGCAGGACCTTGTGCGTTCCCCATCCCACACTCTCCTGCTGTCTCGCCACGCTGCTGTGCAGCCTTTCCTCTTTGCTCTGCGCTTGCTGAGTTTAAAACAAAGGTGTTGGTTGCGGTGCTGACCCCCGGCTTGCAGCCAGGCCTGCAGAGCTGCTGTGCTGTGCTGCTTCTCTGTTGCCAGCCAGAGCTTTCCCGTGGCCCGTCTCTGGCCGCTGGCGAGACCAGACAGCAGCTCCATCCCCAGCCCTTCTGCAGCCTCACGAAGCCTGTGTCTGTCCTCTCTTGCCATGCCCAAATCAGCAATGCCCCCAAGCTGGGGTTGGCGTGGAGCGCCGGGGCTGCGCTGCTGGGGTCCCCGCTGCGGCGGGGAGCCGTCCTCCGGCACTGCGGCACGATGGAGGGTGTTCGAGTGGGAAGCTGGAAGGGGGAGCAGCTTGTTGCTGTTCCTCCTAATTGCTCTCCCACTTCTGTACCCGAGCGAGCGAAGAGCTGTCTTGCGCTGCGTCCCTGGGGACGCTGCCTGCTTCTGTCATCCCCAGCAGCTGCGCTGGGACGCTCCCACAATCGGTCAATTTAAAAGGTGTTGTTCTCTGTTTTGACTCGGTCCGTCTTTTCTTTGACATGAGAGTGATCCGCTGCCTGTGGTAAGGTGGAGGATGCAAGGGCTGCAGCAAAACCTCCCGAGGGGGGGCGGGAAGCGCTCGGGACCGTGCCCATCGGCGCTGATGAGCGGCAGGATGGCGTGGGAGCAGGACTGGGTCCCCAGGCGTTGCGTCCCTCTGCCCGCCCCGGCCTCTTTAAAACCAGCATCAGCTCACCCGCCTGTAGCTCTTCGGTTCTGCTGCACCTTTCCTGCCCGTCTGCTGGACTGACTGGCACTCGCTGCTCTGTGAGCCTGGGGTCCTCAGTCTGCAAAAGCTGATCCTCGAAGCGAGGATCCAGCGGGCTCTCTGACAGCTGAAGGTGGATGGCGAGGTGTTGCCTCCTGAGGTGTCAGAGCTGCGGGCAGCGCAGCAGACCTGTGCTGCTATGTCTTTGCAGTCAAACCCAAACCTTTATGGCATCGACCCCGAGTCTTTTTCAACGAGCTCTGCCTGCCATCACATGGAAAGCATTTGCAGGCCAGGGGAAGGAAAGCTACCGAGTCTTTTGAGGTCAGATTGCCGGCGGGACCTGGCACGTTGTGTGCGGGCCACTCCAGCGGGATGCTGGCACGGCGCTCAGGATGGTGCGGCCAGGGCCCAGCTCGGCGCTGGCGGGACCCCCGCTGCGGTGGCCGGTGTGGTCCTCGCTCTGCAGCCGTGCAGAGGTGAAACTCCCGTGGCCGTGTCCGAGAAACGTGCTGCAGCTTCGCCGAGCTCTTGCCCTTGCTGGGCGTACAGCAGCCCGTCTCCCAGTGCGCTGAGCTCCCCTGTGCCGCAGGGATGCTGCTGTGACCCTCACCGCGCTCCGCCCCTCTTACAGGGGAGAGCCGAGCTCCTCGTTCTTAGCTCTGTCTGGAGCTTTTTGGTGCTTTTACCAGATTCGTTCCCTGTGACTGAGAGAGGAATTAGCCAGAGTCACTTGTGCGTCGGGCATTGCACGAGCGAGGTGGTGGGAGCGTACCTGGTTTTCCGCAGTGCTGCTGTGCGATGGTGTTGGGTCACCCTCGGTGTTGGGCTGGTCGGCAAATGAATGCCTACATCTCAGGGGAGCGGTGAGACTGAAGCGTTGCGTTTCATCCCCATGATCACTTCTGGATTAAAAAGGAGCTTTTTGTGCTCCTGCAGATTTCACCTGAAAGCTGACTTCAGGCTGATTCTGCTGAAGATGAAGGTTGGGTTTTTTCCGGTTTTTGTATCTGTAGACGTGATACCTAAGCACCATCTTACCAGCTGGCCAGGAATTCCCTGGAGAGTGGGTAATTCCCCAAGGGACATGATCGTACGCTGGCAGCTCTGGATTCCTGGGCCCCCCTGGGGGCTTTTTCCCCAGAGGAAATTGCCGGTTCAGCGGTGGTTAAACGCGTTCTCCTCTGTGCAGATGCCACCAGCTGCTCTGTTTATTCTGAGCCATCTGAGCACATCTGGAAGAACTGGCTGCTTTGCACACCGAAATTCCCGCAGGATCAGGCTGTGCTTGTTGTCAGACTGCTGCGGTCACCTGCCCTCCCCAAGCCCCAGGAGTGGCGTCAGCCGTGCCGGGGCCACGCGGTGCATGGCACTGCTGCCGGACGCAGCATCCCCGTCGGGGCGGCTGCTCGGGCCCTCTGGGTGACGGGTTATTAGCAAAAATCTGCATGCGGCATACCCACCCGCCCGTGCTCCGCGAACGCCGCCGTTGCTACGGGAACGGCCGTTCCTGGGTTAGAAACCCGATTTAGTGCGTTCTCCGCCCTGCTCCCTGCTAGTTAAGACACTCAGATGGATTTTAAGTTGCGGATATAATAGCCTTTCACGGTGTGCAGGGGGGTTCAAGAATATCTGTCGCTAATAAAAGAGCTGCCTGAACTCTCAAGGGATTGAATGAGATTTTTTTTTATTATTATTTGTTTTTCCTCAGTGCCTACTATCAAAAGCAAAGTTTACAGGCTCTGTGTGCCTCGGGGCTGCTCACTATGCCACCTGCATCGATAATTGAGACCTTTCAGGTTGCCATAGAGAGTAGTTTGCCTTCCAATATTGCATCCATTGATAGCTGGGATATTTTTCTATAAACCTGCGAGAGCTGGGAGCGCTGTCTTTGTAAGGTGCACTGGCAGCAGGTACAGAAGTGGGGGGCTGTAATTTGCAGGATGAAGGTGATGATCAAAGCTCCAGCTATTTCTTTGTTTGAGGTTTTTCAACAAATATTGTCCAGAATGTTCCTTTCTCTCCAGAGGGACTTCAGCAGCGGGATTGCACGTAGGCCAGCTCCTGCTCTGGAGCAAGGTGGAGCAAGGAACTCCATGGAATTGTTCCTCAGTTCCATCAGCCCAACTGAAAATGACCTGGTGGGGAACGGGGGCTGTGGGCGTGTGAACACCAACCTCAGAGGAGAAATCAGTTTGATTTAGGAGTTGTCTCTTCACTTTTGGGTACTGCTGGGTGGTCGTGTAAGCCTGTAGCTCTCTAAAGGAGAGAGATTCAGACTGGACATAAGGAAGAAATGTTTTATGCTGAGAGTGGTGGAGCACTGTCCCAGGTTGCCCAGAGAGGTGGTGGATGCCCCATCCCTGGAAACATTCCAGGCCAGGTTGGCCGGGGCTCTGAGCACCTGGTCTGGTTGGAGATGTCCCTGCTCCTGGGAAGGGGTTGGACTGGGTGGGCTTTAATGGTCCCTTCCCTCCCAAACCGTCCTGTGTTTCTAAAGCTGTGGCCTGGCTGCTGGGGGGTGGATGGGTGGGTAAATAAGCACTTAGCTTGCCAACAGGTTGCCGTGCACAACGTGACTGCATGGGCACTTGCACGAGGGGCACGTGGCACATGGGGGCCTGTCTGCAGGCGGGAGTCAGGAGCCCGGAGCGAGCTGGAGCGCAGCGGAGACAGAGCCTCCGGAGCCGGCTGTCTCCCATGGCTGCGGCTCAGGAAGGTGGGGATGCAGCAGGTCAGGCTGAGCCATCGGCGCCTCTCGTGCACAAGAGGAGCACACGGCTCCCGCTCGCCCCTGCCCGCTCCCCGGGTGCTGGGGGCTGCAGGAGAGGTAATTCCATTAGCGGTACGAATGTGCTGGGCTCAGCCTTTGCCATCCGAAATAACGTTATAATGAAACAGAATTATACCGCAATTATTATTAATGACGCTGAAGCTAGAATAGGGCTGACGCAAGCAGGCCAGTGTCACGCTGGGCTGCGGCCGAGCAGCGGTGCCCCAGCGATGAGGGGAGGGGAGGAAGATCCTGGGGCTGCTACAGGAGGAAGGCTGATGTAACGCGGAAAACCATGCGGTGTAGAAGGGGATGCAGCCGTCTGAATACGCGCTACTTGAGAGCCACGCTTGCAGCGAGTTAGCATCCTGACAGGGTGCAAAACAGATGACTTTTTTCGGGAAACACCTATTTGTGGGTGTGCATGTGATGTTCCCGGAGACTGAAGGGCAGCGAAGCGCTTCCCTGGGGGTGGCTGGCGAAGGAGCTTGCTGTCCTAGGCTGAACCTGCTTCCTCTCCCGCAGCTCCGGGCTCTGTAAATCCCGGGACAAACCGCCTGCGTGGTATGGGGTGTTTTACGGAGAGACCGTATTTATTCTGGCTCGAGGAGCTGCGACTGGGGGTCCTCTGGGGTCTTTGGTGAATTTTACAGAGTGCCCGGTGTTTGGAGATGGGAGCAGCCGGGAGATGCTGGAGGAAGGCAAGATGAGCCAGAGGTTTCCTGTGTGCCAGGCTCCCGTGACAAGGGGAGCACTGGGAAAACGGAGCTGGGAGCAGCGACAGGAAGTGTGCGCTCACGCCGCGCTCTGGCAAAACTTTGGAGGGGCTTCAGAGGGGCAGTTAACAGCCTGGAGATCCCGAGTGAGGAACAGGAGCCTCTGCACCTTGGGATGAGCTGGTCCCGTGCCCGGCATCCCTCGCAGTGCCCTGTGCTGGGGCAGGGGCAGCGGGTCACTGGTGGGGCTGGCCGGGGCTGGAGCAGCGCTGCGGTCTCCGGTGAGCTTCGTGGTGAGGAGCAGGCTCTTCAGCCGAGCCTCTGTGATGTGTTGTTACTGTTTATATAAAAACAAGAAACCTTTCCAAATATTTATTACTATATCATGTGCTGAGGAGCGGGTGCCGTACATTCAGCAATGGAAAGCCGCCCCCGAGCAGCTGCCAATCTCGGCTGAGGCTGAATCTGAGATGCGGTTGACGTGGCAGGGCAGGAGCCGGCAGCGGCCCCGGGTGCTGAGCCCGGCCCCGCGGGGTGCTGGGCTGCAGGGCGGGCTGGTGCGGACCCTCGGGATGATCGAGCATGGTGGTGCCGGTGCAAAGGGGAGGCTGGAAGACAGTACGAAGGAGGGGTTTGGAAGGGGATCTGGCTGGAAAGGCACCTCTTTGCGGGGTTTTCTCAGCCCGGACTCTTCAAACGGACGCTGGTTTGCATTTGCAGTGGCATTTGGGTGGCTTTGCAGGGAGCATGGTGGATGAGCATCCCTCGGCTGCGCGGCCATGTGCAGCAGGTCCCTCCGCTTCATGGCCCCAAAGTGGGTCCCTGCCCACCAGCTCCCAGCCTGGCCCGTGACCGTGCTCCCGCAAGGAGAAGGGGAAACATCAGGTGGCTCCAGAGAAGATTGCCTGGAGGTGGCGTGGGATTTTTGATCCAGCTCCTGCAGTTCATTTTCCTGCCCCGCTGAGATGGCTTGGCCCTGTAGCATCTGTGTGTCACAGGAAACAGACGAGCATCTCTTCTTTGGCTGACGATTGGGTTCTTACTCCAAAAACCAGACCAACGACGCCCAGCAGATCTGGGTGCAGGGGAGGAGCCGGCGTGCGGCTCTCCAGCCGGGAAGGCGAGGGGCCGCTGCTCACTGCACGAGCTGGCGCAGAGGCTTTTGGTGGGTTACTAGAACCTTCTGTTCATCCCCCCCAGCTCAGCAGACCACTGCGTACGGCTCAGCAGAGAGGGTTTTCTCTTTTTATCCTGCAAAGCTCAGCCCAGTATTTCTGAAATTTGCCTTAGTCCGTTTCTATCAAGTGCTATGTAACAGCTGCAAGAGATTTCAGGAGAGCTTAAAGATTTTTATTGCTCCAGTTAGTGTCTTATGTATATATCTTTTTTCCCTTTCTTGCTTTATTAAAACAAGCTGAACACAGAGCTGCCTTTGGGCTAGCCGGCGGTGGCTAGCAGAAGCCCTATCTGCTCAGAGGGGCTGACGGCGCGCGGGCTTCGCACGAGGGCTGTGGAGGCCAGCGTGCTGGGGGACGGGCTGGACTGCTTATCCAAATTTCATTAAAAATGCAAATGGATTCTCTCGCTGGGACGGAGTCGCATTAAAAGGCAGGCCGTATCGTAAACATTAATAAAGTCATATTGGCCAGCGGGGACACGGATGTGGAGAGCAAGCCAAGAAAGCTCTTTGCAGAGCTCCATGTAAATAAAACGACTCTTCTCTTTTTCTCTTTTCCTCCTCTGGAAGCTGGCAGCCTAGATAATGCTTTAATTGAGCACGGTGGCATGTAATTGCACAGGACTCTTGCCCAAGAAGAGCCAATCTGATTCATGGCTCGCTGAAGGTTTGTTAGTGAAGCAGAAGCCAAGCGTACTAGCAGCTGAGGGCTAAAGCAAAATTCACCCGAAGAGTTATTGCTTTAAAAAACCCTCAACAATCAAGCCCAGAACAAAACCCACCAAGCAGGTCTGATTTCCTCCTCCTCTCAGTGTGTTTAAGATGTTTCCCTGGACGTGATGCTGCAGGTAGTGTCTGATTCCTGCCTTCTCCACTGGCCTTGCTCGAGTGCCGGTGCCCCGAACGGGTTTCTGAGCGCATCCTACCCGGCACTGAATCCCGGACCTTCCCTCAGGAAACCCGGACAGGGACAGATGGATCCCCGGGGCGCAGCTGCCCCGCTCCCCACCGTGGCAAGGTGACTCCTCCAGCCCGCGCTGTGCCGTGCACTGTGCCGCTGTCTCACAGTATCAATAAAAATCTTGTTCTGAACAGCTTTGGCTGGAGAGAGAGGAGCGAGCAGACACAGTAAATCTACATGTTGGAAATGTTGTTTTAATATCTCACCCGTAGAGCATCAAAAGGAGTGCCAAGTACGCTGGAGATCTTGCCAGCTGCAGCCCTTTGAATGTCTTAACGGCAGCGATTGCTGCGTAATAGCACCCAGCGCTCCAGGCTGCCGTGAGAGAACGGCCAGCTTTCAAGGGAGGGAAAACAAGGGACGGCGTACTCTGCATCCTTTCCGCAGCAGTGGCGTGTGGGGGCTGGAGTGCGGTAGCGCTTGTCTTGCGAGGGTCAGCCCTGCGGGGCTGTGCTGCGCGCGGCGCTGCTGGCGAGCCGCCCCCGAGAAGGGCGCCTTCGTCTCGGGCTGCAGCCGAGCAGAGCCTCGGGACGCGCTCCGCGCCGCCGCGAGCATCCTCCCCTGGGTAAGGCTCGGCTTCACGCCCCACGCGTTTGCATGGTGCCAGCTGGGCCTGGCTGGCGTGGGGCTCAGCCGGGATCTGCCTCGCAGGCAGGGCGAGCGCGACAGGTGCTGAGGAGCCAGCACCTCGGCAGGAGTCGCGGCTGAGCATCCTCCCGTGGGGAAAGACTTTCTACCCCCGGCGCTGCGTGCTGCTGGAGCGGCTGTGCTCTCGCTCTCCGTTCACAGAAGCTTTTCTTTTTTCTGCAGAGGATGTGGCTGGATTTCCTATCAGCTCGTCCCCATCAGCAGCGCATGGAGCAGGAAGCCTTGAGACCTCCCAAAATTCCCCTGTGGAGTTTGGGACTGAGCAGGCTTGAAATGAGGTGCAGAACGGGTTGCGGATGCTCCAG
The DNA here is from genome assembly GCA_009806455.1 of Tetrax tetrax. Lineage (NCBI taxonomy): Eukaryota > Metazoa > Chordata > Aves > Otidiformes > Otididae > Tetrax > Tetrax tetrax. Next base: position 215,840 of record WHYT01017993.1, read on the forward strand.
CCATTGCTACTGGGGTGCTCTGTCGCCCGGTCTCTGCTCTCTGCAGCCCTCGGTGCTGGTCCCCGCGCAGGGGGTGCGTTTTGGAGAGGCCTGGCAGCAGAGGGGAGGTGAGGTAGTCGCTGGAGCAAAATTGGGGTCTTGCACCTCTGTGCCCAGCTCTGTCGGTGCCCAGTTTGTGCCAGAACTGGGCAAAGCACCGTGTTCTGTGTGGCGAGACCTGTGCCTGGTGCCGGTGGGTCCCCCGTGACTCCCACTCCGCCGAACTCGCCCTCCCCGTCGCAGGGCCCTCGCGGGCGTCTGTCCGTCTGTCTGCTGGACTTCAGCTCTGCCCAGGCTGCCCCTGACCCCAGCGCTGCTGTTTGCTCTTGCGCGAAAAGGCCTGCGTTTGACTAATGGCTTCTTTCCTTGACAGGAAGTTTTCCACGTTATTAGGGGATTTCTGTGGGTTTCTTGCCTGCCCTCCTTGCCGCCTTTCTTTTTGCCTCTTTTGGTGGAGGGAAGGGTCTAATGTCAGTGGCGCTGCGAGGCTTTCCGAGGAAATTGGCTGTCCCAGGACAAACCCTGTGGGAGTTTGTTCATCTCACAGCGTGAAGTGGGGCTCAAGGTGCTGCGGGGAGAAGGGAGAGCGGTGGGGAGAGGCTGAGACTTCGGCAGGGGGTTGGGATGGTCTTGTTTCCCGTTTTTACGGGCACATGAGGGAAATGTAGTTCAGGTGTGCGTGTGAAATGTTTTCCAGTACAGTGCTTCTGGTGGGAATTTCCCTGACTGATGGGGAGTCAGTTGGAGACTGGAAGTCCACACAGCTGTGAAGGGCTCTGGAGGGGGCTGGGAATGGCTGGGGTCCCTTCGTCACTCCTGTCCCCTGCTCGGTACGCCTGCTGAAGGGTCAGCCCTGTGCCATGGGGTTAACGGTGCCTGGCACAGGTGACACGTTTCCAAAACAGCACGCCGCACCTCCAACTCTCTGACCGTGACCCGCCACGCTTCCGTCCTGTCCCGTGGCAGGCTGGCTCCAGCGACTTTGGCATGGGCAGAGCCGTTTCGTGGGAGCCTCGCCCACGGCGTCTCGTATGCCGGGGTGTCCTTTCTCGTTAACATCCAGTTTGTGACTGTTACGTAAACTCAGAGATGCTCCCTGCTGCGAAGAGCCTGAGGTTCAGCAGCGATCCTTCGTGTCCGCTGGGACGCTGGCTGGTGGCCACGTCCTTTTCGTGCTCGCCCCTCCCAGGGCACAGGGCGGTGTTTGTGGGACGGGGCTGGCAGAGGGCTCGCCGGGCGCGCGGGCTCCAAGAGAGGTTGGAGCCTGCCTGGCGCTTTGGGTGCGTCCCTGGGACAAGCCTGCAGCTGAGGTGGTGGGCAGGTTTGAGAATAGCCTTCAGTTTGGACAGGATTTGGAAAATAAGAACCACTTGTGCCTCGTGAGCTTCCCGTGAATGATTTCCCGGCCAATTCTGGACCGCGAGCACACCTCTGCTCTGTGCCGGATCTTAGGGCGTCTGCGTGGTGCAGCACCTTGGGAGTTTGGGGAGATGCCCCGTGGAGGGGCCAGCGGCAGCCCCGGGGGACGGTGGTGGGTGGGAGCAGGGCTGGGGTGCAAGTTGAGCCCCCGCTGCCTGGAGTGGAAATCGGGGCCTGGAGCGGCTGGGAGGCCGCGTGGAGCTGCGGGATGTGGTGATGCCTGGGGGAACCCGGCCAGGAGCTGCCCGCTCCTCCACCTTGTCCGGCATTCACTGCAAGGAGCTCCGCTGTCCCTGCCTCCCTCGCCGCAGCAGGACTGGAAACGGCCTCGGAGAATCACGCTGATCAAATTAGCAGGGTCCGCTGGGGTGAGTGGGAGGGGCGTGGCAGCAGGCATGGCTGCAGAGCTCGCGTTTTGCTCTTTTTCTTTTTCTGCTTTGTGTCCTCAGTGCACCAACGCTGCGGCGGGAGGGAAGAGCTGCCCATGGCTGTTTGGGGAGCCCTTCAGTGGGAGCTGCTGGTGGAGAGCATCCCCCCATCACAGCCTGCCCTGCGGCGTCCTGGGACGTTTGATGCTCCCGCCCATGGTAGTGGTGATCTTTGTGAAGCAGAGAGACAGTGAGGACCAAATAACACTTGATTTTTATTTATTTTTTTATTTTCCCTATTCTAAAATAGACTTAACGAACATGGAGCAACTTCTCAACGAATCTGTCACTCGCGGAGGGTGGCTGCTGGGTGCTGAGCGCCTCGGACCCTCCTGCGCAGGAAGGTGCAGAGCATGGGGGGAGCGGGCTGGGGCGTGGGGGAAATGTGAGTCAGTGTGCGGATGGAGCCGCTGCCTCGATAACGCGGCTGGGGCTCGGCAGCGCAGAGGTGCCTCCTCTGAACCCTGCTGTGCCGTCAGCTGCAGAGGCTTGGGACGTACGCAGCTCATACCGGAGAGCCTGGGAGACTCCTTCGGAAAGGGAAGCCTGCTCTGCTGCAGAGCGGTGGAAGACGAGCCTTTCTGCTGGCGGGTGGCAGGAGGAAGTGGTTGAAATAACGAGATAAAGTCCAGTTGGCTGCTCTCCTCTGGCTGGGGCGCGGGGGGGAGAGCGGCGTGATCCCACACCCCCGGGGGCTCCGGGACCCTGCCTGCTGCAGAGGAGCTGGGATGGAGCTTCATCTCCTGCCACCTGGCAGGTCCCGTGCCTGGCTCCCAAGCTCTGAGGTGTGCTGGCTAACGTTAGCCCAGCTGAGTCGGCGGGGAGGCTTGTGAGGGGGGTAGGTGGGAGCGGCGGTGCTGAGGGACACGCTGCGCCCCAGCCTGACCCTCTGCCTGGAGGCACCGGTGCCCGGCGGCACGCTGGTGGCTTCCACAGCCGGGGCAGAACGCGGCACACAGTCGTCCGCAGAGGAGGGGAGGCTGTAGAGAAGCCGAAAAGAACTTGAGCTTGTCCTGCACGCTCCCGCTGTTCAGCTCGCGTGCGCGGGAGCTGCTGTAATGTCGGGAGCCGTTTGCGCCCGTGTTGGGGCAAATCCCTGCCTTGGGCCCTGCCCTCTGCGAACGGCTGGCGTTGGCGAGCGCCTGATTATTTGGGGAAATGCTGGTGGTGAGGTGGCAGAGCGGAGAAGGGGTCAGCGTTTTGCTGTACGAAACCGGGGCTGTGGCACAATTACACCATGCGACCGCAGCGTTTAATAAATCCTCAGTGGGAGAGTTGCCTTACGAGGACCCTGGCTAACCGCCGCACTGGGCTGTGCTCAAATTGATCCGTTACCCTTTCTGTGTGTTCAAGAAACCCTTCAAACATCGCTTTGGATGCAGGGAACAAAAACCCCCAAGATGCAGCCTGCTCAAAATAAGCCAGAGGCAGCAGCAGGGAAGTCATTACTCTTTTTATCAGAAAAAAAAAAAAAAAAAAAAAGTTGCTGTTGTATTCATGATTCTTTTTTTTTTTCCGTACTTCCTGAAAAGCAAAGGGACTGCGCAGCAACTCCGGCGTGAGTCGCAGGGTCACCAGCGCTGCGGGGCTGGGCTCTCACTGCAGGCACAGCCGTGCCCCTGCGTTGTGCCCGCACCCCATTCAGCCCCGCACAGATGTAAACCGGACCCCTCCCCAGTGCAAAGCCCCCCTGAAACGCAGCACTGGGGCCGTGGTTCGGCTGGTGGGACAGGTACACGGCTGCATGGGCTGGATCCCGGCCGGTGCCACGGACCACGGCCGTGTGTCGGATCGGGATGCTGGGCAGTGTGTGGTTAATGCACGGAAACTTGGCTCCTCCAGTGCGGGGAGAAATAAACACCAGCGCCCCTCTGTCGTTCTGAATAGACTGACTTTACAAACCTCCCCAGATTTGGGTGAGTCTGGTTTATTCAAAGCCTGTTTTATAGAAATAGGTGGGGGCAGAGGGGAACAAGGTTTCAGACGGCGCTGTTTTTCGCAGTGTGTAAATGCCTCCCAAACGTCGCTCTGCAGCAGCTCTGGGTTCCTGGTCTGTTCTTGGTTTGATCTTTGTCTTGATGGGGTTTTTTGCATTTGTAGGGCCAGTTTTGGGCTCCAGCCCTGACCCACCTGGCTGTGAATTTCTGGAGGCAGCGCGAGTGCTCCTGGGGGGCAACTGGGAGAGGAGACGTGATGCGCTGGCCAAGTGTGCTTGGGAAACATCTCACCGAGCACGGGCTTCACTCTGTGCCCGAAATAGACCCTCCAAAGGAAGCGAGGGCTTTATCTCGCAGTGTGTGCTCAGCACAAACTCCTCTTTGGGAACAACCAGCAGCTCAGTCTGTCTCTGGATCTCCAGTGCCATGGAAAATTAATTTTGGTAGCAGAATTACGAAGCCCCTTGGCCAGAGGCTTACGAGCACATTGAAATTCTCACTCTGCTTTGAGCCCCATCTGTGGGTTTCAGTATGCTCTGGGTTCAGGAGGGAGACAACAGCCTGTCTGGAGCACACCCACACCCGAAACACCGTGGTGCCTTGGGGCAGTTGGGGTGGGGACACCAGTGCAAGAGGGTGGTTACGGGTCACCTACGAAAAAACGTCATCCTAGGCATGGGGCTGGCACCTGGTCCCGTCACCCCGAGATGCTCTGAATGGGTGTGAGGTCCATGATTTGTACAGAAAAGGGATTTAATGCCTGCCATTTGTCGGTGAGGCTCCCCGATCCGCTTGCCTTAGCGAGGTGTCCCTGCTCCCGGGCTGGGGCCACCTGCGAGGTTGCTCACCCATGGCTTCTGCTGCACCGCCCAGGCTTCTGTGACGCCGTTTTAAGATAAACTCCCGGTTAGAATCAGTTAGGATAACTGTCCGGTTGACCCAGGGCAGGCAGGCCAGTGGTGGAAACGGAGGGCAGGCGGCCGCAGGTACAGAGATTGGAGGGGCTTTTCACCGCCAAGGTTGCGGTGGGGGCCAGCGCCTGCCGGGCAGCACCAGCACCGGGAGAGCCCGGCACGAGGCAGGGCTGGAGTCGGGATGAGGTGGAAGACGCCGGGGAGGTGGTGGGACGTGGGCGCGTGGCAGTGGTACGGCAGGAGATGATGTGCGCACCGTGAACTCCTTAAACGCTGAAAGATCCTGGAATCCCTGAGGGCTCCTCGCTTATTCGGAGGTGACGGTGGTGTTACCTGAGCACTGCTGCTTAATAACGGCCTTGGTCTCTGGTTTTGGAAAGAAGACAGCGTTCAGAATATTCACATGTAAGGCAGGGGGTGTGAGGAGGAAAATGGGAGTGAAGTTCCCCTCTCCGCCTTGGAGATGAGTGATAAAATTCAGCTTGAACTGAGTTACGTTATTAGTACTTTGGGGACTGGGTTTTTATCTTCCTTGAATGAGATTAATGCGCTGTTAGAGAAAGTGCTGTCTCCAGAGCCAGCTAGCAGCCATCTTCTCGGGCTCTGGGATGCAAGTGGAGTAATTGGGGTGAGGGTGGGGGATCTGCTCCTGGGACTGCCCTCCTCCTCACGTCTGACTTGTTCTCTGGGCAGGACCCGTCCCGCAGGGACACCTTTCCATATTTCTGCCTCCTCTGGAGAAGCTGACCTGGAGATTCAATTACAATATTAAATTACCAGGTCACCGGAGTTAAAGTAGGCTGCCAAGTTTTTAATGATCTTCTCTCTCTTGTCATGTGTGTTGGGTTTGGGTTTTTTTTCCAAGCCTCCTTTCCATCTCTGCACTTTTAATTGAGACCATCTGTAATTTAACACATCGCAGCGGCAGGCCCGGGGAGCGGGCGGGCGGGAGTTGTGTAACCGGTGCAGGCGAGGCAGGGTTTTCGGAGGACTCGGCGCTCGTCCCCGGGGACTGCCGCAGCTCCAGCGCCTTCGCGAGAAATCCAGAGCTAATTGCCAGGACTGTTTAATCTGGTCCCTCGGAGCCTTGATTAATCAGAGTGCTTATTTTTCCTCTCTCACTGGTGGGGGTGCTGGGGGTGTCGTTGTGGGGCTGGGACGGGTCCTCGGGCTGTTGCGCCGGGGTGCGTGAGCAGAGCTGGCTGCAGGCACCAGCGTGTCCCCCGGGACGTCGCGGGGACCCAGACCCCTTCCCAGCAAAGGGACCAGGCTCGGGGGGCTGCAGTGCTTTCCTTGATGCTGCCTGTCCCGTTTGTCTGAGGTAGAAACCGAGTTCGTCCATCAGTCCTGCGCCTCAAGAAGCCTCTCGTCTGCCTGGCCTCGGCCAGTGCCTGGGTGCTCGTCCTGCGACGCCTGTGACCCCCCCTTGCCTTGCTGGTCGTACGGGTGCTGGGGCTGTCCCGCTCCGACCCAGCGCTGTCCTTCTCGCCGCCCGAAGCCGTGACGAACTTCTCTGCGTGTGGTATCACCAGACTCGTAATTTGGGCTTTTAAGAAACAAGCTGGAGGGGATGTTAACATGGAAAGAAACAAATTCCATCCTGAAAAATTACCTGTTAGTGCTGCTGTGTCGTGTCACCTGGCTGTAATTAAAGATCAGGGAATAGCGCGGTTCCCTCCCGTTCATTCAGGGCACCTGTCAGGACGGGTGCGTGGGCAGTTTGGCGCTGGTGCGGTGCCCCCGCTTCTGTGCGTGGGTCTGGGCAGCGGCGCCTGGCACAGGCTCCCGCAGGCGAGCTGTTCTGCCAGGGGCTGTTGGTGGTCTCTTAGGAGCCTGCTTTGGGGTGGGAGTGGGGTGGGTGCCTGTGACCATCCCTACCTGCGTGGAGGGGGAGAAAAGAGCAGTTCCCGTGGGCTTCTTTGAGTGCTGGGCAAGGGTGCTCTGCTCGCTGCACCCGTGTGGCTTTTTTGGCCCACGCGATTTGGAGAGGAAGCAGGAGCTGGGCTTTTGCCGTGTCCTGGGTGTTGGGACCCACCCTCGGCTGCGTCCGGTGAGCCCTGCGGAAGCCAGGCGGGCTGTGTCACCCGTGCTGCTTCCTGGAGCAGCACCCTCTGCCCCGTCCCTTCCAGCCCGGGTGCGGCTCTCTGTGTTCCTCTGGCCCATGGAATGGGAGAAGGAAGATCTTTCCCTGATCCGAGCTCTAACGTTGTCATTGTCCCCTTCCCTCCCACACCTATTCTATTGCCGGGGATGATTGATGCTCCGCATCCCGCCCGGCTTCCAGGCGTTCATTGTCATGCAGAGAATGTTGTCGGTTCATTACTGGTGTTTCATAGAAATGCTCCAGATTTTTTTTTAATGTTTTATTCTTATGTGGTCAAATCCTTCTAAAAGTGCATGGCTCAGCTCAAAATACTTAACCCCTTTAAAAAAAAAAAAAAAAAAAAAGCAATATTAAAGAAGTCTCTTGTGGAAGTGAACAGCAGAGTAGCCTTCCTCCCCACGCTGGATTCACGTGGTTTTTGTTGGCAGGGGCTTGCCCCGAGGAGCCACGGATGCCGGCTGTGCCCCCCGGCTCTCGCACCGGCATGCTGCGGGCTGGGACCGCGCTCCCGCACTGCCCTGGGGGGTCTGAACCGCAGGCCCCTGCCAGGGGATGGAACGGGAGTGTGCGGAAAGGCCAGCTGCCATTCCCTGGGGAACAACGGGTGCTGCTGCAGCTGTCCCAGGACCGTGCTGGGCTCGGAGCTGCGGAGCTGGACCATGGACAGCCGAGCGCACTTTGATCACCAGGACCGGGGGTGGGTGTCGGGGCACAACTCGCGTTGGGTCGCGCCGAGTTCGTCTGGCCCCTGAGCAGAGACACACTGTGAGAAAGTGGGGGAGCTCAAAGAGCAAGTGACTCATATCTGACTTAGAAGGAAAGGGTGCAGATAAGGGATGGCCGCGCAGCGCGGGGTCCGCGGGAGGGGTGGGGCAGTGACGCTGCTGCCTGGATGTGATGGCTGCCGGGGCGTCCTGCCCGCCCTCCGCAGCGTGGTGGGCGGTGGTGTGGCGAGGGCCACGGGCAGCGTGTCCGGAGGTCGGGAAGGGCTCGGCGGCCGCGTCCCAGCCAGCCTGGGCTTGGAAATGAGGCGGGTGCTGCCATGCCGAGCCTCGGGTGGGAGATGCCATGGAGATGTGGATGAGCACCGGAGCACGGACACAGCGCAAGGACATTCCTGGGGAGTCCTCAAGCTTGTAATTTATGGAGGAATTTGGGACAGGGCAAAGCCAGCAGCAGGGCTGGGGGGCTTGGCAGGGCTGACTGAACTGCTGCTGGTGCCGCTGGTTCACAGCTGGCAGAGCCGTGGCTGCCGCTTCGTGCATTGCGCCGGCCAGGAGCCTGCGCGGGGCTGAATTATTCAGACTGAAAGCGAATCTCCATTACAGCTTGGTACGGGAGAAACGCTGGTGAAGTCTGAGCCAGGACGAGGCTCACTGATGTAAAATTAACGTCTCTGGAAATAGTTGCCAGCCCTGGCGCAGGTGTGCAAAGCGATGGGTGCTGCGGCCGGTTGGCATTGCAGGCTTCGGGAGACGGGCCCTGAGAGGGGCTCTTCCTGCAGGATCCTGGATCCCTTCGGACACAGCCTCGTTCAAAAGCTGACGTTGCCCCTCTTCCCCTCCCAAGGAGCATGCCAGCGAAGAGCGAGGGGTCGGTGTTCTTGGGGAGCTGGGAACTCTCCCTGTAGAGTAAATGGGAGATGGGAGCAAAACGCCCAGAGCTGGCACCGGCTGTACGGGCAGATGAGGAGCCTGGATCACCGAGGATTTTTCTGTATGCTCTTTCCCTGATGGGGATTTGCACAAAGGGAGGATTCCTGCTCTCCAGGCACACAATCCCCGTGGCTGAGCTTCTCGCCTGGAAGGCTGAATCCTTCCCATGGCACTGGGGCAGGGCCTGGGGGGCTGGGAGGAGCAGGAGCCCCCTCCTCTCCCTGCGGAAAAGGGAAACGGCATCGGCCAAGGGGCTGCTCGGTCGCGGAGCCCGTGGCGGGCCCTGGTCCTGCACGTGTGTGTGCCCACGCTCCAGCCCTTCCCAGCAGCCGGCCTGGGACACGTAAGGATGGGTGACGGTCCCGCCTGTGCTGTAGGGTCCTGCACGGTCCCCGCTTCGGGAGCCGCTGACGGGATCTGCCGGACAGCAGCACGGACAGCCCCAGCCATTTTTATAACGGCTGGGAGATTGTACAGCTCTAAAAAGATACATCCTGCTGCTTTTGCTTCAGAAATACCAGGAAATGCAGTTTTATCTTCCTGGCGCTGAATGACAGCTTTCTCAGCACTAATTTGCAAGGCTGGGCTTCTTCAAATCTGTAATGAAGGTTTCTTTGTACCGTCAGCGTCGAATTAACTGGTCTGGGTAAGAGTTGCTTTCTTGGATGGAAATCTTTGTTCAGGCAATCACCGTCTCCTAGAGAAATGAGGCTGGTGAGACCTCGCGGAACAGAAGCCTGCTGTATTGTCATCTCTTTTTCTTTTCCTTCAGCTCTTCTTTCCTCTTCTGTGAGGAATCCAAACCCTACAGAAGTGCCTTCTTGCACGCCTTCCCTCTTGCACCCCTCTTTGCTTGAATCGACGGCATCTCCCCCTCTCTCCCCTTCCTACCCTTCCCGACACCGGGATGCTGCTGCGTGGGTCGCCGTGCCAACGGCACACAGCAGATCCCGAGGGATGGACGTTGCCCACCCGTCCTTGGGGTTGCAGTGCCATGGTGGGCAGGCACGGACAGAACGAGTAAGGGTAGGGGTTTTTTGTGTCTCACTTCATCCTCCGGTCCAACGAGCAAACTAATACATAGCCAGCGTATCAGCCTGGACCCGCTGTAACCCCGTCATCCGAGACCCCGGAGTCGATCCCGGGGAGGTTTCCATACAGGAGAGCCGCAGCCCAGAAACCCCAGAGCACAGCTGTTCTCACTGCGTCTCTCTGGAGCTGACTGCGGGAAAACCTCTGAGGCCTGGTGAGGAGCTGAAGATATTTGTGGTAAGAACCCCAGAAAGCTTTTAACCAAAGCTGGGGATTAAATCCAAATAGCACAAATTCTAGCTCAGCTTCTCTCTGTGTGCTGTACATGATTAAAAGCTGTAAAGCGCTGTCAGAAATTCAGGACTTCCCCTCCTGGAAACCTCCTTTCCCCTTATTTCACAATTACCATGCTTCACTGACTTTGTTTGATGTACTGAGTCTTATTTTTTAACGTGGGAATGGAAAATTGTGGGGAACTGCTGGCTGCGGTGCGTTTCAGCGTTTCATCGGGCAAAGCCTGGCTAATGCGTCCGACCCCGCGGGTCTGCCCAGCGTAGGTGGATCAACACAAAGCTCCTTTAAAATAAGTCCTTTTTTTAGGTTATTTTGTTTTCTCCAGTTTTGATAATCCGAATTCCAAGCTGTTTCCTGAATCTCTTGTTGTTTAGGAAGTGGAAGCGTTATCCGGATGAGAATTTCCACAGGTTGTAAGGGAGCAGCTACTCGCTGAGATACGGAATCATCTTCGAGCTTCCTGATATTAGAGCCATCTGCTAACCCACGGCTCCGTCGGCCCTCCGGGGAGGCTGTAACTGCTCTCCGGGTTTGATTTTTAGATGAATCTTGCTTGAACCTTCTTCTGTCCCTCTGAACTCTCCATCTGCCTTATTTGACCTACCGCATCTGAGAGCGTTCCTGGTGCCTCCAGAGCTCTCCCTTGGCAGGTGGAGGTGGACGAAGGGCTCGCTCCAGCGGGAACATGTCTTCTGGGAAGAGATGTGCTCGGGGGAGACATCAGAGGAGACTTCACTGAATTATTCATTTTGCAAAGGACTCAGGGAAAATTGATTAGCCCCTTCTTCAGAACATCAGGACAAGTTCACGCAATGCGATTAGAGCAACAAATGGAGATCAAATAAAAGGCGACGCTGCTTTCTGCAGCAGGGAGTTGCCGGGCAGGGTTCATTCTGCAGGAAGCAATTTGTCACAGCGTCTGGGTTTTTGAGGAGGGCTGGATACCTTCCTGCCAGCTAACGACGTTTCGCAGGGGAGATGAGGCTAATCAGATCTCATGTGGCAGGCTCTGAGCCGATAGCGTGCAGGGGTCAGGCAGTGATTTATCATCTCGAGCCAGCCTCGCTCCGCTTGCCAGGTAGGCTGCAGGTTTGTGCTCCCCTGGCATTTTTCAGCCCTCGGCTGCAGGCTGGTGCCAGGGCCCTGCGCAGATGGCCAAGAGCGTGTGTTGGGGATGCCGCAGCTCGGAGGCAGTTCTGGGGCTCTCCTGGGTTTCCTGGACCACATGGAGATACGGTGTCGGGTGGCACAATGCCACGCTTGTCCTCTGCCACCTGTGACCCATCGCCATCATCCCTCCTTGCACGGAGCGGATCTGTGCGGTGCCAGGGTACAGGAGAAGGCAGTTTTGCCTCTAGAGCATTCTTAGCATCCCAAAAATCTGATCCAGCGTACGCTGGAGAAATGCGGCCCCAAAATACCCCAAGAGGCTGACTCTGGGCAGGACCGGCTGCTGTGTCGGACAAACCTGTGTGTGGGCAGGAACAACACGGGCAGGGACGCAGCTCCGGCGCTGGGGTCTGCTGCTCCACGCTCCTGTCCGCGATGAGCCCGGTGCTCATGGGCACTTGGAGATGCTCACAAGTAAAGTACTAATCCTGAGACTTTTCTGGGCTTTCAAGTTCCCAGTAGCGCCTGTGCTGACGTTGGGCTGGCTCCCTGGGCAGCCTGAGTGCCAGTGTAAGGAGCATAAAGCTCCAAAAGAGGGCTTTTCCTGGGCAGAAGCCACTGGACTGGGAAGCGTTTTGTATTCTAAGAGCAAATCTTTCAGCGTTCTTGTGTCTTTGGGCAAACTGCCCAGCCGCCTGCATCGGGAAAGCGTCTGACCGGAGATGGAGCAGGCGAGGTGAGCCGTGGTGCGTGTGGTGGGAAACGCTTTCGCATTTGTTTACATTTTGTAAACAGAAGAAAATACGCTGAAGGAGAAGGAAGGTGCCTGTGCGAGCGACGCAGAGCAAACCAGCTCTGTGTTCGCCATAAACAGACCCAGTGAGACGAAGGCGGCGATACCGGTGTCGCTCATCAGCGGGGGAAGTCAGTGCGGCCAGGGCGGAGGAGCAGAGCCGCGGGCGGTGGGAGCCCCTTGCGCGGGCAGGCCTCAGCATCGTGGGCTGGGGCTGCTCCCGGCGCAGGGTGGGCAGGGGCAAGGGACCACGCTCCTGCCGCAGCCCCCGAGAGCACAGGGTGGCTGGGTGCATCCCTCGCCCAGGGCTGTGCTGCCGAGCCTTGAGTGGTGAAAAACCTGGCGCTGTTGTGCAGCAGCATCTCTCCCCGTCCCCTCCAACAAAGAGAGTTTTGTGCTGCCTTTACTGGGACAAGGGGACTCCGTCCCTGCAGGACTGGCTATGCCGCGGTGACGAGCGGTGGAAATTCCTCGTTAGTGACCTCTGCAATTAGGGGACCTGCTTCTCGCAGCGGCATTTCCACGCAGCGCGGTCAAGTGCTGGGTTTGTCCCTCCTGCCATTGCCGGGGACGTACCAGGGGCTTCTGTCTGCCGCAGTAATTTGTGACGTTGTCCCAGCAAGTCTCGTAAGCCTGCGGAGAGTCACGCTGCTCCAGGGCTCTGCCTTTCTCTTCTGGTGGGTTTTGTACCCTTTGCTTCCCCCAAGACAGAGATGTCTCCCCAATGCCTGCACTGGAGATCGCCCATAGCCCTGAAGAAGAACTTTGGGCCAGAAAACATTCTTGCATTTTGCCGTAATAAATGGTAAAGGTTAATGCTTCATTGTTGTTGTGTATAAATGACTCAGGACGTTTGTAGCTCACCAGCGGGATTTGATAACTTTATTATCCTTATAATAAGATTTACAAATTAACTGTCTAATTAGCAACCTGGGAAAGCTGCTGCTTGTGCTATAGTCTCCAAGCTGACAAAGATACAGGCTGAAAACCCCAAAGCGCGATGAACCCGCTTGCCGGGGTGCGGAGCCGCCTCGCTGCCTGTCGCGGTGCTGCGCTCCTGGAGCGCCGGATCCTGGCTCCGGCTTGGCGGGGTGGAAAGCCAGCAGCCTCACACCGGATCAGTCACAGCGGAGAGATCTGTCAAATCTCGCGTCTGTTGGGTGGGATGCGCGGTTAGGAGTTAAGGCAGGATTACTGGTGTAAGCTCCTGTACCCCGTTAATGCTGTTGGCCCTTTCTTGGCATGGATTGACAGTTCACCTAAGCACTTGTGGAATCTTCCAATGGATGTTTCCCAGGCCTGCAGAGCTTCCCTTGAGGCATTGCACGCGGAGTCCCCACTGCTGCCATTGGCAAAGCACCTCTCGTTTCGCTGGGATGCGCAGGGACGCGTTATGCTGCCGTCTTCCTTGTCCTTAGGAGCTCCGTTACCATTGACTGCTGGAGAACCTGCCATTCCTGCTAAATACTCCCTCGCCACAAAGATGATTTGGCAATCATTTCCTTAATTGGGCTGTAATAGGAATGTTTTGAGCATGTGGCAGTTATTTTTTCCCCCTGAAGGGATAATCCTGCATTTCTGGTGTATTCTTTAGATCTGTGCTCAGCGGGCAGGAGGCGATACCGAGTGTGTGGATATTTAATGCCATCTTTAATAATTCACCTCCTCGGTGAAATGTTGAAAGAATACGGGGAGAGGCTGCGATAAAAACCCAGGGTGGTTTTGAGCCTCTCGGCCGTTGCCTTTCTAGCCTCTCCTGCCCCTGGAAACGGGCGTTTTGCCTCTCCTGCTTCCGCGAGTGACGACGTAGAGCGAGCGCGTTCTGCTTTCCCTGTGTCCTTGCAGAGGCGAGGGCAAGCGGCTGGCCCGGCGCTGGTGTGCGCGCAGGCGTGCGCTCCGCTCGCTGCAGGCATCCTCGCGCGGCTGAGAGGACCGGTCCTGTGCTCTGCCTTCCCTTGCTGCCTCAGATTCCCTCTTCATTTCCCCCTCTCGCCTGACTTCTGCCTGACAAATTAAATGTCTAATGAGAAAATATAGAAAGCCTCTGCAGATTCTTCTTGTGCACAGCAGAACTTAAGTGGTTTTTTTAAAAATTTTATTTTGTTTTGAAAATAAATAAAATGCCTTTGAAACCCCCAGCTCTGCTGATGTGCTGCATCTCCTGGCTACGCAATGCAGACAGAAATAGCCGAGGTGGCAAAGCTGGTATTCCAAGGCAGAGAAACAAACCCTTTTCAATCCCCGTCGTACCTCGAGCGTGCCGTGTGCTGGCCGCAGCGTTTGGGGAGGCTGCTTTTCTCTGCCCACTCCTGAGTTGCAGGAAATTTGTCGCTGTGCCTGGCACTGCTTACATGGGATGTGCTCGGCTGGGCGAGCACTGGGACGGGCTTTGCACGGAGCTGCCCTGGGGTCGGCTCAGCGAACAGGCAGCGTGCTGCGTTACGTGGGTCTGGTTAGGAGATGGGAAGTGTGGGCCAAGGAAACCTGTTGGAATGCCAGGCAGTTGCGGTGGTGGGAGCGGAAGGCGGCCGGCTCTCGCGCCTTTCAGGAGAGGGGATGGTTTTGCTCTCCGGGACCCTGCGGAGCAGAGCCTGGCTCGGTGCCTGGCGTCCCCAGCTGTGCCCAGCGGAGGAAGGGGCAGAGCTGGCGGGATGCTGGAGCCAGGCGAGGGCTGGGAGGGCAGCAGCTGCCAGCGCCTGGTTCACGCTGTGCAAAGCGACTCAGTGTCACTTGTGAGCAGTCGCCGGTGGGAAGGCCAGCACGGACAACTCCTGCTTTTTTCCTTCTCAGCTTCTGTGCCCCCAAAGGTAGGGAGGTTGTTTTCCCCAAGCAGGAGCAAATATTGCTCAGCCCAGTACCAATCTTGTTTTCATCTTTTGAACTGAAATCATTCCGGCTCCGCTGGGAACCTCTCACCGCAGCCAAGATGCTGGCGTCAGCGCGCAGCCTCCCGACAGCGCCCGCGCTCCCGCGGGTCGCGGAGCCTGATTGAGTTTATGTGCACACTTCAGGACAAATCTTTGCTAATAGAGTTCTGATTCCTTCCTTCCTGCTTCCCAGATGCTTCTGTCTCTGTGTACAAATGACAGCCATGGTGAACAGTATTTTCAATCAAATGTTTGTTTGTTGACTCAGAAAAGCAAGCGAGAGGTCCTGCGAGGAGAGAGTTCTTGGCAGCTGTTGTGCCTCCCAAACCTTCTGGGTTTGTTTTTTTCACAATGAAAAATGTGAAAAGGAAAGCGAATTTAAAGCTGGATGTGGCAGGACACAATAAGGGGATTGTGAGTTTAACAGCAAACGTCACTAGCCTTTTCCTTGTTCCTCAGGAAAAGTCCAATATTGGTGCAACTGCACGGCCCCGTTTGTTTTATGTGCTGGGTTTCTCTGAACCCCAGTAGACTGCTTCTCGTCTTCCAGTTGCTCTGTAACTACGGCTCTCGGGAAAAGGACGTGGCAAGCAGAGACCCCCGAGACAGCGCCGAGTTTGGTGCTCAGGTTTCTCCCGGACAACAGCAGCCTTTGCTCAGCTTTGTTCACAAAATCGCCACTTGTTCCCTTTGCTGCCTTCCTGCCTGGGCTCCCTCCAGCACAATATTGCCTCGGAGCTGAGGTCCCGTCCCTGGGGACAGGGCACGGATGCGCGGATGGGGATGGGGTGTGGATGCGGGGATGGGGCGTGGTGCGGATGCAGGGATGGAGCGCAGGTGTGGGGATGGGACATGGTGCAGCTGTTGTGCAGAACGTAGGTGGACCTGGGCGGGGTGGCACCCAGGAGCAGGTGATGTGGGGTGAAGGGTGGTGCCTCCATTCCCTGGACCTGGGCGCCCCGGCTCCTCAAAGCAGCAGTGCCACCTCCAGCTTCAGGCTGAGACCCGCAGAGAAGGGCCTGGGCTGTCAGCTGAAGTTATCTGCAGTGCCAAGTGGCTTTTTTAAGGTCTGTCGCTGAAAGTAAGGGGCTTATTTGGCATTTAAGGAAAAAAAAATAGCCTTTAAGTACAGTGCTTTGCACAGACTGCAAAAATACTGCCGGCCGCTTCAGCTTAGCGTGTGCTGTAGGGGTCTGGCGGTTTAAGGGATGCAGATTTAGCTCTGGATGCTTATGCTTGAAAGTCTGGGTGATGGCATGCTGGGATTAATGTTCCTGCGCCGTTCCCAGAAGGGTGACTTTGTCATCAGCGTGCGTGCGCGAGGAGAGGGAGACGTACGTGTCTTCTGGTCTGGCGAATGAGGCTGCGGAGTTGCTGAAGAAAAGCAGGGCTGTGGGAGGAAGATTGCCCACCTGTTCCCTTGGGTACAGTCTTCCATTTTTGGACACATGCACTTTTCAGCTCAGATCCCCACGAATGCCAGATTCTTCCTCTTTTTATACATGGCGATGACCTCAGAGCGTGCGCAGCGAGCGGCAGTGAGCTCAAAGTGAACATAAGGGCTGAGTTTTGCTGAAATGCCTGGTCCAGTTGACGGTACTCAATAAGGTTTAAAAATCTGCTCAGGCTTAGTTAAAGAAAAGTCAAGTCTTCTCGTAAATCAGACGTAGCGGCTTTTTCTGTCCTACACTCCAGGTTTCCGCGGTGCCAGCCCCTTACGCTGCCCCTGACGCTCTCGCTGTCTTCTCTTTGCAGTCTGCTGCTTCGTCGTGCACAAGCGGTGCCATGAGTTCGTTACCTTCTCCTGCCCCGGCGCGGATAAAGGCCCTGCCTCAGACGTGAGTACCCGCTCCGCCTCGCGGGAAGGCGCGGCGCGGCCGCACCCGGATCAGCGTTCCACAGCGGTTTGGAGCTGCTGTTCCTCCAGCTTCTTTGGCTGGGGACACTTCTGTGCCGTTGTTCCACACAGATCTCTAATTTTCACACAGATCTCTAATTCATTGTTATTTGTACGTGTGTGGGCTCACGTACGTTTCTGAGACACCTCAGCTACTTTCAATCATCCAACAACGCAGAGCAGGGGGAACGTGCGGGAATGCAGAGATGTTTCCCTTCGGGGTGAGTCTGCAGCCCTGCCCCGTCTCCCTTTGGTCCCTTGAGTCGCAGCCTCAGTTTCCCCATTGGTGAAATGACGATTCCAGGCTCTGCCACCTGATCCCCAGTTTTAGATTTGGGGTTGATTAACACGAGTGAAGCACTAAGTGCTAAGAAGCCGGTGTAAGGCTTTGGCCAGCGTGCCCTGAGCACTCTCTCCTGGCAGGGTTTGGTGCGAGGTCTTGATCAATTCCTTCTGTCACACGTGACACCCCTGAAAGAACTGGCTGTCCTTTAACAGATGCCTACCGTGTTGCTCGACTAGAGCCAGCCTGGGGAGTGTCCCTGTCCTTGTTCCTCCTCAGCTCATGGCTTTTTCCAAAGGCATCGCTGCTCCACGTCGTTATTTCGGCGTCGAGCCTGCGTTACCTGGGGTCGGGGCTCGGGTAGTGCCGGCTGGTTGAGTCCCCACCCTTGTTCTCGCAAGGGCTGGGTCTCCTGGTGAATCCCCGGCTTTCGGGGACGGGCGGGAGAGCTGGAGCAGCCGAGCTGCCAGCGCCTCTCAGGTCTGTCTGGCAGCTTTTGTGTTTTACTGTGGAAACTGGCTGATTTGGGGAACTGCTAGGAGAGCAGAGATCGAATTGGGGAAACGGCAGCGCACCACCCTTAAAAACGGAAGCAGTGGGAGCGGGCGGCCAACAGGCAGCGGGAGGTGGGGGCTCAACACGCGTTGTCAGGCGCTGTGGCCGCAGCGGGGCTGCGCGCCGTGACCGTGATCAGTGGGGGCTTTTGGGGAGGGGGCGAGGGCAGAGCGGGGGGTGTGGGCAGGGGCTGCGAGGACAGGCCGTAGGGGGACGCGGAGGGGAAGGGATGAGCCTGGGTGGTGGTGGTGGGATCTACGTTTCTAT
>WHYT01017993.1:245826-258751 GCA_009806455.1 Tetrax tetrax
GGGGGGTGTGGGCAGGGGCTGCGAGGACAGGCCGTAGGGGGACGCGGAGGGAAGGGATGAGCCTGGGTGGTGGTGGTGGGATCTACGTTTCTATTACAGCCAAACCAGAGAGCGGGCTTGCTGGCTTCCCCTTCTGTCTGGCTTCGCGTCCCGAATGAGCACGCTGGGGTTGGAGCGTTTCTGGTGTGGATCCGAGGAATCTGGCTCGGCTTTGGTCCCGAAGAGCTGCTGGGCAGCCCCCGTGTGCTGCCGGGGGTGCTGCAGGCACAGACCCCAAAACGGCTGCTTTCAGCCTCGGGCACGGTTCAGTGGGCCCAGTCCTGTTTCCACTTCCCACCAGACAATCAGTCAGGGTGTCAGGTGGGGTTTTTTAACCCCCACCCTGGGCGCTTTGCATATGACTCTCACTTTCCTCTCTGAAGGCTTTCTCCTCCGTAGCGGCTGGTGCTAATTGTGATGTATTGGTGGCTGTTGAACCTTAAAAATTTGTTAGTGGAGAGGAAAAGGAGATGCAGTGGAGATGCCAAGCCAGGAGAGACCAGTGCATCCGCAAGCACTGGTCCTGCAGGCTGTTAGTCTGTTACACATCTCTGGACCTGAAGCTCAGGTCCCAACACCCTGACCCCAAGGCTGCCCTTCCCGTAGAGTTGAGTTTGGCCCCCTGGGCAAGCTAACAAGCTTGCACACACATGTCCGGGTCCCTCTGCGCAGTGCCAGCGCTCGGGTTGCCGGTAACGTGCCCCATGCGCTGGGCTCCTGCCGTCCTGCAGCCAGCAGTGCTGGGGGCTTTACAACCACCTCTGCTGCGAAGAAGCGTCCCGCTGTGAGATTCCTTCTGGCCGTGTGGATTTAGCTCTGACGTGCTCTCCCTCCTCTGTTCTGTCATCTAAAACATGTAAAGAAAAAGGCAGGAAGACCCGCTTGAGTCTAGCACCCTGCAGACCTACTCCAGGCTGCAAGAGGTGCATCTCATACCCAAAAATACACGCGTTTAGGTATGTATTCAGATATTTGTGCATGCAGAGGTGAAATCTTACTTTTAAGGCTGCTTTAGGTGCAGCGTATCCAGAGAAGGAGCTGCTGTCTGAGAGGAGCCCCTGGCCTCCCCACCCTGGCACCCAGAGGAGGTGACGGCAGCGGGCGCATCTCGGGCGGCGGAGCTGGAAACCCTCCCTGGTGCAGCACAAAGCCAGCGGGAAGGCGCCGGCGAAGGAGGTCAGGACCGAGAGAGATGGAGACGCCGAAGCCACTTAACCTTGCTGAAGGAGAATGAGGTTTGGCGGCGGGAGAGCAGGGGCGGCTGCGGCGCAGATGCCACCGCCGGAGCTCTGCTGAGGCGCTGGGCAGCCCGCCCGCGCGGACGCTGCTTTCTCATCCTTGCTCATCATCTGGATGGCAGCGGGCAGGCGAGGCAGTGGGTACCGCGGAGACGTTTTGCCTGCTTCCACGCAGCGTTTTGGCTGAAGGCGGACGCTTTTCTTTTTCTCCGCACCAGCCTTATCTGAGGGGCGAGCGAGGAGCAGCAAGGAGCCCTCGGACAGCCTGGTCCCGCTCCCCCGTTTTGCCTTTTAGCAAAGCCCCTGGCAGGCCCTCTGGTTTGTGACCCTGGAGAGCTGTCAGCTGGGGATGCGTGCAGGGCAAAGTTCCTTCCTCCTGCACTGGCAATCAGGCTTCTTACAGCGATATAATCCTAATGAGCTTGGGATCAGGAGACGGACAAGCACTTCACCAAGCAGCAATGCCCTGTCTGCTTTGGGAATACGCTGAGGACAGGGGCTTCGTTTTGAACTGACACAAAGCTGGAGTTTTCCCCTGCTCTGTTCTTGCTAATAACCACAGCACGAATCCAGAGCGACCTATAATTATAGAATCATAGAATGGTTAGAGTTGGAAGGGACCTTCAAAGGTCATCTAGTCCAACCCCCCTGCAAGGAGCAGGTAGCATCGAGGCTGTAGCGATGAGAGCTATGCATTTTTTCAGTCACTGCAGCAATCTGGTAACTGTCTTTCCTTCCACAAATACTAATATGCAGTGAAATCTTGGAAAGATTTGCGACAGAATGTGTCTGAAGCATTGCGTTCATTTAAACTTTGCAGTGTGTCTGTCCTTGCCCTGGGCCACGTGATTTTGCAGAGCTGGCGAGGGACAGGGTTCGCTCCATGCGATGGCATCGCGGTGCTCGGCGGCTGGAGGAGGCTGCTCCGGCTGGGCTGCAGTCGAGGGATGCTGCTGGATCCCAGCCTGGGCTGAGCTTCTAACACCAGCCGGCTGCGAGTTTGCATCCCCATGCTGCTCTGTTCTAGTGCGCTAGTCGTGGAACCCAGGGGAAAAATATAGTAAAAGAAAAAATAAATTCTAACTTTGCTCCTTGATCTCTGATTCTTGTAGTGCTTCATAGTTACTTGAGAAGCAAGGAGAAAAACATTTGGCATCCTGTAAAGTGCTTATGGTGTGTAAGGATGCTTAATTTTAAGATTTAATACTAGTTACTGAAATCTAACTCTTCTGTTTGCAGTTCTGTACGTGCTTAGGTGCTTTCCGGGTGGTTGGCAGTGCGTACATCGAGCAGAGAACCCTGGGGAGGGCTGACATTTTACACTTTTCAGAGCATAACGAAATAGCTGGAGAGCAGCGAAATGTCAAAGTCTGCCCGTCACCATCGACTAGTCCTGCTCCGGAGCCGTCTTCTGTTTGATCTGGTTGTGGTTGAGCCTCCGCGAGGAGAGCCAGAGCACGCCTGTGTTTAACCTTGCGAAGCCCACGGAACGGGAATCTTCCATCTCGGAGAGCAGCAGTAATTATACAGCAGTGATAGGGCTTCAAAGGAAAAAAAAAAATCAATTGCTTCTTGCAGTAGAGAATGAAGCTGCAGCTATAAATACTGGTACTGAAGACACTGGGCTGCATTTGTGCTGGATTGCTCTTAAGTCACAGCAGGATTTTTTTATTTTTTTGAGGCTGAAGCTGTGACAGTGAGTCTGTGTTTTGGGCAGGGCGTTGCTGAGGACGGTGTGTCTGTTACCCAGTACCAGCTCACCCAGGGCAATGGCATTTTTACCATTTTCTCCTCTACCTCATCTGAACATGTGCTGTGCTGAGCTTTGACGTGATGGGTGTGGGGCCCGCGTCCTCCAGAAGGTCTGAGCATCACCAGAGCCTTCACGCTCATGCGCTCTCGGCTTGTGGTCCCTCCCCCACGTCCCCGAAGACAAAACGGGTGAGCTGTTCGGAGAGGATGGCCGGCCCAAACCCACCAGTTCCAGTTATTTTCACGCCAGGCGCTGACGCTCCTGTGCGCAGGAGGCAGGGTTGGCGTTGACCGTTCCAGCTGAAGTTCTCTGGAATACGGAAAGGTCTTCAGAGCTGGAGCCAGGCATGTGTAATGTAATGCAGCTGGCAAACCTCATTACAGTCGGAGCTATTAGTAGGGTGCATAATTATTTAAATTGTAGACGAAATAATAATTAAAATGACCTTCTTTGCATTATCCTGTTAAAGGTCATCTAATCAGGATGCATTAATAAGTACCAGAGTTGCCCTGGGAAGGTAACAGGCCAGCGTAGCTCCGTTTCAGTTTTGCTTTTAATTTCTCCACCATTTGCAGCTTGAGGAGAGGATTTCTGTGATGCTGTCACCGCAGCACCTCTGGCTGTTCCACACTCCGTTTGCTGGAGGCAGAATCATTTCATCTTTGTCGTGGACCCCTCCTTTCTCAAAAAGCTCCAGAGCTGGGTGTTTGTGCTGAAGAAAGCACTGCTACCGTGCACGCTTAGAACGAGATGCTTCACAGGATGACGCGAGCGTCGGAAGCCGTCTTCGCAGCGCCAGCACGTGGCCGTGACCCCTCTGTCCTGTCCGCAGCATCGCCAGACCCCACGCTGACACCCGTCGCGGGGTGCAGGGAGGGTCGCTCCACTTTCCCATGGCTGGTTTGTTCTCTGGGGCTTTTGGGCAGACGTGGGCCGGCACCAGTTAGCAACGAGGTGTCAGTGGTGGAACAAACCAAGATGCCCTTTCTACTACCTGAACATTAGCTACTACTTCAGGTTTCTCCTTCCTCGGATCTCCTCAAGTGGGAAGGGATGCCTGCTGCTGGGTAGGGACCCCACTGCCTGGGGCCTGTTGAGGAGGTGGGGTGGAGGTGGGGTGCACAGCTGCCTTCCCCACCTCCAGATGTGCCCGTCGAGCTAGGACCTCCCTGAGGGCACCAAGCACCCTCCAGCCCAGCACCTGCCTTAGAGGGCAGGGCCCCCATCTCCTCGCGTCCTGCGTGCTCCTGGGCTGCCCTGGCCCGGCGCACGAGCAGATCTCAGATCTTCACAGCCCTGCTGCAGCTTGCTGCTTTCTTGTGTCTTGCTAATTAACTTCTCTGGCTCTCGCGGTGCGCCATCTGCCCTTGCGTGAGGGCACATGCTGGCTGCTCCTGCCGCTGCCAGTTCCCGTGGGATGAAGATGTATCTGCCGTGCTCCCTCCCGGAGCCTTCTGGTCCTTCCCTGCCTCCGCTGCAGCCCAGCCCTTTCTCCTGCAGCCTGCACACATCTCCAGCTCTGACCCAGCAGCTCTCCTCTCGTTTTCTCGGGGCGCGTGTGTCTGGCTGTCCCTGTGAAGAGAATGCAGCCTCCCTGGCTGAAGGAGGGGACCGGAGAGCGTGCTTGGCTCTGCAGAGCCGGTGGCTGGGTCTGAGCTGGGATTGTGCAGCACCCAGCTGTCAGGAGGGCGATGGGGTGGATGGTGCAGCCTCTGCCCACCCGCCTGGCACTGGTAGGAGTGTCTGGAAACACAGGGTCCTGCGAGCAGGGGGTGTTTCAGGGTCTGGGTGCTGGGCTGAGCAGTCTGGAGGCTGTGGAGTGCAGGGAGAGCACTGAGGGAGCCCTGTTCTCACAGAGTGCTTACGCTGTAATAAAGTGACTCTCAAGGCACAGGAAAGATGACAAACATTTCTGAATGATGTTGAGATGCTAATGCTGCTCAGGGAAAGAAACTGAGTTTGGCTTTTTTTTGCTGCTGGGTAAGAGGAGCGTATGTTATTCGATGTTGGCGGCAGCAGCAAGAGCAGAGTAACTGTCACCTGCCCCTCCGTGGCTGACCGCCCAGCAGGTCACATCTGTCAGTAGAAAGGGATTGGCCTGCTGGACGCTGTCGAGGAAAGCTGTCGAGGGCAGGTTTTACCTGTGGCCAGGTTCACCGTGGAAGCTGCCGAAGCCGCGACGCTTGTGCCCGCGGATGCGTTAGGTGCCGGTGTGCGGCTGCGGCTGCTGCCCTTCCATGGCCGGGGTCTGGGCATAGTGGCTGTGGCTGTAATGCTGTGAACGACAGAAAAATGGGTTTGGTATCACTTACTGGTGCAGCAGTGTCAAACCCTCTTTAAAATGTGGCATGATGAAGGAGGCTTCCAAAGAGTTACAACACTGGAGGCAAGGATGCTCGGACCTTTGCCGTCTTGTCCTGGACAGGACCTGTGTTTTCCTCTTGTGTCTAACATTCCCTCGGTGGGCTCTCTTGGTTTAGTGTGGCTCTTTTATTTGAAACAAAGACCCATCACCCGTGTTCACTTCTTCCTTAACTCCCTTGCTGGGTTGGTGCTGGGGCTTGGAGCTGTTTCTCCCCAAAGCTGTTTCTCCAGCCCTGTGCAAGCGAGTGGGGAGATGTGGGAGGTGCGGCCCCAGGGCTGCAGGTCCTGAGCGGGACAGGGCAGGCGAGCGCTGCCAAAAGCAGGAGGTCCCCATCACTGGGGACCACAGTTGTTTTTGGTTGCTCTTCCCCCACCCCCTCCTGGCTTTGGGAATAAGAACTTGAGTGACAAGAGAGTGCTGCCCTCAGCAGTCCTGCCCACGTCCCTGGCCCAGCCTCTCCCAAACCAGGCTTTTCTCTCCAGCGTGACCTCTGGAGTCACTGCTGGGCCAGTTCTGCCCCTCTGCTGTGAGTTGATCCCTGTGTACTGTGGGGTTTTTTCCCCTGGGGAAATATGGGACCAAAGAGCGGGGTTTTTGGTTTTACGGCCGCTGCCCGGTTTCCATCAGGTGCAAATGCTAAGCTGTCGCTGTGTCGCATTTGCTCTGCTGTACGCTGCTTAAATTGCTATGAAATTCACTTTAAAATAGTCCCGTCACATGAAATGTGTTAATTCTTCTTTGGAAGATATAATTCAGAGCTTTCTCTGCAAGGAGGCGGGGAAAGCAGGGGTGCATAATCTTGAGTCAAACCTCTGTGGCTCTGTAGGGTCCAGGAGATTTTGACAGCAGGGAGAATTAAAATGGCATCAGGCACTGGCGCAGGTCTGGGCTGCCCGCTTCCCTGGGGAGAGCAGGGCGGGAGCGACGGGAGCTGCGGACCGCAGAGGAAACCTGAGTGCCCTTCATGGGTGGCTGGTTTTAGAGATGAGCCCCGCAGAGCTGGATGCCTTTTATAAACGCGTTACGGCTCAGACCGCTGGGCCTGAGGAGGAGCCTGCTCCTGCCTCTGCCTCCCCTGAATTCAGTGCAGAAGTAAGGAAGAGCTCCCACGGCATCCAGCGCGGTGCTTGCAGCTCTGGCTGTGACAGAGGGCTGCTGCCCTTGCCGGGACGCGGACTTTGCGTGAGAAATAGCTGAAGCTCGCCCCGCGCTGCTCTCGCGCCTTGGCTTGCTGCCGCTGCCATCCGGACAGGCTCCTGCAAAAGAGCAAACGGATTGCTGCCCACCGCGAGCGGTGAATAAATTGTCAGCCTGAGCAGTGCCACCAGCTGCCCGCCTGCGTGTAATTGGTACGCGGCGGCGCCAGCATCAGCATCTCCATCAGGGTTCAGCGGGAAAGCGTGCATCACGTGGACGCGGTCATTCAGCGAGCTCGGTGGTGGGTATGACCCAGCAAGGCACAGGGCATTGCCGAGCCTGGATGAGGGTCTGGACGGCGCTGAGTGCCTGGAGGGCCACAAGTTGATGATTCAAGTCAGGGATGCACCAAAAGCCAGGGATGATCCAAGTCAGGGATGCTCCAAGCCAGGGACGCAGTATTGCCCTGGCCCGTTTCAGACCAGCAACCTGCTGTGGAGCTGAGAAGCAGAAGCTGCCACTGGTGGGTCGGTGCTTGCAGGGCACCAGGTCAAACCAACAGCTGCTCCTCTCCCTCCCTGGCTCACGTTGCAACTCCCTGGTCTGGGCTCGCATCCCTGGGACGCGGACGCATCCCTCCGCTCGGAGGATGACAGGTCTGCGGCAGCTCTGACGAGGAAGGTCAGAGCCTCTCAGCGCAGCAAAGCGCTCGTAACAGCGTGTCTCAGTTCAGCTCCAAAGCAAGCTTTTTCTGCCCTGTTCTTCAGGGACGCTCTGCGCTGGCAGGGTGGAGGAGGAGCGCCTTTTCTTTTCTTGGCAAACTTCTTTTTAACCATTCTTGTTTTAAGTCTCTCAGCATCTGCATACGCAGTGATCTCATCAGCCCTGTCTCTACGGTACAAAAATAGGCTCTTTGTGAAACCACTTCAGCCTTGCTCGAAAACGATACCCAGAATTTCCAGTTTCTGGCACTTTCCAAAGCGCCGGCCAAGGTGAAACCGGGCACCCCAGCAGGCACAGAAGCGGCTCTGCCTTCCCCGTGCCCGGCAGCCTCCATCACCCTCGCGCCCTTTGGACTCCAGCCCTCGGGTGCCGGGTCTCAAAACAGCCCCGCAGAGGCGAGCGCGGTGAAACGTCCCTGTGAGGGATCCGCTCCCCCCGAGCGGAGGCTCCCCGCTCGCAGGGCTGGGGTGCTGAGGGAGCAGTTTGGGAACCTGCGGCCGTTCCTGCGCCTGCACATAATTGATTTGCTTTCTGTCTCTGGCTTTTTTAACTCCCGGTTGCAGTGGGAATTTAAAATCCCTCACATGAAGTGGAAATTGTCTCATTTTGCATTAAGCTTGTGGTTTTTTTATGAATGACTAAAGCTTTCACTTGCCTAAAGAGGAATATCTGTTTCTAGAAAGGAAGGCAGAAACTGGAGCACTTGGGGGCGATTCCTCCCCGTGTCACACGCCGGGGTGTGACTGGCACGTGGCTCCTGCTCCAGCTGCCCCCGTGCCCCTCACCATCGCCCTCGGAGGAACAGCGGTGGCAGGATGATGCTCGAGCATCTGCGGGGCTGCAGTGCGGGCGCCGTGCCCGGGGGCTCTGCGGGCTGTGTGGTTCAGTGGCTGGCTGGAGACCTCCTTTCCCTTGGGACGGTGATAGAAGAAAGCTTTTCATTTTCTTGAGCGCCTCATCTCTAGGGAGGCAGCTCCGTGTTGTACGGGCCAAGCTGCTCACAGAGATGGTCCTGAGCTGCTCTACAAGCAGAGGTCAGGTTATGAAATTAAACAAGGTGAGTTTTCAGGGGCTTACAACGTGTCCAGTGGAAGGGTCCGACAGACCCTGCAGCCTCCTCAGAGGGCGGCTGGTTTGTGGTGGTGCTATGTGCGCTGCGGGCAGTGGTGCGAGGCGGTACCCCGCCCAACGCCGTCACCGGGGGAATTCCCCCCGCCTCCTCTTCTAGCCTAAAATCCAGGTTTAGGTTTTCTCTGCTCTCTGACCTCTCAGGGGAATACAGAAGGCTTTCAAATTCACCAGGTCGCTTAATGAACTGTCTGTTTGGTAGCAGAAGATGGGGTGATGGTGAACCCTCCTTGTCCTCACTGACACGCAGCCCACCAGCCAGGGACGTGCCATGTGCCTTCTCTGGGAGCACTTAACCGGTTTCCTTAGCGTTAACTGTGAGATATTTTCAGTTTCAAGTGAGATACATTTGTTGAAGCGTGTACCTAGTCCCTAGCACTTAACAGATTGGATTACATGAAGCTCGGTTTCTTGTCCGCCGTTCTGGTGTCGCTCAGGTTATCTGGGATGCTATGAAGGAATGCAGGACATCAGTGCTTAACGCAGCTGAAAGCTCCGATGCAATAGCAAGGGGAGAATTAATTTCGGGGGAAGGTAACGCATTGGCAGATATATTATAGCTTGGTTCTGACTTCACTCTTCATTTATTTATGTGGCTCACAGTGCCCTGAGAAGGTGTCTGTCCCCGTGCCCAGGCACCCTTCCAGGCCGTTAAAACGCCACTCGGCTCAAATGGCCCAGCGGGAGCTGTGCCTCATCCCTAGCCCCTTCCCATTGACCCGAGATGGAGTTAACCCAGCTGCTCCCGCTGTAGCCTTCCCCCGGCCTGTGTCGTGCCGCCCCGGCACCCTTCTCTCCAACGTTGTGCCGCTCCGGGCTCTCCCTGCGGGAATAACACTGCCCACCCAGCACGGGCCCCGCTGTGCCCCTGTCCCAGCGCCCCTGCACTGGGCTTTCTCCAGCCCCGGGACGGGGCAGCGGGCTGCTGCCCCAGCTCCTACCAGCACCCAGTCTGCTTCTGTAGACCCTGCTTGGGGTCCAGGAGCCCTGTTTGCGAGGTCTCTGGGATAAACTGGTCTCTCCTGGCGCTGCGTGCTCCACAGTTGGTTTTAAGAAAGCTCGGAATTGAAGTACACCCTAAGCAGCTTGATTCCCTTGGAGAGCGCTGGGGAGGGATGGGCACCAGAGCACAGAGGTGTTACTGGGTAGGCTTCATAGAGATGGAAACCATGGGTGGTTTCTTCTGCCTTACCCCACTGGGTTGGCATGGAAGTTGCGGAACGTCCAGCCCTCATGTTGGTTCTTACGTACCAACTTCACCTGGTGCTTTCTGTGCTAAGATCAAGTTATTTAAAAACAAAAAATCCCTGGACAAGCCAATGCACTGCTCTTTCATTGTTATGGCAACACATAGGAGGAGTAATAAAGCTGGATCGCGGTGGCTGCTGGAAAAGGTCCACATCAGCTGGTGGCAGTTGCCTGAAGTCCGTTAACAGCGGCTCCGAAGCCAGCTGGCACGTGCGACACAGAGTGCGGCGGTGCCTTGTCAATATTTGGTGCCAGTTTATAATCTTTATCTTTTATTTTCCTCCTAGGATCCCCGGAGCAAACACAAATTTAAAATCCACACGTACTCCAGCCCCACCTTCTGTGACCACTGCGGGTCGTTGCTGTACGGGCTCATTCACCAGGGGATGAAATGTGACAGTAAGTGACTGTGGCAGCGGGGGCTCTGGCACCCCAATCTCCTGGGCAGGGGTTCCCGGCCCCCCTGAGCTGCAGCCCAGAGCCTGTCCCCTCTGCCACCAGTGCCGAGCATGCTGCTGGCACCCGAGGGGCTGGGCGTGAGTGGGCACCTTCTCACCTCTCACGGGGAGCAGCCTGTTGAGTCCTGCAGGGAGAGGGGAGGGAGAGGTGTGTGGCTGGGGGAGAGCCTGACTGCATCCCCCACCCCATCCAGCATCTCCCATGTTCCTCCCTCCAGCATCTCCCGCATCACCCTCGTCCCGCTCCGGCATCCTCCCCGGTTCTGCCTCTCTGCCGCTCCGGCTCCGACTGACACCCCGTGGCCGTGGCTGCTGCGGTGACACAGCCTCTCCAGAGCGCCTGGGTGTGCACAACCCTGGGGCACCGGAGTGCCCGGGGAATTACTGTGCAGAGAGGGGAAGCGGGGGTGAGAGAAGGGGGAGAGGGTGGAGAGAGGGATCGGTTATTTTCCAGGTTCCTGTTTAAGAGGACTGGGAATATCCAGCATGTGCCTGTGTGCTGGCGCCGTCTGCGGGGAGCAGCATGCTCTGCTGCTCGCCACGTGCTGCCTTTCTCATAAATATGGAAGCTTGCTGGCTGTTGTGGGAACAGTGTATTCATTATCACCTTTAAAATGCTACCAACTGGAAATGAATTTCTTTAAAATATAAATTTGAATATGTATATTTATGTATTTTATATATATACATTCGTATTCATTTATATACATATACACACACAGAGGTAACTTTAATGCTCCTTGTCAGCTCCTGGTCAGTCTGAACACCATGGGTGGGGGAAGAGACGTGTGATAAACCAGCCAAACTCCAGTAATTAGCGTGGGGGCTGAGGGCCCTGTGATCTCTGTAGGCAAGGGCAGAACCGCTGCTGCGGTGGGTGCCCGTGGTCATGCAGGGCTCTGCCGGGGCCTCCGGCTGCCTCTGAAGGTCCGTTTGCTGCATGTTTATCCCGGAATCCCTCACAAACATCCCTGTTTAAAAGGAGGACAGGTTCTCCCCCGCCCCGTCCCCTCTGAAGGCCCCGTGAGCCCTGGCAGAGGTGGCAGGAGTGCCGAGCGTCCCTCTCTTTCTCTGTGCCCCACAGCCTGTATGATGAACGTGCACAAGCGCTGCGTGATGAACGTCCCCAGCCTGTGCGGGACGGACCACACCGAGCGTCGGGGACGGATATACATCAGGGCCGACATTGAGAAGGACGTGCTCACCGTCGTAGGTAGGTGTGCCACACGGGTACAAACCCCGCCTGCGGGGTCGCCTGGTTGCCCCTCACTGCTGATGTGTGCCGTGCTGGGCAGGTCCGGGGAGGGCAGTGCCCTGTGCCTGGGCAGGAGCAGTCCTCTCTGGGCACACTGGGGCTCCGGGGGCTCCCTGTGCCCGATAGCTTTCCCAGCTACAGTCTTTTCAGACTGCTCTTTGAATCATGTGAAATTTCAGCGTCCTGGGAAGGGGCGGCAGAAAGTTCCCTCCCTTAGCTGTGCCGTCTCAAAAAGTCTGTGCTGTGCTGTCTGTGTGATGGTGAACGTCCGTTTCCAGTTGTTCTTCCTGTGCTCTTCATGGTTCCCAGGCCTGCACAGGTCCTGCTGGGAGTCCTGGCTGGTCCTTCTGTCTGAGGAGGGCTCTGCAGCCTTCTCCCACCCATTTGGAGACTGCAGGTGGCAGAGCCATCTCACGGTGTCCACCCCCGGGGATGCACTGGGCGGTGGGAGACGGGACCGTGCCACACCGGGCTCAGCAGGGGCCCCTGCCCTGAGCATCCCAGGGACCCGTGGGGCAAGTCCTTGTCCCCATCCCTGTTTCCCGTGTCCCTCCGCTCCGTTTGTGGCAGGAAACAGGGTTTTCCCATCTCAAAAGGCTTTTGCCACCCAGATTTTGAGTTCCTAGGAGATATTGCTCCCTCTGTGACCTGTGAGCATCTCATGAGACATAAGCCGTGTTCTCGTACAGCCTCTTGTTCCCTGCGTGGAGAGGTCAGACCCGAGACGCGACTCTCTCCGCCGGGTGCCGGTGGCCGGTGTCACGTAGTGCGGGTGCCGCCGGGGGCGGGAGGCAGGGCAGGCGGCTTGCGAAGAGCTGGGGTTTGTCTCGCGAAGGCTGAGCCCGGCGCTGAGCCGGGAAGGAGGTTTCTGCCCACGCCGGGTAAGCAGGCAGCTCTGGGCGGTTCCGGTCTCCGCAGGGGCTGCCGCGCTGCTCGCAGTTATTCACAGGATGAGTTAAAGACGGCGGGGTGTGAAATGCCACCTACCTGCCCACGCAGCAAAGGTCAGCCGCTCCTCTGAGTGGGCGCCAGGGTACCAGGCTGATGACACCGATAGCAGGGACCGAATCCTTCTCCATCATCCCACCAGCTTTGGCTGGCTCCTCCTCACGTCTGGGCTGGCAGCAGGAGATGCCGTGATCGCTGCAGTGGGACGGGGCCAGCGCCGAGGTGTCCTGTGGTGCTCAGCGCCTCTCAAACCGGCACTTTGTCCCCCGGGGAGGGCGTGTGGCCACGGGGCTGTCGAGGTCTCACCGCTCTGGGCTGGCTCCTTCTTGCTTGGGAGGGCAGGCGCGGCAGAGCGCATCCGAACAGGCGACTGTGACCTGCGTCAGCCCGGCGAGGGGACTCCAGCCCTCCCGAACCACCCCACCTGCCCCTTCTCTGCTTCGGGGAGGGGAATGGGAGAGCAAGGGGAGCGTTGGTCCACGATGGGCACAGCAGCGCCTGCGCCTCGTGGGGGTGACCCAGGGTCACCTTCTTTTTTCCAGAAAAGTACTCAGTTATTGAAAATATTAATGAAAAATTGAAGAAAGCTGTGTTTTGGGGTTTTTCCCTTTTTTTTTTTTTTTTTTTTTTTTT
>WHYT01017993.1:271089-329713 GCA_009806455.1 Tetrax tetrax
GGTTTTTTTTTTTTTTTTTTTTTTTTTTTTTTTGTCATTAAAGGAGAGCTTCTATGAACCACACAGAACTCTCTCACAGACATCCTGCTCCCCAGGCGCCTTCCCTCAGGGGATGAGGCGGGACTGGTACCCAGGCAGGCAGAGAGCCATGGGGCACAGAGCTCTCCCTCCCACTGGCACCGCAGCCGTGTTCCTTAGCTCCGAAGGCAGGGAGGAAACTCCCCCGGCCCCTTTCTGTGCAGCTGGATTTTCTTTTCTTCAGCTGGGTTTGAAAGACTGTGTTATTTCTGGCCCTTTATGGAGGTGTTGGTGGAAACGTGTCATCTGTTGGCTTTTCCAGAAAGGCAGGGAAACGTACTGTGCTCTCCAGCTCTGCCGCATCGCTGATGAGGGAGTGGGAGCGCTTGGAGAGAGGAGAGACGGCGCTGGCTGCCGGGGTGGGAGCCCTGCCTTCCCCCCAGCCTCTCTTGCAGGCAGGGGGCTCGGGATTTTCGCTCCGGAACTCAGAGAGGTGGTGGCAAGGTCTGCTTGGACCCAACGCGGACGTGGGCGCCCGGCCCTCGGGAGCGGTGGGACCCATGGGCTGGGCGCTGTGGTTTGTGCGTCGCTGGCCTTCTCTCCTCTATGGTGGGCAAAACAGATTTCCATCCCCCCAGTGACTGTTTGCTTCAAAAAGACAAAGCCCTAACATAACACCTGCGGTTGTATTGCCAGGTTTTTGGCAGGGAGAGGCCAGGTGCTGGAAAATTGGCCCTCAAGCTGTGGCCAGAGCTTGCTGCAGAGGTGGAGAAAGCATGGCGGAGAGTGGTCAGGGTTTGAAGCTGCTGGAGGTGGAGACGACCCGTGGCAACTGATTGTGAAAGCACAAGTGAGCACAGTGACCAGCAGGAATGGGGGAAACCAGCCTAAAGATGGACCTTGGCCAGCTCGGGGATGGGGTTTCGTGGCCCGGTGGCCAGCTGCTCTAAGGGGCGGATGAGCTGCTGTTCACACCACCTGTGGGCAATCCCAAATATTTGTCAGCATCTTCAAACGCTGTACACGCTCTCCCTGTGCCAGGTCTGTCCCATCTCGGAGTGGAGCGGGCAGGGGCTCAGCTCGGGGCATCGATGTGGCCAGGCGCAGGCCCCTGATGGCGGGCTGAGCTCGGTCACGCCAGGCAGCGGGATTTCGGTGCCGGGAGCCCTGTTTTTCCTAAATACATTGCTCAGCTGGTTTGAGCGGGCCGAGCAGGGTGCTGTGGGGGGCTGAAGCTGCTGGGGTGGTAAGGGCAGGGGTCTGTTTCGCAGGGCTTCCCGTGCTGCCCGGGCATCTTTGCTCCCAGCTGGATGGTGAAATGCAGGGTCTGGGGTTGGGGCAAGGTCCTCGCTCCGTCCCATCAGGTGAGGAGACCCTTGCCCAGACAGCGTTCCCACGGCAGGGAGCGTCACAGCCGCAAGGCTGGATGTGGGGGGGTCCCACAGTGCTGGAGGTGCAGGTGCGGGGTCCCGCAGTGTTGCGGGCGGGGGTCCCGCAGTGCCCGGCGGTGCCCGCAGGTGGCAGCAGCCGCACGGGCGATGCGCGCAGCCCCGCCTGGCTCGGGTTTGTCGCCCCGAGAGGTGGGACAGGAGTTTGCCGTGTGCTGTGTGTTTTTCTTTTCTCTCTCGTTCTCTGATACTTTTTTAAATTGTTTTTTTTTTTACAAAGATAACCCTTTACTCCCAATGGAGAACACAGCTTTTTGGTTACACAGCGTGCTGTTTGGCTCGGAACAGCTTGTTTGATCAGCTAGGGACCTGCAGAATGACATGGATTCACATCTCCCTTTTGAAGACAGCCCTGCCTTGCCCCCGCAGCCTTTCTCCCCCGTTGTGCTCTGTTACCGGAGATCTCCTCTGCGTGGCGGCACCAGGCAGGAGACGGCACTGGTACCAGCGCAGTGGAAGCTTCCAACACAAAGGTCAGGAATGAAGGAGACGTGTTTAAACGCGGCACCTCGCACTGTGAACCTCTCTGCCGCGAGTTGCGGTTTGACCCCAGACCGTGCAGCGGTGCAGGGACGGAGCGGCCCCGGGTCCGCTGCTGCTGGGAGGCTGCTGAAGCACCAGCGTTTATCGGTGTTCCCAGTGATTAAAAATGTGTGGCTTTGTCTAATAACAGGGCACCTGGACAAATAAATGATGCTTTCCGAAGGGCCGTGGCTCTGCGCCCTTGGCTCAGCGCGGTGAGGCTGTGGAGCGTGCGGGGACAGGGCTCGCAGCTCCGCCAGCCAAAGGCGGTTTCCAAAATACGGGAGGTTTCCAAGGGCCTTGTTAATTAGGGCACAGACCAATCTGCATCTCATCCAGCAAAGCACTTAGATGTGCGCTCTTGGCACGCACCGCTTCCCTGATGAAGCGTCAGGGCGAGCTGTGTGGGGACTGTGCGATCAGCATCCCCCCGGGCACAGCCCCTGGGGTGGAGCCGGCTGGGTCTCCCCCACCCCCTCACCGCCTCCCCTCTGGGACACTCGGGGTTTTGCTTTGTGCAAAGGGTGACGTCCCTGTCTTGGGCACGCTCCTTCTCTGGGGCCGCTTTGGCTGTTGGCCACCGGTGCCACACGGCTTGGCTGTGCTGGGCGTCCCACGCAGCCTCCTGGCAGGAGGCAGGCTGGCCCAGAGCCCCTTAGCCGGGGTGGATTTGAGCAGTGGGAGAAGGGCATTCGGATTTTGGGCGTTCTGATGTGGTTTTGGGCTGGCTGGAGTTATTACCTTCAGTTCTGAGCAGACCAGACGTGGGGAATGGGCCCTTGAGGCTGGAAAACATCAAGTAGCCGTCTGCAGACAGCCAATTTTGTTGGCAGCAATGCTTGCTACGTGCGTTGTCTTAAATCACGATAGAGCGTCCTTGCAGTCGGTGCTGTGCTCGGTACGGCCGGGGGCTGGTCCCGTGCATCCTTGGAAGCGAGCGATTTGAAAGGCACATCACGGGCTTGAGCAGCTTTTCCCCCAGTCACCCGGGGAAGATGGTGTGCATCTGTGAGCCCCTGGGTGGGAGGCAGGCGTGGTGGGGTGCGGCAGGGCATCCCTGGGCTGGCGCTGGGCGAGAGCAAACAGGTGTTCACAGCCTGTGTTCTGGGCTGGGCTCTGATCAAGTATGTTACTGGGGGGAAAAGGCTGCTGAATGAAGTGGGAAATTGTAGCAAATTAAAGTGTCATCAAGGCATTGCACGTTTTTGCTTCCATAATAGAAAAGCTTCCCAGTGCAGATTATTCTGAGCCTGTTGCGTTGAGAGATGTGAATATCTGAGTTTGGGAAACAGAGGAGCGGGAGAATCTGAAGGCTTGGAGGCCATTAAATCTATTGCTTCCCCGAGACGTCAGTTGCATGGAAGGCTCTGCTTGCGCATCGCTCCTGTCCTGCCGCGCAGAGCTGGCTCTTCCTGCTGCTCTGTTCGGGCGGGAGTTGCGGTCCGTCGCGTGTTGGTGTGTCCTGTCGCATGTTGGCATGTCAGTGGGTCCTGGCAGGGAGCTCCCTGTGCCGAGCTGGGGACCACAGCTCATCACTTACTTCATGGAAGCAGTGGTGTACGGGGACTGAAATGCAGAAAAATCAACGTTAGGGTCATGCTGGAGGTCCCCAGATACACGTGGAGAGTGTTCAGCATGTTGAGGTGCCTGTGACCTGTGTGCGTGTGAAAGCGGAGCGTGCCCTGTCCTCGTGCAAGGGCTGCTGGACCATGGGGACAATGTCGGGTCCCCTCTTCTCTCTGGGGATTCCCGGCTCCGTGCTGCAGTTCCTGGTGGCTGCTGCAAAGCCAAGGCCCCGTTAAAACCCACGGGAACGTGGCAGCGACTCAGGGTTACCACCGACAGCCCTGTTGCGCCTGCGGCGTCAGTGGAGGCTGCCAGGAGCGGAGCCTTGCTGTTTACTGAGCTGATGAAGTAAAACATTGACCAAAACTGAAACCAATTATGCTGTGATTAGATAAATGAGCTGGAAGCGCGTTAATTAATAATCACCGGCCCAGGAAGATGCGGCTGTAATAAGTCCCATGCCTTTTCTACTGTATAAGCATGTGCAAATATATTCTTCTGCAGAGCGTTAATTAAAAGTTTTAGCTCACAAGGGCGTTAATCTGAGCGCCGGGTGCTCACTGGAACGTGGCTACTCCCGGTGAGAGCCTTCCCCTCTTCAAAACCCCATCTGAGAGGTGTGAGGTTGGGGTGCCGCTGGTGCAGCACGGCGTTTTGCTGGCCAGGGCTGTGGGGAGGTGATGGGCTGGGCTGGGGAGGCTGAGCGCAGGGAACAGGGCTTTCCGAAGGGTTTGTTCCAGTGGTGGGCAATGGGAGGCGGAATTTTCTGCATGGATGCGCTGTAACAGCCCTCCTTCCTCAGAGATGGGGGTAAAGGATTTGGCAGCCAGTGTCAGCTGCCTTTAAGAGCAGGGTGGGAGTAGGTTTTGTTGTGGGCTTTTTTTTTTTTTTAACATAAAAGTGAACCCCCATACGGCGCTGCATATTTAGCAAAGATCTTTCTGGGCTGTATTTATCCGGCACGTTAATCTTGCCTTCCCGTGGAAACCTGGGTACCAGCCGCAAAAGGCGCAGCCCCGGGCGGGTGATGGGGCCGGCTGCAGCCCTTCCGTGTGGGGCTGTGCCGCGTCTCCCGTGTCCCCAGGCGTGGGGCCAGCGCGGCCCCGTGGGGCAGGGTGGGCTGCTCTGGGGCGCACGGGTCCCTGCAGAGCCACCCCGGAGCTGGCCGTGGGCTGTGTCAGCAGCTGCCTTCCCCGGGGGGCTGCCGGTGAGGCGCAGCCCCCTTGGCCTGGCGTGGGGCTGGTGTCACCCCAGGCGGGCACAGTCCTGGGAGCGGAGCGTTTGGGAGCCGTCCCCCCGTGCCCACCGCCCCGTTCAGTATGGGGGTGTTTCTGCCATGTTTTCCACCGGAGATGGGGGTGTCTGAAACGAGCGTCTCTTCCCAAGCCTCTTCCCGCGGTTACAGCTGGCTGAGTAGTTAGAAGAAGTTGTCTGAATAATTTATTTGAAAACTTTTGCGGAATAAATGATTCAAATATCATCCACCCAACTCTGGCCCTGCCAGGTGGAGCGGGTGACATCTCGTTCCCACGGCAACGGCGCAGGGTCCCCAGCCCCCCGCTGCGGCTCCCCGCAGTGCCCTCGGGCTGGGGAGAGGCTCTTCCTCGCAGAAATCCCCCGGGCATGGGCCGAGCATCGCGGCTGCGGCTGCTGGACTCGTCTGCCGAGGCTTTGCCAGGGCGCTGGGTGGGGCTCCGATGGGCTGCTGTAAGCGGAATCGCAATATTCCCGCTAATCGCTGTTAATAACGATGTTACTGCTTCTTAATGCTGCACAAAGCTGTCAGCATGTGACAGAGGTAAAACTTTTATATCAAATTTAACTGTCAAAGAAATACCGTAAATGGGTGAGAGGAGCAGAAACACCCCCATACCGAACGGGGCGGTGGGCACGGGGGGACGGCTCCCAAAAGCTCCGCTCCCAGGACTGTGCCCGCCTGGGGTGACAGCAGCCAGGACGCTGTGCTGGCCGTTCGGACGGTGAAAGAGGAGGCAAGGTCAGAGCATGGATTCAGTGTGAGGGAATTCTGCGTCCTCTCTCCGTGAGGGGCGACAGCCCGGTCTGAGACGGGAGCGCGGGCAGCTCTCGGTTAGCTCTGCCGCTCGCGCAGCGGCTGCTGCCTCTGCCTCAGGGAGTTAGGGGTCCCCAGGGATCTCTGCTGACCCCCGGGGTGGGTGAGGAGCGACGGTCACCAGCGTGGGCCGTGCCTGCCCTGGGTGCTTGGTGTGGATATTGTTCAGTGCCCGGTACCACGCCAGCCCCCGTTTAAGTGGTCCCACACGATAGTGAGGGGCGGTGGGCTGCCTTTGGCATGGAGGTGGGGTCTTCCCCAAGGCTCTGACATCTCCCTGTGCTGCTGATGGTCTGGGTCATCGAAAACACATTTCCATAACGATTTTAAAGCCAGGAAGGTCATGAAAGGCAGTAAAAGCTTGGCAGAGTGGCAGGGGAGGATGTCAGGAGGCCCTGGCTCAGCAGGGTGCGTGGGAGCGTCGTACCCTGTGCCACGGCAGCGCGGGGTGCGGGCATGCAGCCCCCGTCCCCACACTCGGGCGAAGGCGGGAGCCCGCAGAAGAGCGGGGCGGTTGCCGACCCGTGGTCGGAGCGACCGAGGAGCTGGGGATGGAGCCGTGCAAAGGGTGTGGGGTGGGCTGGGCTGGGGCAGGGGTGCAGGAGCCGGGCTCCCCGACCGGGCATTTCCCTCGCCTGCAAACAGCAGGAGCAATTCCTGCGGTTTGTTTGCAAACCTTGTGAGGACCTGGTCCCCCGCGGGCTCGTTGCCCAGTGGGACTTTGCTCTAGTACTTTTGTGCTGTATCATTCAAGAGCATGGCTCTAAAGATTCCCTCTTTTCCTATCACAAAAGCACAGCTAAAAGCTTCTAACAGTGATGAGAAAATGTGTGTTCTTCCCCTCTGATAAGGGGCAAGGGAGAGGACGGCATGCGGCTGGATCAGCGCAGAGCCTCGCTTGGCAATGGAACTGGTTACGCGGAGATTTCACAAAGCAGATTGCAAGCCTTTCTGCTCGGGTGGCACAAAGCTTTCCAGAAGGTTTTGGCTGAGAGTCCAGAGTAAGCCACAGAACGACTGCTGTGCGTCCTCTGAGGTGCAGAGCTGGTGTTTTTGTCCAAACTTAAAAAAATATGATTCACTTGTTGAACAGCATATGAAAATAATTGTCAGGACATTGTAGAAATGAAGCTGTGCTGCTTGTGTCACAGCAAGCGGTTGCAGGTGGAGGGAGGTGGTGGGGCCGCTGTTGGAAGGCGCGGGGCTGCGCGGGTTCGTTATGGGGACGAGGTCGTTACAGAGCAGGTAGCACAGATCGAGCACTGCTGCTTCCCCAGCCCCGGCACTGGCACGGATTTGTCCCCTGCGGGGTCTGTGGAGGGGTGGCCCAGTGAAGCAAAGCTGGTGTAACTCAGAGAGCAGCCTGTGCGGTACGTAGTGAATCGGCAATAACTAGAGAAGCTTGAAAGGTCTGATATTTTGCTGTCCTCTGGAGGTGCCTGTTGTCTATTTAAAAGAAATTTCGAACCCCGGTCCCCTCCCTGCGGACAGTGGCAAATTTTGGAGCCGTGCGGTGCGCAGGGTCCCAGCAGGACGTTGATCCCTGCTGGGAAAACAAGGCTGCGGGAGGGAACCGGAGCCTCGCCGCATGTCCTCCCCTTCTTACAGACAGTAAAGCCGCTCCTCGCAGGGGAGCACGCAAAGTTGTTTGTAAATGCCGATGCCGAGCAGCCGATGCATCTGCACCCCCGACCCCACCGACCGCTGGCCATCTCCAGCCTCCCGGCAAAGAGATCCGGCCTGTCCCGGGTGTGATGGCACCCGCGGCCGGGTCACCGCATACTGCTTCTCCTGGGGCTGTCGGTAGTGAAATCATTCCTTCCCCTTCGGCCGGCTCTGGCTGCCGTGGCTGCCTTGTCCGAGGAAAGTCTCGTGCTGCCGTGGATAGTGCTGCCCAGCACCCGTAACGGGGCAGCAGGCTTGGCTCTCTCTGTCTCGCGAGCTGCCGTCAAGGGTGTCACGTTTGATAAATGAGCTGGTTTAGAAATGCAGATTTGAGTTTTGGCTAGAAGTTTTATTCCGTGGAGCCAGAAATTGGGCAATGATTCAGGAGGACAGCGGCAGATTGCTGATTTTGGAGCGTTAATTTGCTTTTCAATGCTGTCTGCCTCCCAATCGCGCATCAGAAACGCCTTACTGGTGATTTGGGAGCGGAACGATTGTTTTTACCCTTGCTGACTCTCTGACCTTCTAATGTCCTGCGGCACCACGCACGCAGCTGGCATCCTCTCCTCGTCAGGATTACGGGATGCACGGGGTGAAGCTGTGCCCCCGGTGAGCCTCACAGCAGAGCTGCTGGCGTGATCCCGCAGGATTTTGGGCAGCGCTGAGTTCCCTGCTCCCGACACAGCGTGATCCCCAAGGTGTGTGCTGGACCTGGGGAGGGGATGGGGTGCTGTGCTGAGGAGGAGTTGGGGGCTGTGTAATGGTTTGCCAGGAGGGAAGCCCCCGCTGCGGCTCAGACGGTGCTGCCTGCCCAGGCCGGGGCGGTTGGGGTGGGAGAGCCGGCGAGGGCACCCGGCCCAGCTGTGTCTGGCTGTGGCGCAGGGAAGGGGAGTTTCTGCTCCAGACTTTCTTGCGAGCAGCTTTCCTCCTGGCTGGGGCTGTGCTCCATCACATCCCGTCGGACTTTCCATCTCCGATATCTTAGCTCAGGCTGAAGGGAAGATAAGACCCTTCTCCCAGAAGACAAACCCTTTTTGACTTAATTTAGGGAAAGAGACTGAGATCAGCCTGATAGTATTGAATTTGTCAAAGCTGCAGTCTGATTACAAAGCAGCCAAGGTCGCCCGCGGGTTTGCTCTCCCCTCTTCTGCTCCTGGTTGTGCTCCTGCTCCCCGGAGCAGACGCTGCGGCTCCCTGCAGACATCCCCCTGGTCCCCCGTGGCAGCAGAGCCTGAGGGGACCTGAAAGAACCTGGCACTGGGTCCGGCCGCTGCGCTGGGGCTGGCAGGTGCCTGCTCGCCCCTGTCCACAGCAGTTTCGTCGCTGTTTCCGCGCGGGGTGGAAAGCGCCGTCCCTGTGCGCAGCGTCCCCGTGCTCCCGCCTCTCTCAAAAGAGGGATGCAGACCAGTGCCAGTCAGCTTTACCGAGGTGCGAGAGGACACAAAGCAGCTGTAAACTGTTTAAAACTGAAAGCAAACAACAAATCACCCCATTAGAAAGTGAACATAATCTCTCGAGCCAATTCTTCAGCCTCCCTTGCCCGTGAGAGCTGCGTTTGCTGTGCGTTGATAACTGTGTGTCGCTCCTCGTGTCGTGTCCGTGTCTGTGCGTACTCAGTTTTAATTCTGTTTTTAATCGCTGTTTTCACACTTGCTCTTGGCACGCAGGGAAGCTGTCAGTTGTTGAGTATTTTTATAGTTTGAATGCTGAATTTAATCGTTTTTCTCTTCTCCAGTAAGAGATGCTAAAAACCTAGTTCCCATGGATCCTAATGGCTTGTCAGATCCCTACGTGAAGCTTAAACTAATCCCTGACCCCAAAAATGAAAGCAAACAGAAGACCAAAACTATCAAGTGCTCCCTGAATCCGGAGTGGAACGAGACATTTAAATTGTAAGTACAAGAAAAATGTTTAAACTTGTAAACTAATTTTTCTCACTCCTAAGGGCTAATGTGATTGCATTTGCTCTGATTTAATTATTCGGAGACATTAAGCTGGTTCAACTGAGAAATCATTCTTTTTGGTCCTGTAAGTGTGACTCAGAAACGCTCGGACCTTTGCCCTGACCCCTGCTCGGAGCCGAGCGTTTCAGGGCAGGAACTCTGCATTCTCCATCTGAAATGGATGTAGTCGGGAAACTAAATATTGGAGAGCTGAGCAGCCGTTGAAAGCATCCCTTCATTCTGCATCCGTGTTCTTACGGAGGGGTGTGGGGCTGTAGCAGTGGCTGCCAGAATGATGTCCCTTTTCCTCTCCTCCCTTCCAGCCAGCTGAAGGAGGCGGACAAAGACAGGCGGTTGTCCGTGGAGATTTGGGACTGGGATCTGACCAGCAGGAACGATTTCATGGGCTCCTTGTCCTTCGGGATTTCTGAGCTGCAGAAGTCCGGAGTCGATGGATGGTAAGGGGTGTGATTGTTTTAAGAATACTGTGGGCAGAAAGCAATCCTAATCTTTTTGTACACGGTGGGAGATGCGGCAGCCTGCTGTACCTCACCAGCGTCCTTCTGTTAAGGACCGCCAGCCGTTTTGGCTCCCGTGGCAGGTGCCGCTCCACCTCTCAGGCTGGTCAGAAGGGCTGGGCTGCGGCGGGCTGCGGGGTGTCCCAGGTCCGAGTGGCTTTGCGTCATCTCCGTGTCCCCCTGCGCCTGGCAGGGTTGCTGGGGGGCTTTCCCTGCTGCGGGCACGCGCAGGTGCGGGGCAGCTCTGTCCCAGGAGGGCTGCTGCTCCCCACGGGCTCTTAGGAGGAGTCGGCATCGCCTTGCCAAGCGTTTGCTGAGCAAGCATTTCCCAGCATTTTTTGGTTGGATTCCCTCAGTTTCTGGACTGGAGAGGCAGCGCGGCTCCGTCAGGCGTGCAGGAGAGCGAGGCTGTGAGCGGTGAAGGGCTGGGGACACGCTTTGAGTCGGGATTTGTGGTGGGGACAGAGCCGGTGCTGAGGGGCACTGTTCAATAAAAGGAAGAATTCTACCAAAGTGTGTAATTACCGTCGCTCGTTACCATACGAGAGATGAACACAGTGGGTCTGTAACACCCGCACTGAATGGCTCTCTTCATTTCTTCATTTCCATTTTATCTCCCCTGGCAGGACACATGCTGCCTTGCTTCCCTTTTTTCCGCGGCCACCGATGCCTGAGAGCTGTGTTACCTTTCCATGTGAAGTGTAATAATTGAAAATAGATATTACATGTATTTTGGGAAACCAAACCGGCCCGCTATTAATTTGCATTCTGTGAGCTGAGCAACCACCTTGGACTCCGTCTTTTCCTCCGTGGAAGCTGTACACGCCTCACTTAGGGCAGGGAAGGGAGCGGAGGAGGAATGCAGGCTGTGGGAGGTGGGCTGGAGGCTGGCCCCGTGCGGGCACCCGCTGCTCGCTCCCACTGCCAGCCTTGGCCGGGAGCCCGTGGTGAGGTGGGCAGCGTGTCCCCTTCCCTGGGGAAAACCGACCCGTCGGGGGCTGCGGGCAGGGGCTGGCTGTCTTCCCGCCCGGCCTCAGCCTGCCAGCGCCGCCACGAACCCAGTCCTGAGGGAGGCACGGCTCCTCTTCTGGAAAACGGGGGAAAACTGCCACTTCCCCCCAAATTTCCAGTTGCCTGTAAGGATGCGCATGTGTCGGCTGGGGTCGATGCGCCGCCGGCTCCTTACGCAGCCCAAAGTCTGATCGTTTCCCCAGCCGTTTAAAAATCATGTAAGAGAAGATCTAAGTGATTTTCCTTGTCACAGCGTTTGGCTGGAATAGACTCCCGAAGAGCTCTGATGTATATTTCATATCTCAACAAGGGCAGTTAACGGAGAAAACAGGCTCGGAGGAGGATTCTGTCCTGGATGATGCACGCAGCGCTTTGCTGGTTCGGTGCAGGCTCGTAGATAACAGCCAGCTGATAGCTGCCTCCGGCCGGGCCAGGCTCGCCGATGGAGCCAGGGCTGCGCCCGCGGCTGCGCGAAACGCCTCGGATCCGAACGACGATTCCATGATTTCTGATAATTGCTGCTGAAACTTTTTTTTCCTTTTTTTTTGGTGAATGTCTTGGCTTTGTGCCGCGGGGTCGTTGGTGGCAGCGTGGCGCTGGCGGGCTCCGCGTGCTGTCCCGTTGGAGCCCGGCCTGCCTTGGCCACTGGGGCAGCTGGCGGGGAGGGAGCTTGCCTGTGCCTGTGCCCGTGGCCACCACGAGATCGGTGTGCTTTGTCTGTGGGTCTTTTGGGTCAGGCTTGTGTTTGGAAGAGGCATCAGTGCTTTGTGGCGTCTGGCACGGCAGGTGGTGGGTGTGGTGGCCAGGGTCCCCAGAAACAGCGAGGTCCCCAGGACAGCCCTCCGCTCGGGTGCGTGTCTGGGAGCTTGCTGGGTGGGATGGTTGGGGGGTCTTCTAACCCTGGGGAAGGGTCCCCTGGACCATTGCGCTCCTTCCTGCCATCCTGACCTGATGTTCTCGCTCTCTCCCTCCAGGTTTAAGCTGCTGAGC
Organism: Tetrax tetrax; assembly: GCA_009806455.1. Classification (NCBI taxonomy): domain Eukaryota; kingdom Metazoa; phylum Chordata; class Aves; order Otidiformes; family Otididae; genus Tetrax; species Tetrax tetrax. The sequence goes on from WHYT01017993.1 coordinate 282,842, forward strand.
CAGGAGGAAGGGGAGTATTTCAACGTCCCGGTGCCTCCTGAGGGAGAAGAAGGAAATGAGGAGCTGAGGCAGAAATTTGAGGTGAGTTGGTTTTTCTTGGGCACTCAGGGGTTTTCCTCGCTGCCTGCCTGCCGTGTCCTTGGCAAGGGGCTGTCCCTGCCGTCATTCTTCCCTCTCCCTGGTTCACACCCGCTCCTGGGGCCCCGTGCCTTGGCCCCCCGGTCCTTCCCCAGACTCTCTGTGGCACGAGCTTCCAGCGGGGTTTCCAGAAGGTGAGTTGTTCAGTTACAGTTCGCAAAAAAAAGTCACTCTGAAGATTTGATGCTAGGTAGGAAGGAGCCTGAAATCCCCTCATTTTGAAGTTGTTTCTTATTCCCACAAAGCCTGGCAAACACCCCCCTTTCACGGCGTTGATGTCCGTCTCTCTGTTAGGGTTACGTAATTCCCAGATCGTGTTTGCCAAAACGAGTACAGCGCAGCTCACGGAGGGGATACTTCATTTTGTGTATTTCTGCCGCTGTGTTCCAGTGGAAGAGGGGCGAAGATCCCGGGTGTCCCAGCGTGGCCGGGTGTAACCGCGCTCCCGACGTCAGCAGGCGCGCGTGTTGGTGCTGCAGCAGTTCTGCCCTCGCTCCGAGCTGCCACAGAAAAGGATTTATTCGTCTGTTTTTTTTCTGTCATGCTGCTGATTATGAATTAATATAATTAACTGAGATCAATTAAGATATTAGTATAATTGGATTTGGAGCTAATCTCTGAAGTAAACCCTTTCTTAGCCGTTACATCTTGTGGCAGCCGCTGTACCCTGGTGCACCAGACCGGGCTGGGTTTTCAAGAGCGTGATGGGTGAGCTGGCGCGTGGCACCCCCCATCCCTCACGGCGCTGTGGGGTCACAGCGACAGAGCTGCTACAGGGGCACCCGCATGGGTGGAAGTGCCCAATACCTGCTCAGGGAAATATGCCTGCGAAAAGCAAAGGAGGTAAAAGCGACGGGCTCTTCCGAGTGAATGTGGATATGGGATGTCAGGGAGGCAGAAGGCTCTGCAGAGCCTTCCCGAGGAGCTGGCCCAGCGAAGCATCAGGGCATCAGGGCTTCGCGCTGCGGCACCAGGGACCTGCATGGGGGTGAGCTGAAGCTGGTGAGATTTCCCTGCCAGTCTCTGGAGGATTTCAGCGATGCCTGGGCCCAGCTCCCTGCAGAGGCTTCAAGGAGAAATGTCTATTTACTACTCAATAAGCCATGGAAGGTCTTGCTGAGTGGTTGATCCAGACGTTACTGAATGAGCAGGTCTTTGCCATTTTCCAGTATAGCTGAAGTCTTCCCAGAACACGGGGAATGACTGTGGCGCATCTGGAGACTTACCTGAAATGAGCCACACGTAAAATACGATAGTTGCCCTTATGGCTGTCAGCGTGAACTCCCTAATTATAGCACAGGACTGGAGAGTTAGTCCTGTTCCTCCTTTCTTTTTTTACTCTCATGGTCATCTCATTATCTGTAACTTTCCTGAAGACCCAAGAAGATAAGACAGTTCCAGTACAACAGCTGGCATCCAACCAACGGTCCTCATCTCTATGAAGAACAGACTATTTGCCTCTGTTGCGTTTTGTGGTGTTCCAGTGGTGCTAAAATGGTGTGGATGTTGGAAGCTGGATAATGAGTTGTCTACAGATCAGAGAATACGTTGCCCAGAGGGGTCATTTCGCCCTGCCAGGGTACGTCTGTACCCCCACCTCGCTGCGATGCACCCCTGTCGCATCCCCTTTGCGAGCGAGGCAGAGGTACGAGGAAGGAGACCCCTGGCCGGCTGGGCGATGGCTGGTGCTGGAGCCCGGCTGTGACGCAGAGGCGGTCGCAGCGTTTCGGGCGGTAAGGACTGAAAAGGATCCCTCGGCGGATCTGCATTAGCGTGGAGCCTTGCACTGCATCCCCTGCCAATTCCGCTGGGTCTTTATCAGCTGGGACAGCTTGATGGATGTGAGCGTCAGCTGCTATTGCATAAATTCAGATGTAGTAAATTAACTATGACAAATGGAGCTGGATAACGAAGGTCAAGTGCTTTTTTAAAAAAAATCTGTGGGCAATGTTTGGCACATTTCAGCTGTTAGCCTTTAAAGAGGTCTTGAGATTGTGTGAGCGTCAGGAGTGTATTAAGAACTGGTTGAAGGACTTTTGTACTCCCTTAGCATAGACTTCAGAGATGCTGATAGCAAAAGTGAGGCACTTCTCTCGGGGGTGACAGTCTTTACACCTCCCCGGCTCTTATTTTGGGCTCTTCTCTGGAAGGTCCTTTCCCCCTCCCGGCTGAGCTACACGCAGAGCCTGTTTCACCAGGGAGCTCGCCCCGTGCCGATATCCCCATCCTGTCTCCCAGGAACCGCCTGCCATGCTGCAAACTTGAGCAGCAGGGACCCGACGCTGCTCTCGCGTTTGGGTGCCGGGTGCTCGCTGGGTGTCTGCTGGCGCTGCTGGAAACGCTGTGCCCACAGCTGAGGAAGCAAATGGAAATCCTCTCCCTTTCTCCCTCTTCGAATTGCTCCTTTCCGCTCTGCTCAGGGCTGACAGCCTCCCCCGCTCTGGTCAGCAGTCCAGTGCGTCCCGTGGCCAGCCCAGCGCCGCCGGGCTGCGGATGTGCGGGGAGAGCGTGGGCTCAGCTGAAGGAGAGGTGTGCTTCGGGGGTCGTTTCGTGAAGCATAGCGTTGCCCTTGGGTTTTATTACGCCTTGTGTTCACGGAGGTTGATTTGGTGTCAAATCCGATCTGACAGGATTGTTTTTCAGCGGTGATAGAGCATTTAGGCAGCTTTCACAATTGCGACTGTTTTGCCAGCTGATAAGCACACGTTTCTTGTGGAGATAGCTCTGAAACACAGCGGCTGAGGGTTGCCGAAGGCAGAGTTACGCCGCACAGGGCTGGCTGCGGGGGGGCTGCTCTCGTTCATTGCCTGCGGTCGGGCCCCGCTTTGGCCGAGTTCAGCGAGCAGCTTTCAGCCGTGCCAGGGCCAGAGGCTCCGGGAACGGCGAGGGTCTGGTGTAAAGAGCCCGAGGCTGCGCACTGCTGAGCGGAGGCGATGATATTTTTCAGTTGGGTGAGATTTTGGAGAGTGCCACGCTGCATCCCACGGCGCGGTCGTCGTTTCCCCTTGGCGTACCACGGCGTGACGGTGGGGCAAGCGTTGAGCCGGCGACCCCTCTGCTGTTTGTCCCCTGGGCTGGTTTGCAGTAAATTGCTCCGGCTGGGGGTGTTGCAAAACTTAAAGATGACAGTGAGGACAAACCCTGGTACTTTGGGAGAGATTACTTTGCGTCCTTTCCCGTGCGTGCGCTGTGTCCCGGTGGGATCGGTACCCCGGCTGCTGGGCGATTCCAGCCTCTTCCCGGGGCAGAGCTGCGTTAGCGGTTGGGATGTTTGCAAATCCTGCAGCCCGTGCCTTTACTTCCCAGCGCAGGGGTTTTTTCAGATGGTTTTGGGTGCCGCAGGTGACCTTGAGCAGAGCGTTTTGCAGCACGGAGAGCCGTGCGAGAGCCAATTAGCGGCGGCGGAGGCTGGGAGAAGCCTTGCGAGGCTGCTGTCGGAGGGGCTGCCAGCAGCCGCCAAATTGAACTGCTGGCGTCGGGGTAATGGAATTTCACGCCAGACTGAGCTCAGCGCAAGCCTCACACCGCCGCATATTTCTAAAAATTAAAACCGAATAAATTGTGAGATAGCTTTTACAAACTGCAGTGCAGCAAATTAGGTGGCCCCTGGACCAATGAGGAGGCAGCGAGCAGCCGATGGGATTTGTGTCTGAAAACGGGGGTTTGTGGGGCTCCTTAGCAAGCCATTGTGATTGTGGTTGCTCGGGGATGCAGGCGGCGTGCTTTCTGCTCTGGTTTGTTCCCAGTGGGGTTGTGGCTTCCTGCCTTCAGCCTGAACGGGCACGGGAGAGCAATTCTCTTCAGCATCAGATAGTAACGGACGTGGGGCTGGATAAACAGTCTTGTCTTTACCCAAATGTATCTATTAACGTATCTCACCTGTCCTTCTGCTGGGGTGGGAGAGAAGCCAGCTTTGAGGAAAAGGAGCTCGTTGAAGCCTGTGTTCTCCAGGCTGGATGACCCCAGTTACGGGGCAGCTCCTGGGCACGCTGGCTGCCGCATCCCGTCGGCTGCGGGGAGAGGAGGAACGGGGCGATGGGTGACATGGGTCCCAGTTGCTCTTGTGGAGATTAACTGGGAACCAGCTGAACCAGTGTGTTGGGGCTGATCCCTTCTCCAGTGCCCTTCTTGGTGCTGTCCCTGTCATGCTTACAGAAAAGGGTCCCGGAGGGTTTGACCTGGAAAGGAGCTGATTAATGTGGGATTTCAGGAGCACTTACTGGTTTTATGATCACCTTTCTCCACACTGTTCTCAGTTATTTTTCTCTTTTCTCCCTGTCCCATCTCTGTCTTTGCAGAGAGCCAAGATTGGAACAGGGTCCAAGGCTGCCGATGAGAAGACAACAAATGCCATCTCCAAATTCGACAACAACGGGAGCAGAGATCGGATGAAACTTTCGGATTTCAATTTCCTGATGGTGCTGGGAAAAGGCAGCTTTGGGAAGGTGTGGTCCAACGTACTCCTCTGCACTTTGTGTTTCACACGCGTTTGTGGTGTTTCCGAGCTGCGGGCACGCGGCGGCTCCGCTGTGATCTGCCCTCGCTCTGCCGGGCAGCGCTGGTGTCACCGTAATGGGAGCCCAGTTTGCTGGCTGCCTTCCGAACTGCGTGACTGCGGTGTCACTGTGGTGGAGACACGAGCTGTCTGATCACGTCGCAAAAATCAGATGCTCTCTTTTGGAGAGCAGGGTGTGCCCTGTGTCTTTAAAGCCCTTTTTTATTTGGCCATTTTTTCTCTAATGGTTACAAATATATGTGAATATTTTAATTAACTTTTGGGACTGGTTAGGAGTCATTACAGAATTTCATTCTTCTAGTAATTATGTGACTTGGAGCCTTCATTTTTCTTGGGGTCTTGCCAACTTTGTCATGGTTCCCGTTAGAAATTCCAGTCCTCAGCTGGCTGCTTGGGCTTCACGGCGCGGAGCAGAGCGGGCAGGAAGGTGGGCTGTGTCCGCTGTGCGCCGGCGCGGTGCTTGCTGCTGTGAGGCGTGGCCCAGCACCGCGCTGGTCGGTAATGGCTGTAACCGTAGGGAATATTGCTCTGCCATCGGGCACGTCTCGTGGGTGGGCAGCGGAGGTGAGGAGGGAATGGCAGGGGTGCGATGCACTCTGCTGAGAACAAGGGGCCAGCTCGCCCTTCCCCGCTGGCACCCGTCCCTCCCCCAGCCTTCTGCCGCTGGGATTTGGGCTCTGGGAGGTCCCAGCTGCTCAGGATGGGTGTTTGCTCCTTTTCTGGAGGTGGAGAGCCTAGAGACCCACCGCAACGTCTGCGACAGGAGGAGAACGGGGCGTTCCTGGCCGCAGCAGCCTGCGGGTCCGCTGCCAGCGATGCACTGGGGAGGAGGCTGCTGTTCCTCTGCCGTTTGCCCCTTTGCTGCGGGTTGGCAGCCGGGGGGAGCAGGAAAGCCCCCCGCTCTCTGCCCGTGCCGCTCCCACTCGGTACCGTGTACGTAGCCCTTTTCTGCGTCGCTCGTGCCCCCTTTTCTCTCCCTCTCAGCACCTGATCCCTTTCCAAGTCCGTGCTTGGCATCTGGGAGCTCTGTAGTTGTGTTTTTCCCCCTCCTCCTTTCTTTTAATTTGAGAAACATTAGCAAACTCTTCACTCGGCATCGTGGCTTATATAAGGGAACGTGTGACAGAAACTGTTCCCTGAACAGAATGTTATAAATATGCTAATTAGCGCTTATTAAACCAGCACGCTGGCTCCTACGGGTGGATGCGGTGTCGCCCGCACGTGTGCCTGCACCTCGCCGGGAACGCTCCCCTGCTGCCTCCCCGGCATCCCCCCACCCGTCCCCCCAGCCCAGGGACACCGGCGTGCCCCGCTTCAGGGCCTTCCTGCCGCAGAGGATGCTTGGCTACCGCTCCGATTGCCCTTACGCAGAGGTGCCAGAGGTTTTGGAAGGAGCCAGGCAGAGGTGCGCTGATCCATGCAGTGCCAGCACATGGGCGGCTGGGAGAAGAGCCTGGCTCCCCGGTCCTCAGCCTGCCCTTGGCGTGCGCAGCGGCCGGTCGTGCCCCTGGCAGCAGCGTCCTCCTCCGGGGCTGGCGTCGCTTGCTCCTGCGCTTGGCTGTGCGCTGCCAGCCTCCCTCCTCCTGCCAAGCGGGCTGAGAGCTCCCCGAGTGCAATCAGAGTGTTTTAGCCAGTCTCCTGCGTAGCCCTGCTGACCCCTTGGCAGCGGTCGCTCGGATTTACTGCTCAGTATATTCCTCTCTCCACCACGGCAGCTGGCCAGGGTCAGGAGCACTGACGTGTTGGCCTCGGTGGGGTTGAATAAACTTGTTTTCTCTACATTCAGCATCAGGGTATCTCCAGTTATTATGCTGGAGCGTTCCCAAACAAATAATCTATATGACAGGAATAAATCGAATTAAATATCGGCTTTTTTCTGCACCAAAAGAAAAAAAAAAATTGAAACAAGAATGCAGTCTGCTTTCCAGAGAGTGAGCTGGCAGATGGAGATCCCCACAGAGCCAGGCAGCAAGGCTGGGGGATGGAAAATTGCTCAGGGTTGGAAAACAGCTCAGGGGCTTGGGTGTGCGTGGTCCTGGCTCGGCGTGTTCAGCCCCAGGCGACCCTCGGAGCGCCTCGGTGGTCTCGGGTCTCCCTGGGTGGTGGGGAGCTGGAACCAGTGACAGTCCTCCACTGGGCTGGCACGGGGAACGACCTGGTCCTGGCTTGAAGGCGGCAGCGCTTGGCGCAGCCCACCCTGGGTTTGCTTTGCTGTAATATAAATAGAGGAAAGTTAAATTACGTGTCTTGCTCGTATTTTTGCAGCTGATCAATCTGTCGTGCTGTCAAGCTGTCAGTCTTTTCAGGGGGTTTTGTGGTGTTTCTCTGAGTGGGGCCGATTCCTCTGCAGTTGGGAGGCCATTTTCCCGTCCTGTGATCATCTTCAAGCTGTGAAATGCTTTCCTCTCCTCTCGGTGTGACGCGTGGCAGCAGGGCGGGCAGCGTGGAGCGCTGGGGCAGGGATGTGGTCTCAGACTCGCAGGGTTGGAGCCCCTGAGCCCGTGGGGAGCTTTGGGTGGGCGCTGCCTCCTTCAGCAGCATGCGTGATGTGCGCAGCTCCATTCAGGGCGCTGCCAAACTGCGCTGGGGGCTTTCGCTTGTTTGTTGTATTTACAGTGCGTGGCTGCCAGTGCTGCTTCTTTGTCATTATCAGCCGTTGCTGAACCTGCTCACTGATGACTGTCCTCCTCCTGCGGTTTCAGCTGTACCCGTGCTTCAGTCCCAGGAGCTGGGATGCCAACGTGCTGGAGCCAGCCCCGGCACACAAAGAGCGGGGCGCTCGGAGCAGCCGGAGGGACCACGGCTCCGCACCGCCCGGCTGCCTGGGCAGGGCTGGAGGGCGATGGCGTGGAGAGGGTGGCATAAGCCCCAAGGGCTGCGAGCAGCCCCGTCCCCTGCTCGGAGAACAGGCCAAGCCTGAGGCTTGTGCTGGCTCCTGCCTGTCACAGGGTGCAGAAGGTATTTTCTCGGTTGGCCATAGACCAGAGCCTGCAATCTCTTCTGCGTATGCAAATTCGCAGTGATCAGAGCATCCTTATCAGCATCACCCTCACTGTGCACTTCTGGAGCCGCTCGCTCTGCCAGCCCAGATGTGAGGGAGGAACAGGGTAAAGTGTGGTGTTCAGCGTCCCTCTGCTCTCCCCCAGCCATGCTCGCTCACGCTCACACTGTGTTTTGGGCAGCCGCAAAGTGCTTTCTCCTTTTCCGTTTCGGTGAGGCAGGGCTGGTTGGCTCGCTGTGGCCCGGGACGGCCGTGTCTCATGAAATGTTTGCGCCCTAGAGCAGGTTTTCACATTTAGCGTGGTAACACCAAGCCGCCTCTGCCTCGCTGTGCCACGGGCCGAGCGCGCTGGGCTGCGGCAGCTCTGTCCCTGGGCGGGTGGGAGACACGCAGTGCCATCTCGCTGGCACCCACTGCTCTCTCTGGGCTTTTCTCCCACGCAGGACAGGCTCCCATCGCCCTGGCAGAGTTTGGCTCCCATACGGAGTCATTTACCACACTGGTTCCCATTCTCCAGCAGCTGCTTTTACCTTTGATTTGGTCTGTGTGTGCCCCCAGGGCAGTCTCCTGGGGTGTTTGTCTCCCAGTGCGCTCTGTTATCAACAACAACGCGCTCTCCCCTGAGACTCCCCAGGCAAAATGTCTCAAAAAGCACCAGGATGCTTCCCAGCGCTGCAGTCTCTCCGCTTCGCAGGGGGCTCCTGCTGCCTCTCTCCTCCCCGCCGCGCTCCCTCCGGGGCAGCAGCACTCGCCAGGCTCAGAGATGCCCAGGTTTAGTCACTTTTTCCCTGACAGGGTTATGGACAGCGAGGTGTATGATTGATGTTACTATAATGCACTTCCTCCCGTGTAACAGGTTTCGTTTTCCCACAGACTGTGTTCTGGGAGCGATCACTCCTCTTTTTCCAGTGACTTTGGCTAAAGCCTGTCTGCCTTTATCACTTCACAATCAGTCTGGTTTTTTAGCACCTGCGCATGGTGACTTGTAAATCTTAACTCGTGTGAGAATGGTGAAGATGAACAGAGGCAATGAGCGGGAATGGTTCCATTTGTGCGGGGCGGTGCGGGAGGGCAGAGGCGCAGGCTCCATGCGAAGCTGCTGCGTCTGCTGCCCCGGCGCCCTGCCTGCCATCCGCAGGCTCTCCTGCCAGGAGAGCTGCTGGATTCGCTGCGGAAGGGCTGTCCCGGGACACCGCCGGGAGCCAGTACCTGGAAAGGGTGAGGCACTGATCTGGTCCCAGCGTCTGTGCCTTGCTGGGCTGCGTCACAGCAGCACGCTGAGCTGCTCCAGGTTCTCAACTTTCCTCAAACATCAGCGAGTAAATAAATCAGTTACTGAGGTCACTGACACGCTGTCGGTCAGTTTTTTAGCCCAGCCGATGGATGAGTGCGGCACGTGGCCGCTGCAGTACCGGCCCCGCTGTTGAAAATGGAAATGCCAGTGGATTTCCACAGCGCTTGGCGCTGTGCAGCCCCGATGCCTTTCCCGGCTAATCCTGGCAAACAGCACGTCAAGGACAGCCAGCCTCTCCGGGGGCCACTGCCAAGCGCCTGACACGAGCCAGAGCCACGCGCTTTCCAAAAGTCCCTTCCCCGTTGCACTGCTGTTTGAGCTCTGACAAGGGGGTGGGCACTGGAGACCCCCGTCCTCGGGCCGTGTCCCCAGTCCCCCGGGGCTGGCACACCGCTGCTCTCCATCCAAACCCTGACGGGCCCAGCCCTGCCCCGGACCCGGCTCAGCGGCAGAACGGGGGGCGTTGCAGCCGGGAGCGCAGGCTCCAGCCCCACGTCGTCTGCCGGGGGCCGACAAGGGGGTTGATTCCGCTGTCCTTAGCGTTTCAGAAGTCATCTGTGAGACCCGCTCGCATTTCCTCCGCCAGTCTGCTGCGGGCTGAAATGCGTTCCAGTTCCACCCCATTGATGTTGGCGTCTCGTAATGTATTTTCAAACATCCGAACTCCCGTCCCGATGTGACTGGAGGATTTCAGCTGACTCTTCCAAATGGAAAATAATTCATTTCCACCCAGCTCTCATCTAACGCGATGAGAGAGTGCGAGGAGGGAAAATGGGAAGCGAAGTGTGGTTTCAGAGTCCATTTATTTTGTCGGCAGCCTGAGGAGCGGCTTAGGCTGATAGAGCGTGGTGGAGCGGTTTGGGGATCCCCGCTGGGACTGACGTGATTAACGAGGGAAAGTTGCACCAGCAGAGGCAGAGCGTCCCATTTATTGTAATAAATAAACCTGCAAGGGGGTGAAACTGGCTTAAAATGGGAGGTTGAATGGATTCTTCTGCTTGAGAAGGGCTTTGGCTTGGCGATGGAGCGGCACGTAATTGGGTTTTGATCACGGAGCGCGTTGTGGAGGGGGCGTGCGAGGCAGAGGAAATCTTGCTGTTTTTTTCTTACCATTGGCTATATACAAACTCTTTTCCACTTTGAGTTTTCACCGTTTCATAACTTGATGGACTCTGTGTTCAAACTCTTGACGCCTTCCCCCGACGCCCCTTGCACCCTGAGCCCAGCTCAGGCGTCAGCAAACCCCTTGGGCTGGGCTCCTCCCGGCGACCCGGTGGCGAGGAAGTATACGTCACCTGTTAGATGCAGGGCTTGTAAATAATTTTGGCAACACCACTGGTAGCTTTCTGCATCATTTGGCACCTGGATCTCTTCTCAGGATTATGGTGGGAGCCTCAGGATAGGAAACAAGCCGTTGTTTTTAACTGTTGGCCGTGGCAAGCTAGAAACATTGCCGACCTAGGTTTTCCGTTATCATCTGTGTGTCTCTCCCTCGTGCAGGTAATGCTGGCGGAGCGGAAGGGCACGGATGAGCTCTACGCCGTGAAGATCTTGAAGAAGGACGTCGTTATCCAGGACGACGACGTGGAGTGCACGATGGTTGAGAAGCGCGTCCTGGCCCTCTCCGGGAAGCCGCCGTTCCTGACCCAGCTGCACTCCTGCTTCCAGACGATGGTGAGTGCTGGTGCCGCATCCTGTCCCTGGTGAAGGGCAGAGCCAACGGGGGACCCTGCTGGGCCCTCAGTGTTGAGCAGGGGGGTCTGGCACTTTGCAAAATGATTTTCAATCACTTGGCTCCACTGATGAGTTTGTGGGCAAAAACCCTCTTCTAGAGACTCAGTGTCACCAGTTGTCCGGGAGCAGCGGCTGCGGGGCACCCGAGGGATGTGTGGGTGCAGCTGTAGGGACTTTGCGCTGGTCACTATTCGAGCATCTCTGAAACATGCCTTTGCTTTTATTCACCTTTCTTTTCTGGATCTGCATCACTACACTTGCCGTGCATTTTCTGCCTTGGCATCCTCACAGCTTGGCCAGTTTGCTTGCAACAGTGCCTCTGTGAGCGGAGCGTGTCAGACTGAAGGCAGTGACGTGCAGTGTCTGCGCCCCGGAGATGTTTTGGTCGGGGAGCTGTTGTCAGTGTCAGATGTGATTGCCCAGCCCCTCAGGTGGCCCCGCAGCCCGTGACATCGTGAGCATTCGATAGCGAAGTGCTGCGCTTTTTCTCAGGATTCGTTCTTGCGGTCGAAAGTGTGAGTAGAGAGTGAAACCTAATAGAAATGGCCGGAAATTCAGTTTGAAGTGGGCGTGCGGTTGAGTTGGTACAAATGGGAAGTGGGGAGGGGGAGTGGGGAAGGGGACAGGGACCTTTGGAGCAATCTCTGCCCCGCTGTTGTGCAGGCTGTGAATGAACATGTCCAGGTACGTTCAGCAGGAGCAGGGAGAGGGAACCAGCAGAGTCCTTTGGAAGATGACAATGCTATCCAGGAGGATTACATTTTAATATTATCCCAGAAATTCCATTTACCAAACACATTCAGTGTATTTAAAGCCTGCGGACTGGCTTTGCAGTACGGTAATCGAAATGTGGCAGGAGAAGCTATTCCACACGGCATCTCCCCGGCATCTGAAGTGAGTCAGCGCGGGATTATTCCTGGCAGACCTATAGTAGCTTAATAGTAATCGTATTTGTAATGTAATCAAAATGTATAGCAGAGTGCATTATCAAACGCTGGCACAAAGCACTTGGATTTCTGGGAGCGCAGTCCAGAGCACTTCTCAGCCAGGGCTGTGAGCTCAGCGCCCGCGGGAGGGAGAAAAGCCCTAAATCTGCGTTTAAAGGGCGAGGGAAGGTGAGCGGTGGGAGCGCTCCTGCCTGGCTCTGAAGGACGAGAAGCCCTGTGCTGGGCTGGCTGAGGGACCTTGGGGTGCTCTGCCCCAAAACGGTCCTGGGCCGGAGCCTGGGCTCCCAGGAGGGGGGCTGAGCCGGGTGTCCCCGGTGAGCGTGCCTTCGCCGGCCACCTCCCTCCCCTCTGCGGCTCAGCAGCAGTGACACTGAGAGATGGTAAATGAGGGGTGGACGGGGACCTTGGCTGTTGTCCTGGCTCTGGCTTGTGTTCGCAGTGGGGAGCACCCCACGGGTGGGTAAGTAGAGGTGGCATTGGAAGGAGCCCCCGGGCTGTGCATCCCAAGGAAGGGACCCACGTGTTTTCCCAGCTCCGTGCAAGTCTCTGCGGGGGATATTGACGGATCTGTACCTTGCTGTTGTTCAGGGAGTTCGGATGCGCCAGTCTGGGACGGACCCCGTCCTTTTCCACCGCAGGTGGGAGCCAGGACAGCTTTCCGTGTCAGTGCCGCACTCCCAGCCCGCGGGCTGGCCGGCCCTCTGTTCGGGGCTTTTCTTCCTTGAAGCACCAGCACTCTCTTCCGCGCCCAAGTGAGGAAAGCCCCACCCCTGCTTTTAGACCTCAGCTGACTGACCATCTTTTTAGTATTCTTCCTTCTTGAAGTTGCTGGGTATATTTAGGAAACAGCTGCAAACAAGCACAATGCTCTGCTTTCCAGTTGCGGTCACAGGGTGACCGGCGTGGCCGTGGCTGCGGGGGGGATGTTGCCTGCCCCGTGCCTTTGTGCTGAACTGGCCCCACGCCTTGGCAGAGGCAGGTATTTACCGAGGGGTGTGCTCAGAAACCCCCCAGTCATCTGATAAGCCCAAACCTCTCTTCTGTCCTATCAGTGCCGCGTGTTTTACACAGCCTGATTGCCCCTTAGTACCATGTTTCATCACCTCGGAGGCTGCCCCGCTGTCAGGATGCTGGGGGCATTGCCAGGCTGCCCTGCACCCGAAGGGGTCGAGGAGCTGATTTACTCACAGCCCTTGTGATGCTAGCGCTCACATTTACGTGTCTTCAGGGCAAGGTTTATCTAAGGAGCAAACGAAGAACGGGAAATGTTATGAATTATTATGTGCCACTGGGAGCCTGAAGCTCTCAGTGCTGCAGCCTCTGTGTCTTCCCGTCTGTGGTCCAGGGCTGGGGCGATGTCTTTGGGCTCCCGTGCATCGAGGTCCCGTGGCTGGGGCTGATTTTTGAAGGCTGTAGAAAGTCGCTAGTTGTAAGCAGAGTGCGGCGGGCCTGATGTTACGCAGCGCTTTGCTGTTCTCCCGTCACTGACACGCGCCCCGGTCGGAGCATGGATATCCGCTGGCAGGGCAGATCCGTGCGGAGGGCAGTCTGCATCCCGCTGCTCCGTGCCCTGGTGATCCAGAGCTGTGGCTTCTCCTGCCCCAAGAAACGTCCTGCAACTGTTTAGGTTGGTGGCTTTGGCAGTCTTGCGCGATTTTCTTCACAGCCATTTCCCATTAAAAGAAAAAAAAAAAAGCTGTGAAACATCAGAGGAAAGTGGCGTTTCAAGGGCACGGATTCCCCAGGACAGAGGTGTCGCTGGTGCGGAGCTCCGGCGAGCCCGAATCCTGTGTCTCCTGGGACTTGCAGGGTTCGTGCTAGGGCTCTGTTCGAGACGCGGTGCGGTAGGATCCGGCTGCTTTGGTTTTATTGACCCACGGTTCTGAGCTTTGTGGGGACACTCAGATCTTGTCTCTTGCCTCCTAGCTCTCCTCGGGGCTGCTCACGGCCCACCCTTTCTCACATTTCTAGCAGTGTTTCGGGGACTGGGCTAAATCCAGCAGGACTAACGCCAGCAACGTGCCGTGTGTCCGATCCCCTCGCCGCGGTTGGAGCCTGGCCCTGAGCAGGGCTCAGCCTTCCCTGGGGACGGCGTGGGGCAGAGAAAACCGCGTGGCTGCGGAAGTTGCTTGGGAATTTCTGAGGTCTGCACCTCCGCGGCTGCCGCGCTCTGGGAGAGGAGGGCGGCTTCGGTCTGGAGAGGCTTAATTAACGGGAGCAAAGCGCCTGTTACCTTTGCCTAAAGGCAAAGTCAGTGAGTGCTTATGGCTGCTGTGATTGCACCTGCTAAGAGGTGTTTTAATTGATTCAAAGCCACTGATTGACCTGTTTGCTCTGCTCTAAACCATTACTTAGTTAATTAACCGTGTGTGGACATTAAGCATACCCTGAGACCAGGCTGGGAGGAGTGGGGAGAGGGGATGCAGCCCCCCCGTGCCTCCCCAGCGTGCCCCTGCCGCAGGCTGCTCTGGGGAGCGGGCCAGCCCGGGGAGCCGGAACGTCGCACGTCCCTCCGGGTGCTCAGCCGGGTCGCGCTGGTCGCTGCCCGCGCACGGAGGCTGTCCCCGTAGGAGCCGCTCACGCCTCTGTGTGTCCCTTAATCGAAGGCGTGCGGTGCCTGGGGAACAGCGGCAAGGAGCTGTCTGATCAAACACCCGACAGCTTTGGAGAAGAGTGAGAGCAAATGTATTAATGGAGGTGACAAACCTCTGGTTCAGGAGTCCCTGCACGTGCCTGCTCCATCGGATCGATCTGCAGAGGTGCAGAGTTTAAGTCCAGAGCGCTGGAAAGGAATTGGTGTGTCTGTCGTACCGGCTCCGTGTGAGCCCGAGCTCCGCCTGCGCCCCTTGGGAAGGGCAGTGGTGATCATCGTACTGCCCTGAAAAATACCGGCTGGAGCCGTCGGTTGCCTTGGTCCTTGTTTCTGACCCTGCAGCTTCCCTGCTCTAATAATTCTGCTGCTAACTGTTTGCTTTTTTTTTCTTTAGGATCGCTTGTATTTTGTGATGGAGTATGTGAATGGTGGGGACTTAATGTACCAGATCCAGCAGGTTGGGAGGTTTAAAGAGCCCCATGCTGTGTAAGTTTGGTAGCCCTGGTTCGGCTCCTTCGGGATGGGTATCTGATGGACCTGTGTCTGGGCAGAAGGGGAGGGGAAAGGAAAGTCAGCAGGAACTGGAAGATGCGGGATGATTCTTTCCCTGGTGCTCTGTATGCTTAAATTAAAAAAAAACACGAACAGCGAGCAGAGCCTGGCTTAGAACTGTTCTGTGCTCTGGCAGAGTCCTCCGAGACCCGGAGGAAGGAATTGGTGGCAGTGCATGTTATCTCCTTGGCCTCCCCAAGATGACAGATAACATTTCAAGCCGCGTTGCCGGCACACAGTAACGAACAGCCGTAGATCCCGGCTCTCGCCTAACGAGCATTTGTGTCACAAGAAGTGACAGCCCCGTGCTAGCCCTCAGCGACCTGAGCGCATCCCTGCCCCGTGCGAGCGGAGGGCGGGTTGTGCTGTTCTCGCGTGATGCTTGTCTGGTATTTTTGTGTTGTGGCTGTCTCTATCCTTTGGTCGTGTGTGCCCAGTGTGTTTTGTTTAGTGCAATTGGATTTGAAAGCTTTTCCTTTTGATTCATCTCCTTTAATTATCACTTTTCCTTTTAAATCTTTCATTTCAGATTCTACGCAGCAGAAATAGCCATCGGCCTCTTCTTCCTGCAGAGCAAAGGCATCATTTATCGGTAGGTGAGCGAGTTCCTCCTCCCTCCCTTCCCCAGAGAGCTCCGGCCGCAGCCAGAGCGACGGCACGGTGATGCGCCCAGAGCGGTGTCCCGCTGCGGGGCTCCCGGCCCTGCTAGTGCCGCAGGTCAGGTCGGCCGCCGCCCGTCGGGTGCGCACACCCGGAACGGAGCTGGGAGCCTCGTAGCGTTGCTGGGTTCTGAGCGGTTTTGTCCCCGTTTAATAGGGAAGAGAGCTCACAGGGGCAGCTTTGCTTCCTCTCCTGCCTTTGTTTCGTGCATTTCTCGCCCTGCGACACAAATGCTCGCTGGCAGCGTGGACCAGTTCTGAGCCACACATTTTGCTGCAGGGCACTGTTTTCCTCCCGTTAACGTTGGAGCAAGTGCTTATGAATGGCTCATTCTGGGACCTGCAGTGCAAGTCTGTCACTTCTGGTTCAGCCATGAAAACTTCTTCTCCATTCACGATGTGACCGTAGCGTCCAGAGTGAGCTAGGTTACTGCCGAGCGCCAGCCGGGCTCTGAGGCTGCTGGATGAGCACCGAAACGAGCGTTCCGCTGCTCCGCCCTGCTCGGGCGTGTTCCCAGAGCCCGAGGCTGAGCAGAGCATCCCAACGAGTGTCAGGCACCATTAACTGCTTTGCAAAGAGACGCCAGCTGCGCTCTGAAGTTACGGGATGCTGAAGGCTGTTCTGAAGATGAAAGAAGTGGAGCAAATGTGACGTGAGGGACGTTTTTTGCCATCAGCCGCTGCAGAGAGATTCTAGGTCTGCCGGTCCCCAGTGCCCCTGCTTCCTTCCTTCTGCTGAATCCGAATGCGGGCTCGTGTCCGTCTGCCTTTGGCCCGTCAGGGTTCTGAGCACTGACACAATCATTGGAAGAACCAGTAAATTATTAAAATTGGAAATTATACTGTGCCTTTTATGGGACTCTTACTTACAAAATTAAGCCTCATGCACCATGCAGTCCCATGACAAGGTGTGCAGGAACCAGGCACCAGTGTGCTGCTCTGTCACCTGCCTTGTCACTTATCGTCACCCTGGGCACGGAAAATCATGCAGAGGTGCTCCAATACTGAAGTGGAGACCTCAGAGTAACGTTTTACTGTAGAGAACATAAGCCAGGAGTGGCACAGGTCACAGAACGTGGTGATGACGTGGCTGGTGATGTAGGACTTGCACCTGAAGTACTGCGTGTTCGCTGCAGAGCTCTCCTTCGTCTCTGGAGAGGGCGGCCAGGGCTGGGAGTCGGAACGGGAGCTCTGCAGCTGGAACTGTCCCACAGTTTGTGCTAAAGAGGAAAGCTCTGGCCGGGTTGGCGATAACCACCAGATATTCTGTGGATGAGGATCAGAGAGAAACGCGGCTGATTTGTGTTTTCATGGGGGAGCACAGAGTAGGTGGTGCAGGGACTTCTGCTGAGTAGGCACTTCATCGTTGCTGGTGAACTTTAAGTATGCTTTGATTTTCATAGGTGAAGAAAAAAAATCTATGAAATCTGTGTCCCTGCTAGATGAGAGTGTTTTCCATCGTATTCTTAAAAGTGATTTGCTCAGCATGGTATTGCTGTGGGTTAGAAGTAAAACACTTCATCATGGCAGATCTCATCATGGCAGTACTTATTTGTACTCGTTTCCCCAAACGCTGCCTTGCAGAGAGCCTGGGCGCGAGGCGAAGCCAGAGCTCACTCGCAAGCGAGCGCCCTGGGTCAGGAATCGTCTGTCTTTGCTGGGTGGCTTCACACGCCGTCTTTGTGTCGTGGCTTTGCCTTCTCTTTGTAGAGACCTGAAGCTGGACAACGTGATGCTGGACAGCGAGGGCCACATCAAGATCGCAGACTTCGGCATGTGCAAGGAGAACATCTGGGACGGGGTGACCACCAAGACCTTCTGCGGCACTCCAGACTACATCGCGCCTGAGGTAGGGGGTGCGGGAAGGCAGCGGATGCTCCGTACGCGTTTTGGCTGCCTGTCCGATGCTCTTTTCCATGGGATGACTTTGCTTTGGGCTGCCTTCTGATTGACACCGGGACACTGGTGGATTCGCTGTCAGCCCTGTAGGTCCGTCCCCCCAGCACTGTCCGTCCCCCCAGCAGTGTCACCCCACAGCTGCCTTTAAGGAGGCAGCGATGTTGATTCAGCCTCTGGCTGGCTGCGTGCCCTGATTCTGCCTTGAAGTACAGAAAATCCTGCGTGCTGGTTTCCCTCTCTGGGCGTTTTTCCCACATCCGTGCCGCTGGCATCCCCGGCCCTGCCTGGTCCTTGGCACACTGGAACCCACCAAGGGCTGCTCCTCGTGCGCATCCTTGCTCCTGGGAAAGATGAGCCCAGGAGCTCGGCTTTGGCCTCGCCGCGTGTGGCAGCTGTTTCCAGCACAACGTGATGGGTGGGGAAAAACGGCATGACCAGTGGGGAACGTTTCCATGGGAAGTGGAAATCTTTACATCTCTCCAGCCCGCTCCTTGCAGGAAAGGGCCGTGTGCCTGGTGAGGAGAGGCTCCCAATCCACAGTTCTAGATCACTGCAGCATTATTTAGCATTTGGTTATTACGTCTGCGATGGAGTCACGTACGACACTCATGTGAAGTGCTATATGGGTGCAATTTTATGTCAGACTTGTGAAATTCAGATGGGTAATTATTCCCAAATGCCTGTTCCCCTAATGTAAAAATATTCCACTAAAATCTTCTCGCTCTCCTGAATTCTCAATGATGAGATTAATATTTATTCATTTAAATATTTTAAAGAAAGAGATTCTCTTTGCTAGGACAGTTAGATGTGCTTGTGTGCTAACCTGCGCTGTGTTTTGCTGCAGCCAGAGAGGTCTCAGTTACTCGTTCCAATGCTGTTATGGATCCTCATCCTGCCACGATTAACGTCGGCGTCCTGCTGGTACACAGCTCCGTTGCTGTGTGTGATTAATACTCTTCCTCTGCAGGCAAATGGCCAGTTCTCTTGGTATTTGCCTGAGTGTTGTCACTTAAACTCTTATTTTCTTCTGCTTGCTCTAGTCTTGGGGTTTTTTCCCCAAAAGAAAACCAGAAGAAATCAGGGAAATGAGGATGCACACCGCTGTGGTACCCAGGACTGGTGTTAAAGCCTGCTGCCGCTCTCACAAGAGTGAATACAGACACCCCCACTTTGAGAGCCGGGGCAGGAACACCGTCCTGGCGCAGCATCCTGCGGGCTGGCCCACCCGCGGCAGAGCCGGGTCCCTGCGCGCAGCCCCGCTCCAGGGCCCTTTTGCCGCACCGCGCTGCTTCCCGTCAGGAAGCTGCAGTGTTCTCCAGCCAACGTGTCTCCGGGGTAAAGATGTCCTGCGATTTGCTGACCCATTTTTAGGGCTTTTTCTGTTCTAAGGTACAGCTCTGCGTGCCAAGGTGGCAGACACCGAGCGCAGGTGACCCCGAGTGTGTGATTTCTGAACAAAGCGTGTTCTGCTGCTGCTGGGTTTTGACCTTCCCCAGCGTGCAGTGGGTGACTTCAATTTCCAGAGCCAGCTTTTCTGCAAGGATTTCTCCTAAGTACTGTTCCCTTTTAAAGGCCTTTATGGTGTGAACAGTTCACACCTAGATTTCCCAGAGCTCTCATGGATCACCTGAAAAACAAGTGGCAGGAGCTTCAGGTGCACTCAGTCGAGGAATTTCAGAGCTGCGGCTGGAGGTTGGATCTTGGCGGGAAGGGTCGGGTCTGACCATGGGATGCTGTCGAGGTGCTCAGGGTTGTGTCACCGCGCTGGGACGCGCGGCTGGACCAGGACAGAAGAGGAGACCGGTGTTGTTCGTGTTCTCCAGCTGTGCCTCGGTGCGGATGCTGCGGCAGGATGGAACCCCTCTCCTCTTAGGTGGGGTGGCAGCACCCGGCCTGCGTGTTGCCGTACCTCCTGGTCGCGTCCCACTGGGCACCACGGAGGTCTTTCCAAGCACGGGGCGGCTGGATGTGTGGACTCGAGGTTGCAGGCATTGCCCAGAGCGGTGGGACAGGAGCCTTGTGCGGGAGCAAGGACAGGAGCAGACCCCTGGGGCTGGATTGCTGCGAGCGTTCTCCTGTGATGAGCAGACGATTTGCATTTGCACTGGAGTATAGGAGTCTTTGCAGAACAGGATTCTGTCACTCGGATGAATAAATTGTGTAATTGTTTTGCTTTGAGCAACAGATGGCAAAGCCCAGGGCCTGTCAAAGCCCAAACGCTGAAACGATGCCCAGCAGCAGCAACCCAGCAAATAAACCAGAGCTGGAAGGGCCCTCAGAGCAGCGGCCAAGGGTGCGGGTCCAGCATCTTGCTGCACGGAGCCGAGGGGCGCCGAGAGCCGAGCCGTGGGACGGTGCCAGGGGGCTCGGCCAGCGCTGGGTCCGTTTCCCCCCCAGCCGCTCGTCCTGTTTGTACGGGGGGCCTTGCTGGCGGGGTGTGACCCGCGGCTGGGCTCGGCTGGAGGGACCCCGCACCTCCCCAAACCTGCGCGCCGAGGGGGCTGAGCGCCGGCTGGCTTCGCTGCGGGGCCGTGCGATTGCAAAATGTAGCGTACTTTGGATTTTGCATGGCAAATAATAGAAAAGTACAAAAATTTGTCGTGCCTTGCCCAAAATAAGCGTTGATATTTGTAAATTTTATAAAAACCACAAAAAACGCCGAAGGTATATGGTTATTCATTTTAACTCTGAAACAGCCCCAGTGCTCAGGTCAGGGTAGGGCTGCTGGCTGTTAGGTTATTTTGTGAGGGATGTTCTGCCATAAATAATGGAAAACAAGCTGGCAGCTGGAGTGCGGGGGGGTTTGACTGCCTGCACACTGCAAGCCTGTTTTGAAGGGCCGCGTAGCATCCATGGAGGGCCCAGCTCTGTTGTTGTTTCACACCAACGCATCGAAATCAGCGGAGGAAAACCCCGAAGCGCGTCAGGGCGAGCGAGAGCGGCCGCTGCTCCTGCTCAGCGCCGGGCTGCAACAGTCTGCAGAGCACAGCAAACGTGCTAACATGTCGTCTGAGTCAGAATGAATCTGTCTCAAATCACAGCGAATATTCTGTTTTTTTCTAATATTTAGTGCACGCTTGAGGGCGGATGATTTTTTTTTAAAGTGACCGAACCCTTTGCCTGTCGTGTGCTCTGGTAATAATTGCAATTTCCCACCATTTCAGGGACCAGTGTCTTGGTAAATAACCTTGTCCTTTTGACCTGGACTACAGTGTGAAATGCGTTTGCGTTGTGCCAACAGGTTAAAAATGGGGGTGTAATCCTGCTGATTGTGTTGTTTCAGATAATCGCGTATCAGCCCTATGGGAAGTCTGTGGACTGGTGGGCATTTGGCGTCCTGCTCTATGAGATGCTAGCTGGCCAGGTAATCGAACTTGAATGGATTCCTGTGGGATTGTGTTCGATTCCGGTGTGAACGTATGCTGACGGGTAGGTTGTTTTGTGCTGGCACATGGCGAGGGGCCATCTCCTCAGCGCGGGAGGTGGAGCCGTGGATGCAGCCCCGGGGACTGCGATGCTGAGACACCGTTTGCCGCGCACCGCAGCCGGGGCTGGATCTGTGGCTGAGGACCACAGCAGCAAGTGGGAGCTGAAAGATGAAGAAACGTGGCTGAACCTCTGTTTGCTCTGTCCTAGGCTCCCTTTGAGGGGGAAGACGAAGACGAGCTCTTCCAGTCCATCATGGAGCACAACGTAGCCTACCCCAAGTCCATGTCCAAGGAGGCAGTGGCGATTTGCAAAGGGGTAAGGGCTCCCTTCTGTTTGGGGGAGGAGGGAGAAGTGCAGCCGGGGGGCATGGCGGCAGCCCTACGCGCGGGGCCGAGGCCCCCTCGCCCTGGGCTGGGCCGCGGGCTCCCAGCGCGAGGGGAGCCTGGCCAGACTCGGTTGTGTGCTGGTGCCCGTGCCCTCTGCTCCTGGAACCGCGGCTTGTGCCGCGTTGGGTGTGTACTGAACCAAGGGGAAAATAACACCCAGGGCCTTTCTGTGCGGCTAGGCTACGCCGAGCAGAAACGCCGGTGGATGTGAGGGCTGGCCTGGCTGTGTGGTGAAGGCCAGGAGAAAACTGGAGTGTTGGGTGGGGTGTGGGAGTTGGGGGCGTCTGCCCAGAAACCTCCCCCCCTCCCCCTGTTAAGTGACAACAGGGGAGCTTTATACATCTTTGCCTGAAAGGAAAAATGATACTCAGAGAAAATGAATGGGACTTCTAAATAGTTTCCCTAAGATCAGACACAAAGCCTTCATGCTGTGGGAGTTTCCGTTCGGCTGGGTGAGTCGCCTTCTGGGAGCACCCGGGTTCAGCGCCAGTGCGCGTCTCCGCTGGGGCAGGGCAGAATTTTCACGAGCATCTCTCTTAACCTGCCTGGCCCAGTGCCCTGAGCGCGCTGAGCACTGGGCGTAGGGAAGGCTTGAATGCGGGCTGGGTTAATTGGGGTGGTGGTGAACAACGGCTGGCCGTGCGCCGATGTCGGTGTGGATATGGTTACGGCTGGAACTGCGCCTCGTCTCGGCCAGATGGTGTCAAACAGGGCTATAAATACGTGTTTGTGTAGGAATTTAAAAATGTTTGCTTTTAATAGTTAATATTTAAGATATTGGAATGTTCTGTATCTCAAAATAGTGTTTCTATCTACCAATGACACATCTTGCGCTGAACGCTCCCACTGCGGCATTTCAAAGCCTCTTCCCAGCGTTGCCAGCATTCAGAGCTGGTGTTACAGGAACCTTTGCTTGTCCCGTGGGGAAGAGCCTCTGCAGGCGTTCCCGGCCGGTGCGCAGGGAGGGGATGCTGTCCGGCCACCTGGCACTCACCTTCAGCAGAACGTCATAAAATCGAGTCCTTAATTCAGAAACCACACCGGTGATGGGAGGGGGAATCTCTCACCCTCTCCTTCCTCTTGCTGTCGCTGGTTGGGACGTAATGGGAAAGCCCACGGTGTTCCTGGCCGGGCAGGAGGGAGGGAAGGTGCTTTGCAGTGCTGAACATCATTATCCCCACCATGCCCGAGGGAACGGCGCTGCCGAGGGCACGGAAGCTGGACTCTTGCTGTCGGCTCTGTTTGCCATGGCATCAGTCAGAGCGTGAGTGCTGTGAGCAGACGGGAAGAGACCGCGGCTGAAGTGTCTGCTGGGTGCAGCTGGGTGTAAGGGTTTTTCTTGCTCTTGGGAGCGTGAGGCTGCGTGCGAGGACATGGAGCCGTGCGTGGAGGGCTTGGTCCTTTACAAATTCTTGTTTGCAGCCAAGTGGTGATTCCCTTTGTACAACTGTTGTTCCAGGGAAGTGCACAAACACTGACATTATTTGCCACCAAACTGCTACATCAGAAAGTTTAATTAAAAATATATCTGGTATTTAAGGACTGTCAGTAAGCCGGAAACCAAGAATTTACATTTTCCCCTGGAATACGGTGAATTATATCTCAACAACTCGCAGGGGCGGCAGGGCCGTGCTGTGTGTGTGGGACATGGTCCGTCTGCCAGGAGGGCACAAACCCAGCCGCACGCCAGTCCAGGGAACACGCCGTTGGAGAAGCCTCTGCTCCTCAACACGAAGGGTTTGGTATTTCACTGCCACACTCTCCAAAACAATTTTGTTGCTCCCACGCAGCTTCGCTCCGGCGTGCCGGTGCCAGTCATCACTTACTGCTGCACAGCTTGGAGATGAAAAGCATTTGATCCTGAAAGCCTTGTATCGGCCGAGCCAAGAAACAAGCATTAATCAGAGATCGTTGGCTGGGAAGCAAAATGGAGAGTTCACCAGAACACAGCTCCTCGACTTAACACTCAGCCTCAATTAGCAGATCAAACGGAGCGGTTCCCTCCTCTGCTGTCACCCCGGGTTTTTCCGCAGGCTGGTGCCGGAGCCGCTGTTCCCGGGTGCAGGTAGCACAGCTGTGCTCTCGGCAGTTCTGGTTTGGTTATCAGGAGCTGGGCTGCCGTTGCAGACCCGCAGAGCGTGTGCGCTGGGAGAAGCTGTCAGCCGTTTTCCGTCCCGTATGGAGGGGTCTGTGCCTGAGCCAAGCCGCGCTGCGCAGGTGAGCAGCCTGCTGCCAGTCTGGGCTCCCCCCTCATCCCTGCCTGCCAGCAGAGGCACAGAGCGGCACGTTCTCTGCAGTGAGGCGCGCGGGTGTTCGCAGTGGTGTTTCCACGGTGCGGTGGCCCTCTCGGAGATGCAGATGTGCCCGTGTCTCGGTGGCCACGGGTGTGAAGAAGGCAGCTGGAAGGTGGGAGCATTTTGGGGCTGGGCGCAGCGAGCGCTCCTGGATGCCGGGGGTTTGATGCGGCTCGCTCCGGCTGGAGCACCGGGCTGCGGTGGGGATGGGGCCGGGATGTCGTCAAACGGGGACAAAGGTTGTTCAGATCTGCTTTCCCTCGGTGCAGAATGCGCCGCTGTTAAATGAAGCCGGTGAACACACAGCACCCGCTTGCCTTCAGGGACAAGAAATGAAGCTGCGGTTTAGCAGAGCGGTTGCGTCCAGGCTTGGACTTCCCTGTAGCTGAGCTGAGGCATCAGACGTACCGCTAGAGATGGTCTGGTGTACAGCATCGCTCCTTATCTGCAGAAGCCTGAAGGGTTTTCACTGTGTTAGTGTGGGGATTAAATGAACTTGTTCCTGTTCAGCACAAACAAAGCTAAATGGTTATCCTATGTGGGCCAGGAGAATCAATCTGAGCGGTTATGGACCTATGTATCAATAATAGATGGTGCCTTCGTGCTCACATGCATAAAAGCATAATAGGAAAACAAGAAAATGTTATTTCTGGATGTATGTATTGGAAATACAGAATAACTGCACTGTAGTGCAGCTGTGTTCAGCTTTACAGGCAGGGACGTGAGGTGGAACATCTTTTCCGATTCATTACTCAGCTGAGCTGCTCTGAATTTGGTGTGCGCTTGTGTTACGCTGAGGGGACTGGGGGTTCACCACGACACGTCGATTCGGGGGGCGGGTGCCTGTGAAACAGCTTCCAGCGCAAAGCAGCGGGGCTGAGCCTGGGCTCCGGCTGGAAGAGCGAGGTGGGAGCTGTGAGCTCCCGGGTTGTCGGAGGCGCGGATCCTGCCGGCACAGAGCTGTGTCCCTCCTTGCCCCACGTATCTCTGGCAGTAGAAGCTAGAGGTGGGTCAGCGCGTTCAGCATCAGCGCTTAGCAGCAAAGACCCACAAACAGATTTCTTTTCATGCTTGCTGAATGCAAACTAAGCTATTGGATGCGACAGCCAAATCAGTTTATTAGCACCTTTCAGGCTCTCACATTGCTGTCGGGGAAATTTTTTTTGGAGGCTGCTCCTTGCTTTCAGCTCCCTGCGCTGGCATTACCTTTGAAGGTCGGCTTCCCTGAGCCGTTGCTCTGTGCAGCCGTGGACGGCAGGGCTGGCTGGTGCCCAGCACGGACACCGCGGGGACGGGAGCTCCGCCTGGACACGGGACCTGGCGGGGGCTCGTCGGCGCAGTCAGACCCGCTGCAGCCCCTGCGCAACCCCTGCACAGCCTGCGGTCAGTTTTACTGCCCTGCTTTGATAAAGCCGTCCCTTTGTTGCAGGTGTAGGGCTCGTATTCTCTGCATTTTTCCTTGTCTTACGAACTCCGTCTGCTCTCCGACCACAGCTCTAACATCGCCCCCGGGATATTGTGTTTGTACAGCTCCCTTAATTCCCGTGGCCCGTTTCACTTTTCGTATTGAGCCAGTGAAGAGAAGTTTAGATAATAAGCAACATTAATGGGCTGTTTGTGCTTTTTTTTTTTTCCTCCAGATTGACTCTTTTATTAGAAATACGCCTCTTGTCTGTGCTGCTGCGGCTCCAGAGAGTTGGGGGCTCTGCTCGTAGGGCGAGCGGAACCTTTTGAGGGCAGATTGTTCATCTTAAACGGGCAACAGCCCCTAAAATTACCCAGATTCTGGGAAGGGGAAGCAAAGGAACTCCAAGCAGCTTTGCGTGCATCCTGCTCCCTCGTTGTAGCAGGCTGGTGGGACTGCAGCGGTGCGGGGGCTCTGCCAGCACCCTGATGTTGTTTCCCAGTGAACCAGTTTCATTCCCAGAGGGAAAGGGGATGTGCTCATCCCACCCAGCACTCATGTACCTGGAATCTGCTCAGTCTGCCATCGTAAGCCATTGCCAGCCTTCCCTCTTCCTGGAGCTGCTCCTGCTTTCCCTCTGTCCTCTCCTTCGAGCTCCGAACGCCGGGAGAGGAGATGGGAGCCCCTCCCGGGGTCTGGGCGCTGACACGGGACGTCCCGGCGCAGCGGCCACGTGGTGCAGGCTGCCCGGCCAGGTGTCACAGCACCCTGGGCACTTCTCAAAGCGGACGTTTTGGGAAGTGGTTGGCCACCCTGTGAGTGACTGTTTCTTCTCTTCCTCTCCCCAAGCTGATGACCAAGCACCCTGCCAAGCGACTGGGATGCGGCCCCGAAGGGGAGCGGGACATCAAGGAGCACGCGTTCTTCCGCTACATCGACTGGGATAAGCTGGAGCGCAAGGAGATCCAGCCTCCCTTCAAGCCAAAGGCTGTAAGTGTGCGTTCAGCGTGTTTCTCTCCATGTGCCGGCTCTCTCCTGCAGTCTCTCCCACTCGTGCTCCTGGGTGCACATGTGCGGGCGCTGCTCGTCCTGCCCGCAGCCTGCGGGTACCGTTTCTCTGCCTAGAAGGTTGCGTCTCCTCAGACTTGGCACGTGTCGGGCCACTGCTGTGGAAGGATAACTCTTGGACACCGCGTCTCACTCTGACTTGCAGGGGTAGAAACGCCGGCATTTAGGTCACCGATTTAACTGCGTTGCAGTACTGTCTGTTTGTTATCCTGCGGTCAGTCTTTCTCTTGCTTTTTTTCCTCCTTTCTTCTTAAGCTGAACAGATCTCTCTTCTTTTCTTCTTTTTTCTTTTTTTTTTTAATCTAAACTTTATTTCAACACTTAGCTCAGCGCCATAGTCTGTCTGAATTGGCGATGGAGCCGTGTTTCACTCCACAGTTTCTCCCCAAGGTGACGCAGCGGAAGGCTGGAGCCTGGCTGGCAGGCGGGTGCTGCTGCGGGTGGAGAGGAGAACCTGGCTGCTCTCGCTCGCCGCTGCCTTGCGTTGGGATGGGTCCTGCTAGGGAGAGAGATGCCGCGTGTGCGGGGAGCGCGGGGCTCCCGGAGCACGCGGCTGTAGGGGGAGATAAGCTGCCAGCCGCCAAACCACGGTGCGGCATGAGTAATCTGAAAGCTATTTGTCAAAAAAGACGAGACTACCTGACTAATCCCTGGTCCAGCCGCCTCTGCGGTGACGTCTGTGCGTGCAGTGCCTGTGCCGGGGCGCAGCCTGAGCCGCAGCGCGGGTGCCATGGCCTGCGGGGCTCCTGGGGAAGCGGCGTGAGGGCACGAGCCTGCGCGCTGTGGGGCCTGGGCATCCCCCTGTGCCCCTGCTCCTATTCCCGAGGGCTCTCTGCCCTTCCCGAGAGAGGATGCACGGGCAGCAGTGACCACCTGGGCGCAGGGATGGGGACGTGTCCCCCTGGGTTTCTCCATTTCTCTCTCCACTGTTGGGACTGGCGGGGTCACAGCAATGTCCGAGTCTCCCCACGGTGGTCCGGGTCCTCAAGGCGTGGGCTTACTCCTACGTTTCCACCTCCTGCGTGCCTGTTAGCTGCTGTGCCCTGGTTGGCACAGGTGTTTTAAGGAAAACTGTGAATCCGAAGTTAAATCTGATTTACGTGGCTGATACAACTGATATTTGTGCCCAGTGATCGAGGTGGGGACGTTGCATGCTCTCTGAATCGTCACCCTGGTGACGACCTCAGAGTCTGGAGGTGCTCCACGATTAACCTGAGCCTTCCCTGCCCCGCTGCCCTCAGCAGCCTTGGACGTGTCTGCTTTTCCTCTGCTTTGCAGTAAACCTGTGCTTTCCAAGGGAGCCCTTCTGCGCTTCACGAAACTCTGCTTTCAGGGAGAACAAGGAGTGGGAATCTGCCTGGTGTAGGATGCTCGGCTCCTTCAGCTCTCCTCTCTCTGAACGCCTCTCTGCTCCTGCAGCCTTTTCCCTTCCACAGCTCCTTGCTTGGCTGGTCAAATGTGAATAACGCGCCGTGAGCTGGGCCTGGCGGGAGCCCCCGCGCCCTTGTCGCCCTCCCAGCACTCAGTGTGGATGGGGGGGGGGCTGCTCCATGCCCTGGGTGTGCCAGCGAAGCCTGCCCGCGTACTTTAATTTCAGACAGGTATTTTTCCAGACCTGACTCCCACGCAGTCAAGCCGTTGCAGGAAGCTGTGTGGGGTTCTGTCCTCAGAGCCGTCCCCTTCCCCGGCTGTGAGCCGCTTCCGTGCAGCACAGCCTTGGGCTGCCCTCTGCGTCAGCCGGGAGGACAATGTCCCGCTCTCCTTGCCTGTCCCAGAAACGCGGAGCCCCGGGTCGCTGGTAAGAGCCGGTGATGCTGGCGCAGAGACCTGAGCTGCTTCTTTCCCCTCCCTCGGAAGGAATGGAATCCTCCAGCCGTTAAACCGCGCAGGGAAAGCGTTGCTGGAAGGCGTTGGCTTTGATATCCAGATGTAACAGTGCAGAGGTACTTGGGGCCATGATTTACCAGCTTAGGGTGGGATCTGACCTTTGTGCAAAGGATGCTGAGAGGCCGGGAGGGTGGTCCGCGAGCTCCCGCTGCAGGGAGAGCGCTGGTCCGCAGCCGGAGCCCGTCAGGAGTGCTGGGCAGGCACCAGGGCTTCAGGGGCTTGGTCCTGCTCTGCTCTGCAGGAGCCCGTTTCCCCCAAAATCCATAACTCCCGCTGTTCCCCTCCTCTGCGTTCATTTGCTAACGAAGCTGTCGCTGCGTCCCTGCTCCGCGCCTGCCCCTTCTCCCCGAGCACATCCCCGAGTTGTGGCATAGCGTCGTTTGTCGTTTGGTGGTTTACAGTTTGAAACAACTGAATGCTGTCAAAAGCACTTTCTTACTGGTTTTATGGTCTAAAATGTGCAATTTTTGTCCCGCTTTCCATGTCTTATTTCCTTAAAAACCCTTTTGATGCCGGACCCTGGAAGAGGGACGGTAAGCTGCCGTCTGTCGCGTCTCTCCTCGCAGCTGGTGCTGGGGAGAACTCGCCGTTTGCTAGGGAAGATTAACGGGAAGGTGGGCGCAGCAGATTTAGGATTTAGGTAGGATTAAGACAACTCAGGCACCTGCTGATAGGCGATATTTCGGCAGCAGTGCCTCTGTGCTGAAATGCGGCTCCTTTCACGCCAGCTGTGAGCGCAGATGGGAGCAGCACAGAAATGGAAACCCGGGTTTGGGCACCTTCACGATGTGCTTGGGTGGGTCCTGAGGAGAGACGTCGCTTACGGCTTCTGGCCTTCAGCCGTGCGTGCAGGGCTTGAGCGCTTGCTGGAGCGAGCAATTTGTGCTACCCTGGCTCCTTACCTTGGCTTAAGTCTTCCTTTTATTTTCTTTTCCATTTTCTTTTTCTTTTTTTCTATTTTCATATTTATATTTTCTTTTTTCTTCTTTTCTCTTCTTTTTTTTTTCTTTTTTTTTAAATTAGCTTTTACAAAGATAAGGTTTCAGAGGTTGTGTGCAAGCCGAAGTTTCAAAAGATGGAATAATACACAGATGTGGGCTCAGCATCTGCCCCCACGTGCCCACAGCCTTCCCGTGCTCCAGCACGGCGCAGTGCCGCAGCGCTTCAGCCCGTGAGGAGGAGTTCAGGGGTGGGCAGAGCCCAGTCCAAATTGGCTTCAGCATCATGTCAACCAATTCTGCTCGTCAGAAGGTAGCATTAATTACATTTGCTCGTTGCTCAAGCAGCAGAAAGCCTCCTCCCGCGTCTGGGGGTGCAGGAGGTGGCACGGAGACGCTGGGGAAGGTCCCGTTCCAGAGCCGCCTCCGCACCCCTCCCCGCTGGGGCGCTCCCCGCCATACCCTGAAGACGCAGAAGCGTCCTTGCTGGTTCTCTCTTCTGTAGCACCCAGTGTTTTTGCCCCATGTCTGTGATTTTGTAGCAGCGTGGGTACAAGCGAGGGCGGGCCGTGCCTTCCCAGTGTCCCCTTGCCGGGAGGGCTTCGCGTCACTCCCCAGAAACCGGCATCGCTTCCCACCAGCAGGAAAACGGAGCCGTCAGCCCCTCCTGGCTCAGCTGTTACGTGCCCAGAGCTGGGAATAAATTCCCAGGAGCTCATGCGTTGTTCCCGCTGTGTGCCTGATTAACCTTTATCACAGAGACGGTACGAGACAGATCAGGGTCTGGCCTGTCTCCGGCGCGCAGAAACACGGCGGCGCTGACGTGGGGCTGTGCTTGGCTGCTCCACAGTTTGGCTCGTGCATAACAATTCCTTCCGTGGGTCTGCGTTACCCTGGGAGGTGTATTTACACTTGCCTGCTTTCTCTGTCTCTCGTTGAGATAATTATTGGTTTTGGTATCTAATTACTCCTTTACTTTACATAAAGCCTAGTGATTTCAAAAGTCTCCTCATTTTGAAAGCGTTGAAATCACACGGCACAGCACAGGATTACTCACAACAGGACAGTGGTTTAAAAAAATTCCTTTTAATCTAATAATTTTTAGTTGCATAAATTAATTTTCCTCTGACTGCTTTGAATTAATTAATAATTACATGCCATTTATAGACCTGGATATGTAAAAGCTCCTGTTTTCCTGCATGTGCGGTTTTGTAGCCTTAGTTTCAGTCTTTAGGAGGGGAGTCTGGATGTTTGTGTAAGTAATTTCCTAATTAGACAAAATTTAAGAGCTGAGGGGCCAACAGTGGGCGGGAGGGGAGCGTGCTGTGGGGAGGCGGCGGGATGCCTTGAGGTTCAACATCTCCTCTCGTAATCACGGTTTCCTCTGGTAGCCTCAGGGTCCTGTAAAGACTTTCTCTGAGATTCCCCTCTGATTATTCAGCCAATATTTTCAGGATACTGGGAAGCAACTTGGCTTTGCTCGTCGGAGAGAGATGAAAGCCAGGGTCCTGCATCAGAAAACCCTCGTGTGAGTGCTCCCAGCCTTTTCCTGGAGCAGGGATGAAGGTGCGGGAGCATCCCAAGCTGCGGCATGGGATTGTTAACCAGACACGAACAAAGGAAAGGCACTGTTTTTCCCCCTGGCCTTGGCATGGCCCCAGGTTCAGGCTGCCACCCAAATTTCCCCAAACACGGCTCATCTGTTTCCAGAAGTGTCCGAGAGCCACAATCCTCCCTTGGTGGGAAGGAGCCGGGTTTCCAACCCAGAGCAGCACCAGGAAGGTCAGACTTGCCCAGAAAATGCCTATGAGGGGCTGTACCACCGGTTTGGGCCAAAAAATTGGGGAATCGAGGGCGTGTCCAGCCCACCGCTTCTCCTCGGCACTGGGAGCGAGAGCGTCGTGGCAGGGAACTGCCGTCCTCAGCTTTCCGTGGTCTCTGATTGCATCATGGGGATCAATGGGAAATATTTCATTGCACCCTTTGTCTCTATTTGAAATCAAGCTAAAAATTGATGAAATAAAAAGGCCATCTTCTAAGCTGACAGTTTTATTTTGGCAGCTAGAAAAAAAAGTCATTCTGTGCTGGCTATAAATATTAGACAGGACACGTTGGGGATTTATGTAAGAAATTCCCACCCTCCCCCTTTCTCCGTGCAGGATGCAGTGATGCCTGTACATTAATGTGGTACTAAAATGAGGCATGCTTTTCACGACGTAGCTTTAGATAAATGTAAGAATTCATACAGCCTGTCTCCCATCCTTTAACGAAGAACTTGATTTGGGAAGCTCTAAAGACAGTGCTCCCGTGGCTGGCGGCCGTTCGCAGCCCGGAGCGGCGTGGATCCCTCTTGCCCTCCCTCACCGTGCGCGTGGGCCAGACCTTCCCTCTGGAGCTCCGGCAGCGCGGGGCCTTGGCCGCCGGGATAAAACCCGCCGCGTTCCCAAGAGCTGGTGGCTGCCGTGGTGTCGTGCCGGCTCGGGATGCGGCGTGCAGGACAAGTGCCAGTCACAGCCTTTAGACCGGGCTTTGGGCTTGGATCTGCTGCTATAAACCCCAAGGCAGTTTCCAGCCTTAAAGTATTTGTTTTATCCGTGTGAACGCTTCCGAAGAGGAGTATGAGGAGTACACGCTCTTTGGTTTGCTGGCCAGGCCAAGTTCTTGTGCATCTGAGCAGAAAGTCTGCAAACCTCACAAAACTGGGAGTGAGATGCTACGGATGGGGGCAACTTCCGAAATGTTCCATCCACAGACTCGTCTGAGCGTGTTATGGTGAGAATTACTGCTTCCCAGTATACATATTAAAAATATATTTGTTCTTTCTGTGTCAATAACTGGAAGCATTTTGTAAGGATTAGTTTTTAAATCTTTATGATGAAGTTGCTTGTTTGGTTGGGTTTTTTTTTAAATATTTTTTTAAGGCAGCACATTTCTTTACAGCAAGAAGGCAGCTAGTGCTGTCGTCTCACAAGAGCTGCCTCGCGTGTCTGCACCAAGGTCTGGTGAAGCTAACAAGCAACGACAGCTGTATCTCCCAGCCACTGGAAGGCTTTCACTGTGTACTGGGAGGTGCTAGAATCGGCAGGTGAGCGGCTGGTTAGCGGGTAATCCCTGCTACGCGCTGTGTTCCTGCCACGGTGACCTGAAGCGCTGCAGACCTTCCCGGTAATCTTGCTCATGGTTTGTTTTATCTCAGTGCCGAGGGGGAAGACGAGTGACAAGGTGGCCTTGAAGAGCCCCTGTCTCTTTGTTTCATGACTTCAGCTTCCAGGCTTGGTGGAACTGGCAATGTCAATTCTGGGGATTTATTTTCTATTTTGATGTTAATGTGATGGCTTTCAGGAAGGCATTTGGTTGATGCCAACTTGTCATTTTGTAAGACTCTAAAACTGTACTTGATTGCATGGTCTGGAGCTGTGACGGCTCCTGTTGCCATTCCTTACGGTGCGAATCGCTCATCGGCAGGTAACCTCACTGTTTGATTCTGGACAGCTGTGACCCTCGCTGCTGCTGCCGAAGGGGATGGATCTCTGAGCGCCCTGGCCGTGCCGTCCCGGGTCTAGGCAGTGCTTGGGTCTCTGTTCCACACCTCCTCACGGAGTTGCTGTTGTTAGTTTGTCCCGGGCTCTGTGGTTTCTGGTGCGGGGACCCTTACCCTTTCTTTGGAGAGGTCGTTTTCCATTTGGGTCTCTGTGCTTGAAGCCAGGGATTTCCAAAAAGTTGTTCCTGGAGAGTTGGTGTAGCTGGAGTTAAATTGACTCAAAACATTACCCGTTGAACTTTTTTTTTAAGAGGCTTGGGAATAATAAATGTCTCTCTTGGCGCTGTAAGACCGTAGAAGAGCTACCAAGGGAACGTGCCATTGGAGGCTGGTGGATGTTCCCACTGTCTCCCCTGAAACCCCTGTGGCAGAGGAAGGAACTGGGAAATGTTGATGCTTACATGTATTTGCCTTTAATATTTTATTATATTTACCCTGACGTTTATTAAAAATGTAAATCTGTTTCCTTACCAAATGGAAGTTAAATGCCAGGAAAAATTGTCCCAGCGCTTGAAGCGTGTGTTCTCTGTGGGGGGGTGAAAGGAGAGAACGGAGGGACCGCAAGGTGCTGGCTTCTGCATCTCTTGGGAGAAAAGAGGGCCAGGAGAGCAGCGGTTGTGCGGGCCCACAGCGCCGTCCCAGCCAGGGCAGCGGTCACCCAGACTCCAGAGCTTTTGGGTTCTCGTTGGGCTTTGGCTGCAGAGAGCTCGCCGGCGTTCTTGGGCTCCTGCCCCTCCTGAAGGAGGGGTTCTCATTCGCTGTGTTTGGGGGCAAGAGAGAAAAACGTCGCTGTGGGCAGGGTTTTAGGGGTAGCCAGCCTTGCCCCGTTGCCATGGAGAGCTGCGGGGATGCTGTGCAGAGAGCCCGGCTGCCGCGCGCTGAAAGCTGGTTGCCAGGAGCACCCCGGTGCCCCAGCTCCCAGCTGCCTCGGCCGAGTGCCACCCCCTGCACCAGCCTGGACCCTCGGGGTCTGCCGGGCACCTCGGGAAGGGACGGAGCCGCCCTGGACGTTCCCAGGCAGGAGGGCCTGCGTTAAGCATTTGGGCAGCAGTTCACGGGAGCTCTGCGGAGGGTGGGCAGCCCGCTGCTTGGGCAGCAGCGGGGAGAAGCCTCTGAGCAGTCTGGGTGTGCCAGGAGCTTCCCACGGCCGCGGAAGGAGGGATGCCGAGCGGGAGGCCGCAGGGGTCTCTCAGAGGAAGCTGCTGCCGTGTGCGTGGCATGGCCGGAGAGAAGGCACGGTGCTGCGTGGAGGCAGGGAACACACCAAGTAACTGTGCTCCCATCTCATTCCTCACCCGCAGTTACTTGCCATGGCGTGGCCAGAGGGTTCTGCCGTCTCTGGCTGTGCCGTGCGACCTCATCGCCTTGTGACTAACAAACCTCATACGTGTTTGTGCACCTGTTTCTTTCTGCCATTGCTGCGCTGGGACAAGCGGCGGGGCGCGGTGAGGAGGGCGGGTGGCTGCAGCCGCGGCCTGCATGCTGCTTTCTCCGCCCACCGTACGTTCTTTTCTTCCCCTCTCATAGTGTGGCCGCAATGCTGAAAACTTCGACCGGTTTTTCACTCGCCATCCACCCGTCTTAACACCTGCTGACCAGGAAGTCATCAGGAACATTGACCAGTCAGAATTCGAAGGATTTTCCTTTTTTAAC
Source organism: Tetrax tetrax (assembly GCA_009806455.1). Taxonomy (NCBI): domain Eukaryota; kingdom Metazoa; phylum Chordata; class Aves; order Otidiformes; family Otididae; genus Tetrax; species Tetrax tetrax. The sequence goes on from WHYT01017993.1 coordinate 316,776, forward strand.
TCTGAGTTTTTTAAACGTGAAGCCAAGAGCTAAGTAGCGGTGTAGATCTCATTCCTCCATCTCTGTTGTCCAGTCCCAGCTGCTGTTGTGGTGACATTTCCCATTGCAAAACTTGCATCCATGGTTTTCCTTTAGTACTACTGCTAGAGTGACCAAGTTTCAAAGCCAGCAGTGTCTTCACGAGATTTGGGGCGGGCCTGAAGGGTGGGCGATGCGCAGTAAGCACTGCGGATGTGCTTTTACGACATTTTATTTGTAGAAAATGGAAAGGGTTCATTGGCTAACAGGTAAAACAGCGAGGTGTAGGCCGTGACAATTAGGAGAAATCTCTTCAGCACGTGCTTTCGTTCCTGTTCTTCCCCTTTTCTAGTCTTTTAATACAATCATGAAAATTTAATATTTAGCCCTCTCAGCCTTTGTGGCAAGTAAGTGTTTTTAATGAAGCCTTTCCCTGCTGTGAATGCACACCCCTTTTTGTTTGTTGAAGCCCACCGCAGCACCCCTCGCCGCAGTCGGCCCATACATACGTGGGTTTGGGCTGGCATGGTCCTCTGCGCTGGGTCTGCAGCAGCAGTGATGACTTATCAGGGAAGCCAGGTCTGCTGTTTGCACAGATTTCTCCTGATTGTGCCATTTTTAAGTAGCATTTTTTTATGAAAAGAAGCCTACCCTGTTGTAAAGGGGAAATTTGGAAGAGCCTTTCAGGTGCTTTCAAATCCATGGTCACCCTAGTAACTACAACATCGGCTCTCATAGCAAAACTTTTTTCTTTTTTTTCAAATGCCAAAGCAATTGATTGAGTTTGTTACCTGTGCTTTAAATGTGTCAAAAAATGGTATTAACTCAGACGGGATGCGTTTAACTTTGAACAGTATTGTGAATTCTGATACGCAGCTTATAAAGAAACTTGTTTCAACTAATAGTCCTACCTTAAAAAAAATGCCGCTAGATATTTAAATGGGCTAAGTTTTGTGGCAACAAGGAAAAAGTTTCAGGAAGGATGAATTTCTCTTGAAACCGTACCAGTCACGCAGCTTCCCTTTATACTGTTATGCAGATGTTCGTGGGCTGTCACTGTATCAATCTGCTTTAAGTTGTAATGTGCCAATTTTTTTTCCAATACTGATTATAAAATAAAAAGTGAGAAATAATGTCAAAGGAACTGCATGTGTTTGGCAGTGGTGACTTTCTGCAGCCCTGGGCTCAGAGATGCCAGGAACGCCGAGGGCTGGAAGCTGTCCTGGCCGCTCGATGCCGCCGGCGCGGGGGCACGGCGCGTCCCCAGGCCTGCGTGGGACACAGCGCGGGGTCCTGCACCGCCAGCGGAGCCGCGGCCCGATCGTCCTCGCAGCATCGCAGTGAGGTGCGACGCACTGGGAGCATCTTCCAAGCGGAGAGGAAAAGCCTGCGTGTCCTCTGCACCAGCTCGTGCCGTGCGCCAGTGACCTGCTCGCTCGTGCTGCTCAAAAATGGACGGGGAAAGGCGTTTCTCTCCCATGTCCCTGCGAGGAAGGATGCTTTGGGGTGTCAGGATGGCCCTCCCGCAGTGAGCAGAGCTCTGCTGCTTGGGGATCACTTTAAATGCCTTCAACGGAGACGACTGCGGCACGCGCTCCGCATTTTTGGAGACTGCAGAGGCTGCCGGCGAGGCAGCGCCGTGTCGGTGACTCATCGCCCTGCCCGCGCTCTCTGAGGAGCAGTTGTTAGAGCAATTGGCAGTTTCAGCTAAAGAGGGATTACGGGCCCCTGTTAACCTCCCTTCTCCTGAGCACGGGCAGAATTTCCCTTCTGCCTTTGGAAATCCGCTTCTTCTGAACCGCTGCGGCTCTGGGCTCTGCTCTGCAGGATTCTTCTGAAAAGCACCGAACAGCAGCACCCACGGCACCAACTGCTCCCCGGCTTTCTGCGCCCCTGCGGCCCCGGAGCTCTGCAGCGGGGAAGGGTCTCGGCAGCGGCCGGGGGGATTCCCATCCATGGTGGTCCCCGCACAAACGCTGCTCTGGGCCAGGCGTTCTCTGCAGGCACAGTGCCGGGGCGTGCGGGAGCCCGGGGAGCGTGCTCCTCATCACCTCCCCGAGTCAATTCGCCCTTTGCTGAAGGCATTTTCAGCCTTGAATTTCCCTGCCTTCCCCTCTCTCTTTACCAGATCTGCGTAGCCGTGCCCTGCCTGCTCCCAGGCTATTCCTCATCTTTGACAGAGGCCAAATTGCCACCGATTTCAGACAAAATTCAAGGTAAGGAATTGGCAAACCCCGCTTTGCCACGCTCACGGCTGGGCCCTCCCGGTGCCGCGCTCTCCTGTCCAGCCCTGGAGGGGTGGGAGCTGCCGGAGGATGCTGTGCGGGGGGGTGGGCTGCCCCGAGCCCCCTCCCAGGCACATGGCAGCCAAAAAGCAGCGGGAGGTTTTGCTGACCCAGCGGCTGCCAGGCTGAGCCCCGGTGCCGTCAGCAGAGACCACTCCAAAGGGCTGGGGACTGCGGTGGCCATTTGCACCGCTGGCAGATGTGGAGATTTCATTCCTCTTTGCAGCATCCCACAGCATTCCTGCTCAGGAGAGGCTCCTGGCTCAGTAGGCTGGCGTTGTCTTGGCACGCGTTGGTTCAGGTGGATGAGGCCTTTGGGAATGATTTGGTCGGCTCAGCATCCTTCTGGGAGCCTGGTGCCACCTCAGCTCCTTCCTTCCGCATGCGCTGGGGCTGCAAGAGAGATCCTCGGAGCAACCGCTTCGAAATGGCGTCTTCACAGCGAAGGGCACTGCCTCGGCTCTTCCATGGCTCCACACCGGCCCTCTCGTCCCAGGGGGAGTGCTCCTATCAAGGTGGGCTCACGCTTGTTTGAACTGCTTCACCCTTTGCCTGGCAGAGCTCTGCACCTGAACTCGGCTCCTTCATCTTATTTGCTTTTCCTCACTCCTGCTCTGTGCCCCCAAATCCACCTCTTCTTCCTTCTCTGCGCTGGGACTGCTCCGGCTCCTGCGTGTCACTTGTCCGAAAGAGAAGGCAGAGCCCCCTCTCCTGCTCGGGGCCAGGCTGGGACCCGCAGGCACTGGAGGGTTGGGACTCTGGTGCCCTGAGCACCACTGCGTGTTCAAAACCTCGCTCTCCTGACGGCACGGCCACGTCCTGGCTCTCCTCTGGCTTTTCTCTCCTTGCTCCTTGAGCTCCAGCCCCGTTTCTCTCCGCACCTCATCTTCTCTCAGCTGTCCGTGGCTCTCTTTCCCCCAAGGCTGAAGCCGTCCCAACAGGATGCCTCCTGCGGCGAGTGGAGGTCCTGGGCTGCTGCCGGCGCCGGCGCTCATCTTCAGAGGTGGTGGTGGTGTGTCCTGGCCTGGCCGGGCTGGCGGGAGGAGCGCAGGGAGGTCCTGGATCTTGGCCGTATTCCAGCCGTGCTCCTGCTCACGGAGTGAAGGTGCCAGTGGCTCTGCCCCAGCATCCCTGGGCAGTGGCAGGCGGTGCTGCACCGAGAGCTGCTGCGGTGAAGTCAACGTACCGCCCGCTTTGTCAGAGCAGAGCAGCGGGGAGGGTGCAGGGTGGGTGCAGACCAGCCAGCGTGGTCCCATCAGCAGCACACGTGTGTCCCCCTCCGGGCCCGCTGCCACGCGCTGACAAAATAAGCCAGAGTTGGAAATTCCCACTCAGAGCAGAGCACCGCTGCGGGGACCTCGGTGCAAAGGCAGAGTTTGAAAAAAGACCATTTTGCAGGTTTCTACAAGGCACCAGATTTGTGACAGGGTCCTGCCAGTGTCACGTCAGGAGAATGTCACCTCCAACACGGAGTCAGGGCATGGGGGGGGCTGCCCCTGCCAGTAAAACCCCAAAAAAAGTGGTGGAAAGTGCAGTACTGTGTCCAACACCAGGGCGGGTCACCTACGGGGTCCCCAGCAGCATCCCAGCCCCTGCGCCTGTCCGGGTGGCTGGGTGTGCTGGGAGAGAGCTGCAAAGGGCTGTACTCCCGCCGCGCTCCAGCTCCTGCACGGAGACACAGCAGAAGAGACAGGAAAGTCTTTTGTCCCCGTTTGCTTTGTTAACGCCAGGAAGCCGAGCAGGCTCCCGGCCCGCCGGCTGCTCACGGGGCATCCCTCTGTGGGGTTTCATTCCTGATGAGGGATCCTGGGTGCTTCTGTTGTGTCTCCAGTGCTCCACTTCCCCGTTCAGCCACGGCACCGTAACCTCCCGCAGCCAGGAGCTGCCTTAATTGGGCGATCTGATAGACACAAAAATGGCCCGAGCCGTCCCAGCCCAGGGGCTCTGCAGCGCCCGTAGCATATTACCAGCGCTAATCCAGACAATAACTTTTTTTTTCCTTTTTCTTTTCTTTTGGGTTGGATGTAGCTGCAAAGTTCTTCTTACGAAATTAAGATGATAAGAGGTTGTGTATATGAAATTTTCATTCTGTGAGGTTTTGAACTACTGTATATTTTCTCTATACAACCTGGAGTAAATCACATCCTCAGATCAATGAAGCCCAGCGTGGGTTCATACCATATCATAGCATGATTTTTAAAAATTGAGCTGAAAGCAAAAGGAGCTCTCGCAGCTGATTATTTTGTGCAGGTTTTGAAATGGTATTGAACGTTTACTTCCCTTTCGAGGCGTGTTGCTTCCCCCAGGCTCCTGCCCGCCGTCCCGTGCGAGTCCGTTTGCGGTGGCGGTTTGCATGCTGAGGACCTGCTCTGTGCTCTCTCTCGCAGCGCCCAGGAGAGGAGGGATGCTGGGCAGGATGCGGGCGCAGCGCTCCCCGACGCCCTGTGCTCTCCTCACCTCCCTTTACTGTCCGGTTGTGTTTGCAGGGCGTTAAACTGCCACTCTTCTGTCCTCTCCCGCAGCGTGGGGTCGCTTCTGTCGCGCAGGGGCCACGTTGCCCATCGCGGCGCGTGTTCAGTGGTGGCTTTAGGAACCAGCGCAGAGATCCAGGGCGTGGAGCCCAGGGCCAGCGCAGCTCTCCTGGCCGTGCACCCTTGGGTGCCACCACCCATCGCTCGCGCTCCCTCCTCTACCCCCTTTAACTCTGTGCTTTCCGTTTGACAGAAGGACAAGCGAGACACTTCCAACTTCGACAAAGAGTTCACCCGGCAGCCGGTGGAGCTCACGCCCACGGACAAACTCTTCATCATGAACTTGGACCAGAACGAGTTTGCTGGATTCTCCTACACCAACCCCGAGTTTGTCATTAACGTGTAGTCGCGGCGCCGCCGCCCGCCCGCTCCTCGCAGTCCCAAACTCCAGTCGCCGTGTACATACCGACACTAGTCTTCCGGGATTAGCAGTGCAAACATACACACCCTCACGCGAAACGCGCCGGCCGCTTGTTTTAGGAGGCCTCTCTACGTCCGTGTCACTCGCTAGCTTGGTTTCCCTAGCTGGAGGTGTTTGGGGTTCGGGGTGACGGTCAGTAACACTTCTAGGAACTGTAGTTGGTGGTGACTAATAGAGTTTTTAACTAGAAATATACCAAATTGCTACAGTCTTTGTAATTTTTGAAATGGGATGCTGAGATTCCCGTGACCCTAGCTACTCCCAACCCGTTTCTGTTGAATGCTAAGCATGGTTGATATCTTAAACCGTTGTGCTGAAGCTTGCGATGACTGTGAGCTTGTCTTAGAGGAGCCTTTTGTCCAAGACATGGGTACGTGTGATCAGTGTGGAACAGTCCGCTTATAGACATACTTTTGACTGCGTTGTACATACCGTCAGCCTGGCTCCCCGAAGCCGTCTTCCTCCCGCGAGCCCGCGCCTCGCCATACGGCCTTTCCTACACTCAGGCATTAAGACTCCAAACGAATTCCCTGCCAGTTCTTGTAAATCAGAGCAACTCTTTTTCTAAGTGAAAGGTGGGATTTAGTTGTTTTTTTTAACATCTGGAGCAGTTTGCAGTTTTGATACACTCTGTCAGCACTCTCATAAATCTTTCTCCTGTTTTTTTCACAGACGCTGTCGAAATGTAACAGCTCTGTAAAGGATATTAATATTCTACCAAAACAAAACACATTTATATTCTCGGTTTACAATTTACCAACTGAAAATACGCCTGCTACACAAGGGCTGTACTGAGGGCTATTTATAAAGGTAACTTTTCTACTTTACACCCTCTGCTATTATCTTCAAGGCTCAAACCCCATGAATTTTACAGCCATCTCAATTTACCCGATTTCAGCCAAAATTCCTGGGGGTTTTATTCAGTAATCCAGGGCCTTCTGCATGGTTTCACAAATTCTGAACCAGACGGGGCCATTCCAGCAGCCGTTAGCACGGCAGAGCCGCGCCGGGCGGGCAGGGGCTGCGCGGCGGCCGGGTGCCAAATCTTGCTCAGCGGTGGGTTCGCCGCAGGGTGAGCATCCTTTGAGTCACGGGCTGCTATCCCTCTCTTACTACGCACCAGTTTGGTTGGTTTGCAAAAGAAAAATAGAAAAACCCAACCCATATGTATATTTTCTGAACCGCTACCAGTCCTGATGTAAATACACATTACGCCATGCCCATAGGGGAAAATGGGGGTGGAATTTTATGAATCACAAGGAATCCTATAAAGGAAATTCTGGTTTTTTAGACCTTTTATAAACATCAAACTACCTTTTCAAATTATTTTCTTCTTTTAATGATTCATTGAGGAAAAGAGGCTGCTAGAAGCTAAAGCTGATGTCCCAGCGGCCGGGTGTCCTCGCCCCGTTATTCAATCGCAGGCAGCGCCCTGCGCGCGCTGGGGACCTGAGCTCCGAGTCCACGGTCTCGGGTATCGACCTGGGCTGGAGGAAACAAAACCAAAACCAGAAAAACTGCAAATTGTGCCAGATTGATGAGGGGGTTTATGAGAGGCTCTGCATCAGGCGAAGCCCGGGCTGGTTTCTGATGAGGGCTCTCGTAACCCCCGCACGCGTGTCAGAGACGTCTCGCCATCCTCTGCAGACCACAGTTGATGTTCGGAGCATGTACGTTACTGTGACTTTCAAACCTGTTGCTGCAGAATTAGTATTACTTCAGTGGTGAATGTTTTTCATTTCCGTATCTCCAGCTCTGACGCGACTCCCAGGACGCTGCTCTGAGGTCTCCCGCACCGAGGGGCCCGGGGCCGCGGCCGGACGCAGGGTCTGCTGGGGGGGGAGTTACGTCTTTTCTGTCTGGGACTTCTGTGTCTGTGTTGGGGTGACACTTCTGCATGGAGCAGGCGTTGCTGAGGCGCCGAGCAAGCCGGGCGGCGTCGGACGCGGTCCCTCGGGGAAGCCGGGCCGGCACACGGCCGGGCTCAGCAGCTTCGGTGGCATCTTCGGGGTCCGCAAGGTTAGGAATCACGCTGCAGCGAGGGCTTAGCAAAGGCTGGGTGCTGTTTGCAGGACTCATACCTGAGTGTTTCTCACGTTGCCCATTCTGCCACTTGCCAAACTCTTATTCCAAGGTTTATTTCCAGATGACCTGTTTCACATAATGGGATATGGCTGACCCTGCACAAGCGGTGAGATTTGTACGAACTCTTCCCAGGAAGGGCAGAGCGACAGTGGTTGAGTCACTGTGTGCTGTGATTTGATGATTTAATCTGCACTATTGGATGGTGAAGCAGTGCTCCAGGAGGATGCTCAGAGCTGAGAGGCTCCAGGAGAGCCCCGTTGGTCCGTCCCCGGCCGCTCTGGTGCGCAGGTAGGGCCTTGTCAAATGATGTGAGTGAGGGTGGGGCAGGAGAAGGGTGCTCGGGGGGCACACAGCAGGCTTGCGGGGCGCACCTGGGCCACTTGCCAGTGTGCCGGGGGGGTTGGCAGGTCCTGACCCTTCCTCCTGGGCTGGGTTACACCTGAACGCTGCAGGTAAGTGGGGTTCAGGCTCCTCGGGTGGTTTCCCCAGCTGCTGTGCCCTTGTCTCCCCTGGCTGGACATCGGAGCGGCCCTCTCTTGCTAAGAGAGCCGTCACCACAGGGGCTGTGGGTGCATTTAATCCATTTAATAAACAAAGGCAGGTTGGCACGGTCGGGCAGTCTCACAGACGGGCAGATGAGCCAGCGCTCTGGGCAGCGGATGCACTCTGATAGCCGTTAACCCCAGGAGCTCCAGTCCAAGTGAAGAACTGGGCTGGTTTCTAGCGCAGAGAGCAAGGACCGAGCTGTTCGAGAGGCAGGGCTGCAGCTGGAGGGTGGAACCCACGCATCCCACAAGTGCCGCAGCTTCTCGGCTTTCGCGGGAGCGGGTGAGCAGCTCAGCCTGCAGCAGCGTGAGAGGCAACGAGCACCTTGCTCCGTGCATGGAAGTGTCATCCCAGCTGTTTATTTCTGATCACGTTCAAAGTGGCAATTAAAACAAGGAGGAAAAAAACAACAAAAAAAAAAAGAAAATGTTTATTGTTGAACAGTTTGTGTTTGTGAATTTGATTTCACCTGCAAGTATTTGATGACTTTTCTACATCCTAGACTACCTGCTGTGTGTTGTCAAAGGATTCTCATGAAGACCTCCTTTTAGATGGGCATATACTCTTTATTCTATTGCTGCATGTATGAAAAAAAAATAAAATATATAATTTTAAAGAAACCCTGAGAGCTGGACATCTTTTGCCCGTGAGACTCCGGCGGCGTGCTGGGGGAGAGCCGTCGGGCTGGCCGTGCCGCTGTCCCGGCAATCGGCAGCTGGTCCTGGCTGTGGGATGTCCTGGAGGGGCCCGGCGAAGCCCCGTTAGGGCAGCAAACGCTGAAGTGTTGCAGCTTTTCTGCAGAAAAGATGGGTGTCTGCACAGCCAGGGAACATCAGCAAATGGAGCCTGCGCGGATGCAGGGCCCGGGCGGGAGAGCAGCCGCTGCGGCTGAGATACAGCATGGGCCAAGGGGGAGGGACGGTGTTGGTCGGTTGGGTCTTCAGTGAATTGCTAATTAAGATGAGTTATTTAACACTACTGCAGATGCTCGTCCCACCACCCCCTGAGCACTGGTTCCCAGTCCCTATAACTCAGGCAGGGCTGCGGGGGTTGATCTGGCTGGTGTCAGGGGTGTTGGGTGCGGGGGAGGTGGGGGGCCGGGGGTGCTGGTGATGCTGGATGCCTGGGAGGTTGTGTGCCGGGGTGCTGGGGGTGCCAGGGAGGTGGGGTGCTGGGGAGGTGGGGTTCTGGGGAGGTTGGGCGCTGGGCGGATGCTCTTTGGGCGCTTTGCACAGCCTTGCCTGGCCGTGGCAGCGAGGGCAGGGGAGCGGCAGGCTTGGAGGGTCGGGGCTCTGCAATCCCCCCGCATCTGCACGTGTGCCTACTGAGGCTGCAGAGGGTTTTCTGGCCGAGGCACCATCCTGCAGCGTCCTGCTCGCTTACACGGAGAGCTGCGCGGCACAGACTCGCTTTTCTCCATTGAGGAAATGGACTTTTTTAGGAAATGCCCTTGTGAAAGCTGGTGAGCATGTTAGGACCATGGCCCTTCTCCCTCTGGGGACTTCAGCTGGGATGTCCTCGTCCAGCCTGGCATGGCTGGTGGTCACTGGGCACTGCCCCAATTTGTGCGGGGGTGGGATAACCACAGGGCTCGGCCAGCCCCGGCACTGCCCGCGTACCCCCGGCCTGTCTCCTCCAGGCTGGAGGGTCCTGGTCCATCCCCGAGCGGCAGCCCCCGCTGCTCCCCACAGCCCCAGCCATGGGCAGTTCCAGCTGCAGGACCGGGTGGTTGGCGTGACCACGCCAGGAAGGTCTCCCACGGCCTGGTGCGGGGTTCCGGGGTGGCCAGTTGAGCTCTGTTGACGTGTGGGTTCCCAGCATGTCGGCAAAGCTTCCGAGCTTCAGTTACCCTGGCTCGGGGAAGTGAAACATTTGGTTTTGTGACACTTTCCTTAATTACGGGAGCTAATGACAAAACCATTGTGACAAATGACTCAGCTTTTGATAGTGAAGTTAATTAATTCTGAAGTTAGCATCTCCATCGGAGTATCTGGAAGAACCCCATTAAGAAGCCTGCTTACCAGCGTAACGCCGGCGGCAGAAACCCAAGTCCCTACACCGCGCAGGGCAGAGCCCTCCCTGCGCTGCACCGGAATGAGCTGCTGGGAGCCAGGAGAGCAAAGGCCAGCCAGCAGCGCGCGTTCGCCTCCCGAGCAGCCCCTCCATCGCTCAGCGGCACCAGGAGGAACACAGCCTCATTAACGTCTGAGCGAGTGACCAGCAGCCCTTTGCGCTGGGCTCTGACCTTCAAGAGCTGTCTCCCCGAAGCCGTCTTTCATCCCTTTCATTTGCATTACAATCCTGTTTGCCTCATTATTCCTTATCCACTTCTTCTTCAAAGAATTTAAATCAAATCAATTAAATTGCGGTGGGTCGGAGCAGCAGCAGACCTTTTATGGTGGCTCAGCGTGGTCCGGCTGGACTCAGGCTACAAAATCTCTTTTAATGTGCTGCTGTTTGTTCTTTTATTGCTTCTGCGGTGCCACTGCCTCACAGCACCCCTTTGATAATCCTCCTTTCCCCCTTGTCCCACGCAGATGCGCTCCGAATGACCTTGGGGAAGGGATTCCCCCGGTCCCTGCCGCCGGGATTGGGATCGGGATGGGGCCGTGGTGGCTGCCGAGATGGGAGCCAGCACGGGGCAGCTGGGGGAACCCACAGCACAGTTTGCTGTCCCATCTCATCCTCTTCCCTCTCCTGGACTTGTTTTGTATGTCCAGGGGGAGAGAGGAGAGGGGGAAAAAAAAAGCAGATGCAACGGAAGGGACGCCAGCACATGAGAAGGCAGCAGTGCAGGCGAAGTACCGGGGACTTTGGCTCGCAGTGGCCGTAAGCGCGTTCACCGGGGTCTCCCGAGAGGCCACGCACCTCTTGCTAGCCCCCCGCATGGCCACTCCTGCGCTCCCGTGGCATCTTCCTGAAGTAAGGAGGCTGCAAATAACAGATTTCTTTTTCTCCCCCCTGCTATTTTTACTCCCACTGAAGTGCCGGGAGTCCGGCGGGGAGCTGCAGAGCCGGTGGGCAACCACGGAAGCTCGCGCTGAGAGAGCCCGCTCGTACCGCCCGCGCTCCGGCAGGTGGCCCGCGTGGTGCTGCTCACTGGCGTCGCACCTGGGAGAGCCTCCCCGAGCTGAGCGGCACGGCCCGCAGGGACACGCCGGCCTGGCCGCTGGAGCCCGCGGAGAGCCGGTGGATGGCAAAGCGTGCGCAGATATAAATAATCCCCTCGTGGGAGTGGGAGGGATGAACACATGTGCCGAAGGCACCAGGGTCCTTATCCCCGCGCAGCCCCCATGAGCCGGGAAATGAGGACCAGGCAAGGCTGGAGCTCAGCGTCTCACCGCATTGCTAATGACCTGAGCTCGCCTCGTATCTGAGCCTCTCTTCCTTCAAGGAAAAACCTAATCCAGCTAGGGATTATTTCTGACTACTGACTTTCTGTCACTTTGCCAATTTAAATGCAGCAGAGCTTTCATCGCTGGATTTAGAAGGACAAAGACTAACAGATCTCGGTTTAGGACATCTTTGCCTGCAAGGACAGCTTTGGGTTTTTTTGCACAAGTTGTAAAATCTTTGCAGTGTGGGCTGGACTTTGTTTCCACTTTGCCCAGCTCAGAAGGTCGGTGAGCAGGTAGATGATGATGATGATGGATGGGGCGGTGGACAGCATGGGGCAAGCTGGCAGCGCAGGGCAGGGCAGCCTCCAAGAATCTGATCTGCAAAGCGGGGTGGCAAGGTCCCTGAATTCGTCAGCTGCAAATCTCAGTGAACCCCCTGCGAGTCCCCCGGGGCAGCTGCTCCGGCTGGAGCTGCGGGCCCGCTCCTGGGACTGGCTGCTGCATGCGGCCAGCAGCTGGAGGGGTGCAGGGCTTGGCGAGGGGTGCCCCCGCCACCAGCCCATGCAAGGGCCACCGCGCTCCGGCATGGACTTTGATTCCATCTGAGCTTGCTTTGTTCAAAGCCTAGGAAACGGAACATGTGCACCGCGCACACACCTACACACGCTGTGTTAAAATAACACCATCCCGGCTGCACGAGCCCCCACGCCGCACGCAGTTTGCAGCCCCTTCGCTGGAGGTGTGAGATATCTTTGCTGCCTGTGCGCAGGGCGGGGGCCGGGCAGGGTGCTGGCGTCAGGCGCTGCCCCACGCGCTGCGGGCGCTGGCTGACAGGCGGTGGGAGCTCTGGGGGCGGCGGGACAGGGAGCGCGGTGCCACGTCTGAGGCAGCTGTCCCGACCAAGCGTGGCCTCACCCTGCGCTGCCTGTGTGGTGCCCACTCGGGAAAAGTTCCCGGGTGCGGCCATGAGTGGGCTCACTTGGGTGTCCAGCTTGTGCCACCAAGGTGTGACCTGCCACCGCCGTGTGTCACTGCCAGTGCCGGTCATGGAAACTGGGCAACTCCAGCCCTTCCTCAAAAAAACTACCAAGAAAAAGCCCTGTGACCCAGTGTGTGTGGATGCTTCTGACCACAGCCTGCATCCCCATCCTCATCATCGTCAGAGGCGCCAGCTGCCAGCCCGCTGAGCCCCACAGCTCTCCGGGTGGAAATGCTGGGAAGGCAGGGACTGGAGGTGCTGGGCACTGGGAGGGCCTGGGCAGAGCCTGCCTCCTCCTCCGGCCTCAGCCCCGCACAGAGGCCGGGAGCGCGGCCAAGGGCCCGGTACGGGGCAGGGGGCAAATCGGGGTGACGTGCGGCCACACAGCCAGGGCAGCGGGCACACGAGGGGAAATAGCGCCGCATTGCCGTCAGCGTGGCCAGCCCGGTGAGCACACACAGAGAAGGTGATTTAAGGTTGAGGAGGCTCCTTAATTTCCACAAATTGTCATTTCTCAGTACCTGAGTTTTGGGTAGCCTTCGTAATTTTCTGTTTGCGTTTCGGGAGTAAATAACCGGTGTTTGCACGTGGTGCGTACAAATGAGAACGGAGGCAGTATGGGCGCGCAGGGCTGGCACACGCCTGCCTGTCCCCCCCGGCCCGGTCCCTGTCCCCCCCCCCGGGTCAGTCCCCGCCGGGTCCCGGTCCCCCGCGGCAGTAACGGTCCCGGTCCCC
>WHYT01017993.1:330587-361637 GCA_009806455.1 Tetrax tetrax
CCGCCCCCCCCCCCCCCCCCCCCCCCGCAGCACAGGCCACACTTTGGGGGCAAAAAACAGCTTTTGACCCAAAGCTACTGACTGAGATTGATACCGGAACAACAGGCTGTGCTTAGACACGGGCTTGAACGGAGCCGGGTGCTGGTACCTGCGCAGCAAAAAATGGCCGATGGAGTCACACTGGGCTGTAACTTTTAAAATCAGTGGCAGCAGTGGGTGTCCTGTGTACTCAGGGGGCCCTGCCCCACTGTCTGGTGGGGTCCTGGGGGCCTCAGGCTCCCCCCAGCCCAGGAGCGACCCCTCCGATGATGGGGACAAGCGAGCCGCAGCAGCCAAGCGGTTCCCTCCGCGTTGGAAAGTTCTCGGTGGGTCGCAGCCGGGGATGCAGAAATACCCTGTCTGTTCCCGGTGCTCGGTCCTAAACCCTCTGAAGTCAGTCGGAGCTTTCTTATTGATTCAAGGAAGGTTTGGATCATGCTGTAATTCTATAATAAATAATTTGAGATAATCTGTCTCCCCACTTGGGCTGAGGGAGCTGGGGAGGCAGCAGCCAGGGCTGTGAAAGATGGGATCGCTGGAGGTGTGAGTAATTTCCAAAATTCTTGGTTTTGCTGGCTGTATTTTTTTTCAGCCAATGTTTTATGTTTCCCTCTCTGCCATAAATCACTGCTCGGGAAGGAGCTGCCGAGCCTCAGTCTCCTGGGCAGGGCACATGCGGGTGCCGTGCCAGAGCTGGGAGCTGGATCATGGCCCTGAGCCCGGGTGCGGGGCTGGGAGCAGTGGGACACGTGCTCGCCGTGGGGCTCGTCGCTCCCCCTGCACACTCCCCCCCCCACGGCAGCGCTCCCACGGCCGCCGGGGCAGCTCTGCGTTGGTGGCCGGGCACGGAGGGTCCCAGCCAGCGCTCGGGGTGAGCGCCTGGGGCCAGTTGTACGGGCTTGAAAATCAGGCAGAGGCTGGACATCACCACCCTGTGCAAGGAACGACCGCGGTCGGTCGAAAGGGCTGCTTCTCCCGTGGTGCAGAAGGTGCTTTTGGCACCAAGCGGTGCCCTCTGCCCCTCCGGGAGCACCTCAGCCCTCAGCCTTCTGCTGCTGACAGGGGTTTAACGTGTGCAAGGACGGAGGAACGGAGTGGCAGGCACCGGTCGCTCGCCTGGCTGAGCGCGCGCGGCAGATGATGAGAATGAGCGGCGTGAGCGTGGGGTGCGCGCTCCCTCGCAGATGCTCTTTGAGTCCCTGTCAGTCACACGCGCGCGGCGCCTGCACGGGAGCCCCTCGCCCCACGTGAGCGTCACGAGCCCATCGGCGAGCGCGGATAAATCTTGAATGAAGCCGCCGCAGACCCACGTAGAGACACCCACGCTGGAAAACACGAATTAGCGGCTGAGTCAATCTCTGGAGCCCAGGCAGGCATTCCCAGGCTGCTGAGCTGGGGTAGCCTCTGCTCTACGCCGCAGCGGTCGGGGTCTAATTATCGCTTTTACAACATGGGAATACCTGGTAGGTGTCGCCTTGTACTTCCCGCTCAGACGTGACCGGCAGCGTTTGTCGGCGTGCGTCCCCCGTGGCGCTGCGTCCTCGGTTGCTTTCCTCCGTGACGCCCTTGTTCATAGAAAAGGTGGGGAGACGCACGGCACCTCGGGGAGAAAGCTGAAGCTGAGAAATAGCTGCTTGGGCTTCTGTTGGTTTTAGGCAAGCAAAATAACTTTGTTTTTCATCAAACTTAATTAAATTCAGCATCATTAAATGCAGGGAGCCTCCTTATCCTCCCTGCAGCGTGGCACAGGCTGGGACCGGCTCCATGGCATCGTACGGAGCTGAAGCAGGCAGGGGTAGCAGGAGGATTTGGCCGAGACTGCTTGAAATGCCTTATTTCAAGGCAGTGTGGAACTTCTTCCCTCCTTCACGTTTCTCGTCAGAACAAAGCGCTCAGTCGTTTCTGGAGGACCAAAACCATTGCTCTGCATCCCTCCCCACGGATGCTGGCGCCATCCTGCCGTCCCTCCGGATCGTGCGCAGCGGGGGCGGCGATTCCTCCCTGCCAAACCTGGGCAGCTGGGCTTGGGTTCTGTTCTTTTTGG
This sequence comes from Tetrax tetrax, assembly GCA_009806455.1. Taxonomy (NCBI): domain Eukaryota; kingdom Metazoa; phylum Chordata; class Aves; order Otidiformes; family Otididae; genus Tetrax; species Tetrax tetrax. The sequence continues at coordinate 332,671 of WHYT01017993.1, forward strand.
GGGGATCCTGTCTAGATTAAAGCCTAACACTGCGGTCTTGTCAGCCAGCTCCTGCAGCCCACAGGGCCCTGCCGAGCCCTTTCTGTACCCTGCAGCTCCCGCTCGGCTCCTGGAGCGTTCCAGATGATGGCCGGTCCTGGAGACTTCGGCTGAGGGTGAACCGGTCCTGTCCCTAGGCCAGCTGGTGCACTGGGGAAAGAAGTGAGCCCCCCAAACTTCCTTTGAACATAAATAATCTCTGAGATTTACGTCTCGCGTAGCCATGCACGCTGTTTTCCCGTGTTTCTGCACAGGGGTCCACCACAGCCCTGGCCCTTCTGTGCCGCTGAGCGACCGGGTGCCACCGCCTGCGCCCAGGCTGCGACGTCCTCGCCTGGCTCCTGCCGTAAACCCGCGGACCTGGCCGTGTGAGAGCGGCCGTTGCCAGATGAGGCCACGGTACCGAGCTGCCCCAATTCCCCTGCCCCGCCTCCATCGTTCATTAGTGTTGCAGTCGGTCTTTCCTCTGCCTCCTGCCTCTTTCACCCACAATTATTTCACGTTTTCTTCAATGCTCTCAAAAAGACGTTGTTACAGCTCACACTGTCCTGGTAACAGGTGATCCCGCACAGGAACACCCCACCGGACGGCAACGTACAGTCTCTGCCTCCCAGTCCCTCCAGTAAAGCTGTTGGTTCTGCCCAGTACTGCTCTTTCACTTTTTCAAGAGAGATAAATCAGATACCCCGCTGAACTCTAAATGCATTGTGTTACTGATTTCCTTTACCAACTGAGTTTGTAACTGTATCAAGAGGAATTTATGAAGCTGGGTAAATCTGGTTTCCGCAGGGCTGTCTGACGTTTCTCTCGTCCCCTCAGCTGACCCGCAGGCGATGGGGGATGCAGCTCCTGGCGTTGCCCCTCGCCATCGCTGCTGGTGCAGGCTGATCAAACACCAAACCGGCTGTTCCTGCCTTCTAGAGATTTGACAGGATGCCAAGATTTATTAAAATCCATTTTAGATCTTCAGAAAAGTGCTCAGCCTGTTCTCTGAGCGCTCCTGGGAGCAGGTTCTCCAGTCCTGCCCGTTTCCTGTGTACACGTAGTGGTTGGGGTGCGGCATCCTCCTCAGCTCCCAGCGGGGCACCGGGGCCTGTCTCCAAGCACGGAGCAGAGGTGTCGATGAATAAATAATTGTGTGGCACTTCTGCTACGTGACTGGCAGCTGCACCGTCACGATCTGGTAGTGACTTACAGCAGCGGTGATGCTCCCTTCTTCTGATGGCACTGGAGGGTTCCTCCGGAGGCGCGGGGCGCAGAGAAGCACCCTGCTCTTGCTCCTGAGCAGAGGCCGTGCTTCTGCACTTACATTTCCCCCCAGTTGGTTTTGTCTGTGGTGGCTTTTGGCCCTGCTGAGCTGTGCTGCTCCGCATCAAAGGCGTCCAGCGTCCAGTTGGGCTGGCAGCAGTTCTCTGACATCCCCTGGACAGCCGCCGGCTCTTCCCTGCTTCCAGCTCCTTGCAGCCTTCTGAGTGAGGCCAAACGCAGAATTTCCCCAAGGTGACAGCAATATTGTTTCTGTTAGAAAGTTATTATATTTAATTTTTAAAAGCACCAAGCGAATGTCCCTGAGATTGCAATCATCCATGATAGAGCACTTTTTCTCGCCGCTCGTTATAGGTGGGTATTTAAGGAGCTGCTCATCCCGTTCCTCTGTCTGGTTGGCGTCTGTAATAGATTCTCATCAACAGCTCCTCGGCAGTTGAGCTCTTCTCCACGGCGCTCGTGGTCCAGCCCTGCGGTGCTGCCCGTGGCACCTGCATCTGCTGCAGGTGCCCAGCTGTCTGTCCGCAGCCACGCTGACGGAGTGTGCCTGGCAGCCCTGGCACAGCCCCCCGGCTGATGCCACCAGATGTGGCTCTGTCCTGGGGATGCCTGCCGGCTCCAGTGCCGTGGCGGGAAGAGCCCTGGGATGACAGCCATGCGGAGATGGACCGCGGGGATGGGGACCATCAGCAGGGGCTGGAGGTGATGGAGGGGGAGACAGGGCAGGTCTGTAACAGCGTGGGAGGCTGGAGAGGCGAGTGGGGAACAGTTATCTGCTCCCCATTACATGAGAGCTTGGAGGTGTCCAGTTGATGTCTGTGATGGAGAGAAGACGCTGGAGGCATATGAGGTGATAGCGATGGGTGAAAATGAAGAGAGACCAGCCACCCATTTGAGAATATCTGATTAAATTACCGTGCTGCAGATTTAACCCTTCCCAGCCTTTCCACCAGGACAGCACTGGGGAGGGGCAGGGCATGTGCCCGGCGCTGGGGTCAGAACAGGATGGGACAAATGCCCTGAGCACGGGGCTCTGCGGGCTGTCACAGGCAATGCTGCAGGTGTAACCTCTGAGTTAGGAAATCCTGGAGCCTTAGCTTGGTGGAGGGTGTATTGAGTAAGCGTTAATTAATTAATTATTGTCCTCCAACAGAGAGGGAGATCAGGCTGGCCGGGCCCTCCGTCTGCTGCAGACCCATCTCCATGTGGCACGCGGCCAAACGCCGAGAGCCATAAACATCCCGCTGGGCAGAGCGGGGTCCTGGCCACTGCCAGCCAGCGCCTTGCCCGCGGGTGGCCCTGCCGTCGGTCTCGCTGCTGCCCGGAGAGGAGCTGAGCTTCGGCTTCAGCCCACGGCCACCAGCTCTGCTCTGGGGAACCGGCTCTTCGAGCGGGGGGTGCGGAGCTAAACCCTCCCCGATGCTGCAGCGTCTGTCTGGGCAGCCCCCGTCCCTGGGGAGGGGTAGGGAGCTGGTTCCCACCTCGCCTGCGAGCAGCACGCGATGAGCGCCGTGTGTGCTGTGAGCCGCTCAGAGCCAGGCGTTTCGTTGCTGCATAGGCGTGGTGCAGTCTGTCATCGCAAGAGCTGCTGCCGCTTAACAGAGGTGGAAGTCGGAATTTGAATGAGGCTCGAGCGGGGTTTTTTATTTTTCCCGTGCAAGGTCACTATCGCCATTACGGCTGTAAATAATTCGGAATGGCTAATGACGGTGCTGGGGCTGGCAGCTGGGTGCATGGCCGATCCTGGATGCCCCGCGGATCGGTGCCGGATGCTCATCTCCATGGTCCCCGGGGAGGTGGGGTGCTGGCGCGGGTGCCAGCGGACGATGTTTGCACAGAGCAGGCAGAGAGTGGGGAGGGATGCTTGGCTCCGCCGTCAAGTTACGTGGCCTTTGGTAAATCACTTCCCTTCTCTCTGCTTTTTGTAACGTGGGGTGGTGTGGGCCACCTCTTGTCCAGGTGTGGATACCCAGGATGCTCCGTCAATTGCCCGTGCTGTGCGGGATGGGATGGGGTGAGACAGCCACGGCATTGAACCTGCTCAGCACTTCTCGCCTCTCAGTGGTTGCTTTTCACATGGGTTTCACCATGGATTTTTAATGAACACGACGTGCGCTTCATAAATAGACATGAACCTCTTGTTGCAGGAAAATCAGAATTCTTTTGAAATTGTGGTGTAGGCTGGTGGGTCAGCCCCGGAATTTTCTTATTTTATGTTTGTGTTTTCTTATAAGCATCTGCTTGCAGTACTTCAAAATAAAATGTTGGGGCCAGGGTATGCCCCGTGCCACCCCGGCAGCTCTGCCTCTGGGCCAGCACCAGCGCAAGGGCCAGATTTTGACTGAGTTGCTCCTGGTCCCGGGGATGGCAGTGCTTCCCCCCGCGAGGCTGGGCTCCCTCCTGACAAGGGAGCACGGGCCCCTGGACAGGCTGGCTGGGAGATAAACACCAGCTTGCCATTATTTTTTGCAGCTGTCAGAGTGCTTTGATGCGTCAGCGTCATTGATTGCGTCACATGACGTCATTGCCTGAGCAGTTGCAAGGGGCTGTGAGAGTCACCGGCCGCCGTCCCTCTGGGCTGCCCGACCCCGGCCCTGCGGCTGCATGCCTGGCCGGGAAAGGTCGCTGTCGCTTGGCGAGACCGGCCGCGGTCTCACGTCGGCTTTCCCTGCGGTCCTGTGCCTGCAGCGGCTCCGGCGGCTCCGTGCCAGCCAGCCCCGGCAGCGGGTTCTGCCAGGCTGCGCAGCGCCCTTGCCAAATCCTCCCTTTGCCTGAGCAGCCCGGCTCAGCTGGGCGAACCTTATCGCGGCGCAGCAGCTGTGCTGCGCGGCTCCACCGCCGAGCAGCCGGCCACGCTGCCGCGGAGCGGGCTGGGATACCGGGGACGCCGGGATAAGAGGGTCCCCTGTGACGGGGACCTGCCGCTCCCCTGTGCTCGCCCGCGGTGGGCAGCAAGCCGGCAGCTCGCCGGCGGCATCTGGAAGCCTCTCGCAGCCCCGAGGCCCTGTGCATAGGAGAGTCTCTTGTCGTTCCTCGGCGCGCTTCAGCCAAGGACGGACGCATTTCCTACGTGTCGGTCTTTGGTGTTCCCTCCAGCACGGAAAGCTGAGGGATGAGGGTGCTCGCGCCTTTCGTGGGAAGTAGGAGCCCCATGGCCGGGGGTGCAAGCCCTCCTGGCTGGGGGAGACGCCGGAGCCGCGTCTCCTGCGCCCGTCACCGAGGAGCCAAAGCACGCTCCAGCGAGGGTGCAGAGGTCATGTGCATGTTTTAAATAATGTTAAATAATAATAATGGTTTGAAATAACATCGACTCTGCATATGACCCCAGCCTGCCCCAATTCCCACTGCCACTGCGGGAAGGACGGGAGCTGCCGCCGCCCCCAGCCCCAGCCAGCAGCAGAGGGGCAGGTCCCCATTCCCGCGCCCGTCCCCTGGGCCGGAGGCACCCGGCTGAGCTCCCGCGTCGGGAGCGTCCCTGCAGACGGGTGCCGTATGGCTCGTGTGTTTGTCCTCGCTCGCTCGCGGCTGAAGTGAGAGACAGACATGGCAGCGCCTCCGCCCCGGAGCCGCGCTCCTGCCGCACAGCCCATCTGCAGGCAGCCAGCCCTCGGCCCCGGGGAGCGGCACGGTTCGGTGTGGTGTGATGTGGTACAGTGCGGTGTGGTGCGGTGGGGAGTGGGACGGCTGCGACAGAGCGGCCCCCTCTGCCCGTCCGAACACGCACTGGCCACGTCTGTCAGGGGCGTTTGGTACGCGTGAGCTGGTCTCCCTCGCCCGCGGTTCAGCACGAGGGCAGTGCATGTAACACCGCAGCATCTCGGCGCGTGTCGGGTACCGCGCCCGTGCCGCTCACCACAGGACGCAGCCCTGCGTCTTTAGCCGGGGCTTTTCACTGTGCGCACCTCCAGGCACTCGTTTAGAAATTATTTACTTTGTCAGTGCAGACAGATCTCCCCCCAAGGTGAGGGAAAGTCTTTCAGAAAACAGGAAGAGGAGAACGTCCCGTCGGCATGCGGGAGCTCTGCCCGGTCCAGGTTTGGTCGTGGTTTGCCCTCTCGCAGCGCAGCTCTGGAGCACTGCCTGGCCCTCGGTGCGGTTTTCCTCACCTCCTGTAGCCAAAACTGCAGGTGCATCGCCGGGAGCGGGGCAGCTGTGTGCCGTTAACTGGGCTGGAGCTGCTGGCCCGCAGCTGGGACAGACCCAATAAAAGGGCTGCCCTGGGGCACCACCCCAGCTGCTGAGGGTGAAGCCACGGACCCTGGGCACCAGCCTGAGCTGAAATGGGGGGACAGGACCCATGGGGCAGCCCCAGGTAAGTGCTGGGGGTCTGGTGCTAGCAGAGCCGGGGCAGCCTGGCAGCCTGTGCCATGCAGGTGTGTCCGTGTGTGTCCCAGGGGCTTCCCGGTGCTCGGGGGCATCTCGTGCCTCTGTGCAGTGGGGCACTGCCCTGCTGGCCCTGAAGCCAATGGCAAAATGTCTTTCACTTTTATTTTCTCTCCCCCTGCAAATCTGCAGTGCCGGGGCTGCAGCACAGGCAGGGCAGGGGAGAACCTAAAACAGAAGGGTGCCACAGGCCGCCCCTGGGCGGGAGAGCCTTTCAGGGGCACGGGGAAGCCGGTTGCCGTGTGCTGGGGTCTCTGGGTGCTGTGAGGTCACGAAGCGAGGTGGGGTGGATGGGCCATGCTGTCCTTGGAGAGGAGCTCCCAAGGCGAAGCCCTCCCAAAGGCAGCGGGGCAGAGCCAGTGCTGTGTGCTGGAAGTTGCTCTGGATTTCTGGGAAGCTTACCAGGACATCTTTTACTGCTTGGAGGAGAAGGTGTGGTTGGCATCCCTCCCTCGCGCTGTTCACCAGCAAAGCCCTCTCCTAGCCCTCAGTCTATAGGATGGGCCCTTCTTGCTCTCCAAAAAAAGCCGGAGCAAACCTGTGGCGCTACTCCTGAATATGGCTTTCCCCATCTGGGGCGTTGGAACCGGCTCCCCAGGGCTCTCTTCCCTCCTGCAGATGGTGAGGAGGCGGCTCTGCCATCCAGCAAGCTAAATCCGGCGGCGCTGGATGCGCGGCAGCGCCTGCGGCAGCGAGCAGGGCCCTGGTTGCACCCAGTGCTGGTCGGGTGAGGGAAGGGGGGGACCTGCACCCTCCAGCACCCCCCGCTCCTGCCCCGGCTGGCGCGCGGCGCGGTGCCTGCTGAGCTCCCTGGAGTAAATAGGCTGTGATGGATCGAGTCCCTTTTAGCGCGTCCGCTGAAAACCTCAAATATTTATATCGTTAGGGCGATGTGACAGAAGCATATATATTTAAAAAAAAAAAAAGGCAGGTGCTTGAGTGGCAGTCCCGTGTTTGAAGTTCAAATACTTACCTTCAAATCAATGCTATAAAAGAGGGAGAAAAAAACCCCAATTTAATATCACTTTTGCAAGGAAAACAACCTGCCGAGCCTCCTCCCGGGCTAAATGTGCTTTAAAGATTGACTGTGCCACTGTAAAAACTATTGATGAACTGTAAACATGAAAAGATCGCTCTGCTCGTGGCCTGTCAAAAGCATTAGGTTGGAAACGCGCGGCGCTGCGCTCCGGCATGACTCACCGCGTCCTCAGCAAATGTGTTTATTTGTAAAGATCCCGATTTCAGAAATAGTGACCTTTTTAATGCCTCGCACAGCGAGCTCGGAAATTCGAAATTGCCTTTTGGCACCTCGCTAGTCTTGCTGCAGCTCTGACAGTGCTTGCCATGGCAATTTACATATTTTTAGCCTGATATTCTACGCTGTGGGGCTCCTTGGGAAAATGATTTTGCTTTTCGCAGCCCGGCGGGCTCCTTACAGCCCAGCTTCCGCCCCTCCGAACCCGCCCTGGCTTTACAGACATCCTCCTTGGGAAACGGGCCGTGGTGTTAGTCACAGATTTGAGCAGCTGCTTCACCTTGAAATGGGGAATAATCTGGGAAGCTGTTATCCTGCAGCTGTCCGTCAAAGCCACGGGTTAGCTCTTTTGGCCGGCATCCTCCCGGGTGGCTGCCGGGCTCCCCGAGCCCCGGGTGCGCGCTCGCTGGCACGAAGCCCGTATCGCCGGCACTCCGGCAGCCTGCTGTCGGTCACACCGAAGGGAATTTGGTGACCGCAAAGCTGCTGGCTCTGTCTGTGGCCTGTCCCCCTTGTTCCCGGTCCCCACCTGTGCCATAGGGAGTGGCGCTGGGGGGGACGGGCAGCCCCGCTATGGGGCATCGCCGTCCTCGCCCTCCTTGGGAGCCTTCTCCCCGCCAGGCATCGAGCATCGCCACTAATTGCTCCTGCCATTTGCGTTTGGTCACGGGCGACAGCATTGCTCCCTGCTGCCGTTCATCCCGGCGCGTCGGGAAGGGTGCTTGGGTGGCTTTTCTGCTGTGTGTGCGCCCTTTGTCAGTGCTCTGCGATTTCGGGTTGCTGATTTCTATTCAGTTATGAATATCTCCTTTCTTCTTTTTGTTGGGCATGTTTTTATTTTCAGAGCTGTGCACACATTAGCCAGGCACTGCTTAAACTGATGCAGACTTCCGTCGCGGTTCTGATTTTGGGGTAAAACACTCTGAAATCATTCTCTGTTCACAGTTGTGCTTTTGTGCTTAAATCCACTCTCCTAACTGACTTGGCTTATAACTGTTTTCTGCTCCGTGACCCAGCCTTTCAAGGCACCAGGAGTACATGCCGGTGCCTGCACTCGCCTCTCCTTGCTCATAAGAAGTGGAATCGAGCCGTGATTGCTCGGAGTGGAGCAGCAACTAGTTTTTAATTCTCTGATCCATTCCCCTTCAGCTGTCAACGCGCAGTCTAAAATAGCACTCCCTGGTGCTGGATGCCATGCTGCAGCGCTATGAAATTGTCATTTATAGGTTTTTAGAAATTCAGAGGACACTTTAATACTGGCGAAGTGAAACCTCCGGCTCCCCATCGTAACGCAGCTTTCCCTCCCGGTTGTTATAAATCGGTGCCGGAGCTGCCTCCGGGGTGATCCGGGCTCTGGCACAGCTCGGGGTTGGGACCCGTCCCCGTACCAGTACGGTGGCTTTGTCTGAGGTCCTGGCAACTGGTTCAACCAGAGCATCCCAGGTTTTAACACCCTGGACCCTTGCTTTCCCCACCTGGTCCTTCCTGGGCGGGTTTTATCACCAATTTTCGGTGTTCTGGCCGCGCAGATCTCTCTGTAGCGCTCGGAAATGCCACGGGGGTCAAACTCACTCCAACAAACATGCCAGTCCGCATCCTTTGCTATCCCAGCTCGCGGCCGGGATGCGCGGGCAGCTGGAGGGCTGCCTCCGGCTTTCCTGGTGTGTTTTGTTCTCGGCATTTGGATGCCATGCTGGAGGAGGGCTCGGCTGTTCCCTGCTGCCTCCCTCCTCGGTTTCTGCTGGTTTAGCGGCTCCGTGCGGGTGTTCAGGGACCAGGGTGGGCTGATGGGGTACGGTGGCTCCAGACACGATAGAGCCAGGCTAGAGAGACCAGGGGTGGAGACAACCCAAAAACCATTACAGTGCAAGAGCAAAGGAGAGAAAAAGAATCATTTGGTGCATGGAAGCTGTGTCCAAATAAGAGAAACAGGAAAGGGCATGGATTTCGACACGTTAAGTGAGGAGACATTATAAGGCAGGCAGAAATGGCCATGAGGGACAACTTGCTGAAGGCACAAAAAGCAATAATCAAATCTTTACTCTCTAATGTGTCCCTGGCTGCCGTAGGGTGGGTGTCCATCCAACAGCTGTGGCTCTGGGAGTGTCGGCTCCCTGCGGGGAATTGGGGGTTTTCTTCCTGTGGCAGTGGTTGCCAAATTTCTCTGAGGGGTAAATTTTTTCCTAATATCTAGCCTAAATCTACATCCTTCTATTTTAAAGTCATTACCCCTCGTCCTGTCCCACCAGGCCCTGCTGAACAGTCTCTCCCCACCTTCCCTGCAGCCCCCTTTGGGCACTGGGAGCCGCTATCAGGTCTCCCCGGAGCCTCCTCTTCTCCAGGCTGAACAGCCCCAGCTCTCCCAGCCTGGCCTCACAGCAGAGCTGCTCCAGCCCTCTCAGCATCTGCATGGCCTCCTCTGGACCCTCTCCAACAGGTCCACATCCTTCTTCTGTTAGTAAAAAGCTTTGCGATCCAGGAATCTCCCGGGGCTGAGCTGGCTGCCCCTGTTCCGATAGCTGAAGACAGGGCTGGGAGGCAAACCCTTCCCAGGAGCTCTGCTGTTAACCCAGGTGGATCTAAAACGTTCGTCAGAGGAGTGGGAGCAGGATCTGCTGTGCCAGCGTCTGCGCAGAGGGAGGTCCTGGTGCCTCGGGCGTGGTGATGCTCTACCGCGGCCAGGGCTCCCGCTCCTGCCCCATCTCTTGCCATCAACGTCTCTGAGCAGGCAAACAAACAAAATTATTTTTTTAATTGCTGGGATTGTGTTAATTTAAATGGATAAACTCAATCAGTGAAGCTCATTAATTTCTAGCGCGTGGCTTCTTTGCACTGATTCTGGCTGCTCCGGCACTCATTTTGCTATCATAGGAGTGTCAGTTACCTTTCAAAATGAAAATCAATGTTTATTCACTGTTAAAGATGAAACATGAAGCGGTTTCCTTAGACGTGCCTGCTCCGAGGGCTCCCAGCATGGCTGCCTGTCGGTGTGCTGCTGAGGGGACGGCGCCGCGGTGGCAGCGCTGCAGGGAAGGGGCTGCCCCGAACCCCGCGCTGGCAGCAGCCCCCTCACCTTCCCAGCCCATCCCGGCTGGGAAAGCCTGGCATCTTCCCGGGAGCTGGGTTGGCGGTGGGACGTTTCCCTGTCGTCTCCTGGAGGGAGACCCTGGGAGGCAGCTCCAGCCGCTGCCTGTTACTTTTATAACGAGAAAAACAAAGCTGGAGCCTTGAAGCCGAGCGCTAGAAATTGCCCATCACTTTCCAACTTTCTCTCCTCCTCTATTATTCAGAATTGTTTTGCTTTCTGAACTGCCTTGTGTAGGTTGTGCAACAACCCCACAGATTCCAGAATGGGAGATGATGAGTCACTGTCAAAATGTAGATTTTTAGGGTTTTTTTCTTTTTAGCAATGCTGAGGGAGTAAAGTCTCTGTGACACACGCCGCTCGCCAGCACCTCACCGGCTAAAACCAGCAGAAGCTCCCAGCCCACCCCTGGGTGCCAGGAGTGCTGGGGCTGTGCCCATGGCTGCCCACCATTGCCCCCACGGGGCTGGGCGCAGCTCCCCAGGCCCCGCCGCGCTGTGGGGAGGTGCGGGGGGCTCGGTCCGTGCACCGCTGCGCGTACGTTCACGTGTGTGTTTGCACTGGTCTCGGATCCAGCCAGCTCCTTCGAGCCCACCTCTGCCACCTCCTCGCTGTTGTGCTGGTTCCATTCGACTTGGGTTTTTCCACTGGTTTTTGGTTGGGGTTTTTTTTGTTGGGTTTTTTTTTTTTTTTTACAAAAGGAAAAAAACCCCTTCAGAACAGGCGTATCTGTGTGGGTGACTGTGCTCAGGCACAAACCCCCACCGCAGCGAGGGGGAGAGAGTGCGAAGCGGAGATGGAGGCAGATGGCGCGGGTGCCCCGGTGGGGAGCTGGCGTGGGGCTGCCGGGGCGCTGGGGACGTGCTGGGGGGCCGAGCTCGGTCCTGGCTGCAGGGTGAGACGGGAGCGGGGGGTTCTCTGAACCAGCACGCAGGTTTTACCTTAATTTGGCTGCTCCGCGGTGGAGTTGAGGCGAACAGACACCACGGGCGGCTCTGGGTGACGGAAGGGCCGGGGCGGCGCGGTCTCACGCTGGGGACCTCGTGCAGAGAGCCTGAGGATCCCTCACAGGGCCAGACGCTGGGGAAGGAGAACGGATGAATTTCTTTCCATCTCTCCAAGCATCTGGGAGGTGGGTGGGAGGTAAAAAAAGATGAGCCCTGAAGTTTTAATTCCTCGGAGATATTTAGGTTTCTTGCTCCTGTTACCCAAGGAGCGCGGAGCCTGAGCATCGCCGAGGATGTGCTGCGGGCTGGGGGCCCAGCGCCCGCCAGCTGAGCTTGGACCTCTGGTTCTCTAGAGAATGTTCATTTTGAGACCCTAAAACAAAATGGCCTCACCACTCCCTCCAGATGGGCTTGGCGTGACGAGGTATCTTTGGGAAGGGCGTTGCTGTAAACCACAGCTTAGGAGACAGCTCCCTTGAATTTACTGGGAGGTGCAGGGCACTGGGGGCTGGAGCCTGGCCTGGCCCGGGACTTCTCCTGGCTGAGCCAGCTGGCACAGGGGGAGAGGGGGTTTCCTTCTTGTTGAAGAACAGCGTTCACTCGTCTTCCGAAGGCGAGCTCTGTTTGCCCACTGAGCAGTCACAACCAGAAGAGTCCCTGGAAAACTGTTCCGCTGGATGGAAAGTGATGAGATTTCTTTCTTTGGTCTTCTGGCTCTCCGGGTTAGGGCTGATGTTCTCTAGCTGTATCTGAGAATCGCGCTGCCCTCGCAGCCCCCTCCCCGGGGAAATGGGCTTTGGGAGGAAAAAGACCTGAGATGAAATCAATTAATTGCCTTTGCATTCTCCAGTGAGCGCGGCGCAGAGAGCGTGCACGTCGAAATGCGAATGAGCAGAAGCAGCAGCGACAAAGCCCTGCGGGAAGGGAGCGTTGCCCGTGTGAGCCGGCCCTTGGCCGGGGAGAAGGGCTGGCTGGCGGGGCGGCGTTCGTCGCGTGGTTTAATGTGCGGCTCGAGGGTGCTCTGATCTGGGGGGAACGAGAGGGATCGAAGAATCACAGAGAGCGCGGGCAGGGGTGCTTTTACAAAACCAGCGAGCGCAGAATGTGTTCGGCGAGTTCATCTCTCATCTCTTCCAAATTAAATCCGATGTTACCTGGAAGGCAGGGCTCGCTGCAGCCATCAGCAGGGATGCTCTGCGGGCATGGCATCGCCCACGGGACAGACGGCCGGGTCTGGTTCCTCAGCACTGCCGTGAGCAGAGCTGGCTGCTGCTGTGCCGGGCTGCGGGCAGGGCAGAGCAGCGATAAGCTAAGTTGGCTAATCAGAATTTGCACTAACAGGGAGAGAAAATTACCCAGATCCAGCACCGAGGCAGCTGAGCGGGGAGCGCGTCACCACAGCAGCGTGCCGCCTTTGCCGGCGCTCTCCCGGCCCGCAGATGAATTAAACCCGAGGTGGTGTGAGTCATGCACACAGCACAGAGCCACGTCGCAGGCACGGGCAGCAGCTGGGAAAATTACTCGCGAGCAGGCTGGGATGTGCCGAGCCCAGCAGCCCCGCGCACTCCCGGCCGGTGGGAGCACTGTCCTTCCTCCAGCGAAGAGGAGCCCGACCAGTGGCACCAAAGGGAAGGGTGGTGGCGGGGGAGGCAGCCGTGCCCCACCCACCCCGTCCGTGCGGCACACGCAGCGCTGGGAGCCGTGCCCAGGCCCGGGGCTCCCGGCTGGACACAGGCGCAGGGCACGGTGCCGCCTGCGCTTGCGGCCGCGGCCCCAGTCCTGGCAGGGGTCAGAGGTGGCACGGAGCAGGCGGTCCTGGCGAAGAAAACATGGAGGCTCCAGACTCTGAGGACTTGGACACAACCCGCTTCCTTTATGCCCGTGGTGTTGTACAGCTGCCTTGCCCAGGGCCCAGCGATACAGCCGGGACTTGCAGCTGCCATCACCCGGGGACAGGGACCCAGTGACCCTGGACATGCCGTGGGTGCGCGTGGCCCGGCTGCTGGGGGGCACGAGCCCCCAGCCACCCCGTCCTTCACCGGAGCCCCTTCCAGCTGCATCTCCCCGGGGCAGGGCTCCATCCCCCCAGCAGCATTTTGGGGGTCAGGGGAGGCTTTTTGCCGTTTAAGCCTTGTTGCTGTATTTGTTTGGAGGCTGGGGAGCTGGGTGTCAGGTGGCTCTGTGGTTGCCATGGTGACGAGCATCCCTTAATGAACAGAGGAGTAAAGGAGCCAAAAGAAATGTCAGGGTGTGAAAGCGATGCGGTGGCAGCGGGCCCGGAGGTGCTGCCGTGCCTGGGCCCTGTGGGGCTGGGGCTCCCCTTGCCTCACGGGGGGCAGATTTTGGTAACCACCCACGAGGTGCGGGGCGAGGGGCGTGCTGAGCCACGGCTGTGCTAGCATGCTGGCCCTGCTGGGGCCTGGGCAGGTTGTGCTTGTCCCCGGCGCTGGGTGGCTGGAGCCCCGCTGTCTGCAGGGAGGCTGTGCCCCACGCTTGCCGTGGTGTCGGAGCTCTCTGCAAACCTCCGCGATGCCGCCGTGCTTTCCCTGTCCTGCCACTTGCCCTCTTCTCCGGGGGAGCTGGTGTTAGGTCCTGTGGCAGCCACACCGGGCAAAGGCTCTGCTCCTGCCCTGAGAAAGTCACTTGTTTTTTTTAAATTTTTATTTTTATTTTTTTTTTCATCCCATCTCTGTTGCAAAGAAGGTGTTCGGGCGGGACAGGCAGGGCTGAGGGAAGGGTTACCGATCCCAGGGCGCAGAGCGGGTGCAGTGCAGTGGTGTGCTGTGGCAGGACGGACAGCCCGGTATCGCACCCGGGGCGAGCCCCGTACCCCAGCCTGCAGCCAGCGGGACGGGGGGTGTTTGCATCCCAACAGGGCATCGCCTGCGACGCAGGTGCCCCCTGCTCCACAGCCTGCCCTCGTCCCTCGTCGTCATGGATTTACCGTGGATGCCAGCAGCGAGGCCTGGGGGTCCTGGCTCATCCAGCCGCTGCTCAGGGCAAGGGGGTGCCGGCCCTGGGTTTCGGTGGGGGCAGAGCCCTGCCAGCAGGCGTGGGGAGAAGGTTGTAGGAGGTGGGTGGAAACCCAAAAGCTGAGAGGAGGAGGAGGAGGAGGATGGGGACTGTGCCGTGCAGCTGCCATCCTCCCTGCGCCTCAGCAGCCCCGTTGCGGTGCCCGTTCTCAGCCTCCCCTTTGCCTGCAGTTCCCAAAGCAACGGCAGCAGGCGGTTCTCCCTCGGATGCCGTGTCTCCCGCTTGGATGACAGCTTGCCACCTCCGGAGCTTCATCTCCAGGCTGTAATTGATGCCTGTCACGATGCTCGGCTCCCCCGAGCCCATAGCCAGAGCGAGAGCGTGCCGCCATGTGGGACGCCGTGCGGGTCGGCTTCTCTTGCCTGGAGCCCCAACCCTGGCAGCGCGTCCTTTCTGGTCCCGTGGGACGGGGACAGAGCCAGCGTGACCTGGCCACGTGCTCCATCATGGGTGTTGTGAGGGGGCTGTAGGGAGATGCTGAAGGAATTCCTCCCACTTCCGCTTGCCCCTTGCCGCTGCAGGGATGTTGCACTCTGTGCCTCAGTTTCCCCACTTACAATGACAAGCGTTTGTTGGCGCTGCAAGGAAGCCTCGTGCACACTCCAGCATTAGCCTCTGCTGCTTGCTTTGGAGAAGACGGCTCTGTGAACCCCGCAGACGGCCGCGGGCCGTGGAGGAATCGTGTTCCCGTCCAGCGCCATGTCGCGAGCCGAGCCCTGGGCCACCCCCAGCAGATGCGGAGTGCGGTGCTGGGTGTCATGGTGCGCTGCGGTGAGGAGCAGGCACGCAGCGCCCACGGGAGGTGACCGGCTGCATCCATCACAACAAATCTGTAAGAACAACTGGGCATAGCCAGGATTTTTGTAATTATTTGTTAACGCCTTTAGTTCCCCTCTGCCTGTACGTCAGTAGTGCGTGCCTGAGCCTGACTCATCCTTGGCTTTTTCCTCTCGTGGCACAGTTGCCCAGCTTTGGCACAGGAGAGGCCTGAGCCTGAAAGCGTTGCGAAGAGAAAGGCAAAGCAAACAGGCAGGCAGGGATCGGTGAAATGCGTTTGTTGGGCTTCAGAGGCGGGAGGAAAAAAAAAAGCCACAGAAAAAGAGCCTTTTCCCCCAAATGCTAAGTGGGTGGCCAGCAGATGCCGAAGCATCTGCCTCTCTTCCCAGGCGGCGTTCCCAGTGCCCACTGTGGTGGGGCCGCTGTCGCCCCCGCTCCCCAGCCCTGCGAGGGGACCCCCGAGCGGGAGGGGAAGGCGGCACGCGCCGAGCGACCGTGCCGTGGGGCGGGCGGCTCTCCTGCCCGGGCCCACCCCAGCCGCGATGCCCACCCGTGGCACGGGGGGCTTATCCACGGGTGAGCCTACATGTGTGTGCCACGGGGGCACGCAGAAGGAGGCGGGAAATGGGGTAGGAACGGATCAATTTGGCCTCTGCCCAGGCATAAAGTGGGGCTGGAAGTGGCAGAAAGGGCAAGCAGGCTGGGAACGTTTTGTCGTCATTGAAATGAACTCCTCTGCGCCTCCGAAAAAATCACATCTCAGAAGCCAAGCTGCGGCCCAGATGTCCCTTGGGCAAACGCGCTGAGCATCCTCGTCTGCGCACAGCCTGCGCCCTGCGATTGTAGGTCGGTGATAAATCAAAGCGAGGGGCCGGGGCAGAGGGGCCGCGCTGGCAGCACCAGGCTGGTCCCTCTGTGCTGCAGAGCCCGGGCTGGGAGCTCGGCTCGGGCAGCCGCTCCGACCCCGGTGCCATTGTCGTCTCCCCCCGGCAGGAATTTGATGTGAAAGCCCCGACATCCCGGAGTGAGCCCTGGGCTGCGGCCGTGGAGTGCTCCCCCCAGTGCCTCCCAGTGAGGTGTTGTGGGAACCGGGGGGCCGGGAGGTTTATTGACAGCGGCATCGATTCTGTCAGAGCCGATGAGGGGTTTGCCTGGGTGTTCGGAGCCAGCGAGCACCGCAGCCGGAGAGGCTCTGCCCGGGGCTGCCGTGGGGCTGCGGGGATGCTCGGCCATCTCCTGGCTCAGCGGCGATGGGGCTCGGTGATGGTGGGGCTCGGTTTGAGATACAGAGGGGATGGGTGGCACTCGGAGGATGCAGGAGCAGCTGGGCACCAAACCGTCCCAGGGCCGAGGGCAGCGGTTGGGTCCCAGCGCAGAGGGGTTTGACAGTTTCCTGGCTGTGTCTCCCCAGGAACCTTCCGAGGAGTGTGCAAGAAAATCGACCACTTCCCCGAGGATGCGGATTATGAGCAAGACACGGCCGAGTATCTCCTCCGTGAGTCCACTTTCCTGCGTGCGCGCCCCGGGGACCCCCTCACCCCACGCTGCGCTGGCAGGAGGCCCATGGGTCGCAGCCCCCCGGGCTCCCGGTGCGGCAGCAGTGACCCTCCGGGTTACCCGCACACGGCGTTGATGGCGCGTTTGGCACCCTCGGCCGGTCCTGGCAGCTGCTGCACGGCCCCAGCTTGTTGGGGGGCACGGCCGGCCCCAAACAGCGCGTGCCCTGACATGTGAAATGACACGGATGTGCGCTGCCCAGCACGTCAACAAACAGGCACGTGTGTGACAGACCGCGAAGCACATGGCAGCCTCGGAGGCGTTGGGGGCTCTGGCCTGAATCTCCGGGGGCAAAGTGACCCCCGGCGCCCATCGCCCTGCGCTCAGCCCCCACCATGGGCCAGCAGCAGCTCCTGCCCGCCCAGATGTTGCTCCGAGCTCCCCGCATTCTAACGCGGCAGGGAGCCATCAGCTCGGCTCACCCATCTTTGCAATTTTAGTGGATCAGCGTTTAAGTTCTTCTCCCACCCCCTCCCACATTTAAAATAAGCAGTCTATTTTAAAGCCCCCAGAATGGCATTTTAATAGGGCTTTGCTGTATTTCTGTGCTTTTAATAAAGGCCCTGATGGAGGGATGGGAGCCCAGACCAAGGCTCGGTGTGGTTTCCGTGCAGTGGGCAGTGATTTGCTGTGTTAATTACCCCATACTGCCACTTTGGAAGCTGACCTTCTGAGAGGCCATGTAGAAAAGACTCTTCTGCATGTGGCCCTGCAGAGCTGATCCCCGTGGGCATGGAGCACAGTGCCAGGATCACGGCATCACACCAGCTGGGCTCGGGATCTTGGGCTACTTGTTCTCCCCTACCTCAGAAATCAGCCTTTTGTTGACCTTTAGGTGTGTTCATTTGTAAATCCTTGATTTCCCAGGCAGCCGCAGTGGTCCGGGACCCAAGGGAGGGTTCCTGCCCTCGCGGCTGGCAGTGCTGTTCATCGCCAGCCTGGTGGGATCTGAGGTTTTCCGCAGCCCCCTGGCTCCAGGCTCATGTCCGCAGCCTGAACCCACGGGCAGTGTGTTGGAAATGGGAAGGTAAATTGGCAGCGCTGACTGTGTGACGAGGTTCGGAGAAATAACTCCTTGAAATAGCCTAGGAGGAAAAATATAAATTCAGGGTTTAAGCTGGTTTTGTGATGGGAGGCCTGAGTCCCAGGGTGTGCAGGGCTGATGCGGAGCAGCTCGGGGAGAGGCGGAGGATGCGCAGCGGGGACCAGTGCTGGGTCTCCCCGTCCCTCGTGGCAGCAGCCGAGCGTGGCGTTGCAGCGGCTCTGTCGGGGTGCGGGAGGTGCCGGCAGCCCCCGCTTCCGCGGCAGTGCCGGAGCCCACCCTGCCCCGCTCCCTGTCCCGCAGGTGCCGTGAGAGCGTCCAGCATCTTCCCCATCCTCAGCGTGGGTCTGCTGTTCTTCGGGGGCCTGTGCGTGGCGGCCAGTGAGTTCTACAAGAGCAAACACAACGTCATCCTCAGCGCCGGCATCTTCTTCGTCTCTGCAGGTAGGAGCTGCCCGGCGGGGTCGGGGGCGGGCGGCTCTCCCGGTGCGGAAGCGCGGGAGGACATGGGGGAGCCGGGGATGGGTTGTGGGTCCTCCAGTCGGCACAGGGGGATTCTGGGGTTCGTGAGCTGTCCCAGCCCAGGGGAAAAACCAGCAGAAGTTTCTGGCAGGCGCTGACCGTGGGAGACAGCACATCAGGTGTCCACCCCACTCTGCCCTAAGCCATCTCCGCGCGGGTGCTGCAGTCCCCGAGGCTTTGGGGGGGGTCTCCCCTGGGTCCCCACCGAGCAGCGGGTCATGCGGTGGGCACTGCGCTGGCTGGAGGCGGAGGGGCTGCCGCGGTCCCACAAGGACAGTGGCTCTCGGGAGCCGTTCCCTCCAGATTACTCATTTCTCCCTGCGCTGCTCCCCAGCACTTCCACTGATGTCCTATGACAGTGGCTTTGTCTCGAGGAACTGCTCTGTTCTGTGTTTTTCTTCTCCCCACAAAGAGACAAATGAGACTCCCTTCTTCGGCTGGCAGGAACTGCTGGTGCAGATGAGAAAACAACAGAAAGAACATAATCAGTTCATTAAGGAAATCCAGGAATGCATCAGCTGCTCCCCAGCCCCAGGCACAGCCCTGCGGCACTGCCAAAACTGCCTAGGTCCCAAATGAAGCCTCCAGGCTCCACCAGAAATGAAAAGAGATGGAGCCATTCCCACTTCCCTGCACCCCAGGGCCACAGCGAGCCGGGGTTCGTGCTGGAGGGATCCCCTCCGTGCCCTGCGGCTTGGCTCTGCTCCGGCCACGGCCCCAGCCCCGGCTGGGCTCCTGCTGCCCGTTGCTTGGTGAGCGGCTCTGCAGAGCAAAACCCGCTCTTGAAATGTCACTTTCTAAAAAAACAGGGACTGTTGCTGCTGGCCCCTCAGCGTACCTGAACATACATGTGTACTGGGCGCGCGTGAGTGTGGATGTGTACTGGGGACAGCAGCAGGGGTCCGGGGGGGTTTGGCCCCCGTGTGCTGGCAGGGGGCTTGGTGCCCCATGGGGATGCAGCCATGGCCCCCAGCACCCCTCCCTGTGGGCCGTGGTGGGCAGGGGGAGGGCTGGGCTCCTTCAGCCATTGGGGTGCTGCTGTGCCCCATCCCTGTCCCACCGCTCCAGCGAGCACCTCTCCCTCTCATCCTGCCCTAAAGGTCTCAGCAACATCATCGGGATTATAGTCTACATCTCGGCCAACGCGGGGGACCCGGGGCAGAGCGACTCCAAGAAGAGCTACTCCTATGGCTGGTCCTTCTACTTCGGAGCCCTGTCCTTCATCATCGCCGAGATGGTGGGGGTGATCGCCGTGCACATGTACATTGAGAAGCACCGCCAGATCCGCGCCAGGTCCCACTCGGAGCTGCTGAGGAAGTCTGCCTTCACCCGCCTCCCCCCCTACAGGTACCGCTTCCGCCGGCGGTCCAGCTCCCGCTCCACCGAGCCCCGGTCCCGGGACATGTCGCCCATCAGCAAGGGGTTCAGCACCATCCCCTCCACCGACATCTCCATGTTCACCCTCTCCAGGGATCCCTCCAAGATCACCATGGGGACGCTGCTCAACTCGGAGCGGGACCACGGTTTTTTACAGGTCCACAACTCCATCCCCAAAGAGTTCAAGGAGTCTTTGCACAACAACCCGGCCAACAGACGAACCACGCCGGTCTGAGGCGGGCCGGGGCGTCTCGTCCGGCTGCATGACGTCATCCTCGTGACGCTGTAACCCGTGAAATCCCGTTTTTAAGGACAAACCCAGATGGCTCCCCGTGCCCTGCCTGCGGGGCTGGTTCTTCACTCCCCAAATGCCACTGGCCGGGCCGGGCCACTGCGCCCGCTGTGGGGCCAGGACCCCCGCACCCCTTCCTCCCCGGCGGGGCGGGGTCTGCGCTGTGCCCCTGGCCGTGGAGCCCCTGCGGACTGAGCGGGACCTCCGTCCCCACCTGGGACAGCGGGTTCCCGAGGTCTCCATCGTTGGTGTTGATCATAATCGCAGTGTTACCTTAGCTGTGCGCGCGGGGCGGTGCTGCGGCCGCCTGCGTGAGAACCCCTGGCCCGGCAGTTGCGTTTAAGCGGAATTGCCTGGAAGCCCCGAGCTGTGAAGCGCTGAGGCGGTGCCGTGGTGAGCGCTGACGTTGCGAAACCCCTTTCCGCGTCGCGGTGGATGGAGTGCTCGGGCTGGGGGTCTCTGTGGCGTTTCGTGCATGCATTAAATAGCTTGGAATTCAATTTTGTCATGTCGGGTTGGAAGAAACATCCTTTTGCAATTTTCTGTGGTCTTGAAAGGGCTTCTTTCTTTCCTTCCCTCCTTTCCTTTTTTTTCTTCCTTTGGTGCATTCAGGCCATGAAAGGACTCAGGAGAAGAACTCCTCCAATGACTGGTAGCAATTAGCCAGCGTTTAATTAACCTCCAGTGTTGCAAGAAAAAATGAATTAATTGCCTAAAATTAATAGACATGCAGTCAGAAATTATGGTCTGGGCACGACGTGGTGGTACCGAAGGAGAAGCCGGGTTGCGGGCCGGGCTGCTGGCCGCGGGCTGCGTGCGGGTGGTGTACGATTCGATAACGGCTGGGGGATCAATGGGAGAAATAACAATAAAATCCTCCAGTTTGGGACATTACCTGGCTGGGTAGGTGGCACTGACCCTGCTGTGGGCCACTGGAAAACCGCGCGTGGGGTCTGCCGGGTGTTTCGCAGCAGCCTCGGCCTCTCCCTGCTCTCCACCCGCCCAATCTGGGGGGCTCAGCCGGGGCACGGGGTGCACAGGGCACTGTGGGGTGGGGGTGGGATGTGCACGCGCAGCCCCCCAAGCCCAGGCGCTGGCAGAGCTGTTGCTCCCCGCATGGGTGCCGTGGTGGGGGGACGCCTCGGGGGCAGTCGCGGCTCAGTCCGTACACGCCGAGGCGGACGCGTGCGGCCGGAGGTTTGGCTTTACGTGCTGAGCCACCTTCTCTCACCGGAGCAGAGTTCATCTAAATGGAGGCGGTTTCAAAGCAGCTGGTCTTACAATTTGATGTGTCGCGTAATTGAAATTTTATTTAACCTTCTGAGGAAAGTAGTGGATTCCCCCGGCGTCCCCAGGGGGCTTATTAGGCAGCCGCAGGTAATTGGGGGTCGGGGGGGGCTCCCGTTTGCTCTCTGCAGCAGGGAAACATCTGGGGCTCTGAGCAGCCTTGCCCCGGGTCTCCGCCCGAAGCCGGAGCACAGCCGGTCACCGGGCACATATGGCAGGATAATGGGCAGGTCGCCGTGGGAAACGCGGTGCGGGAGCTCTGACGGAGCAAAACCCTCCGACAGCCCCAGTGAGGGCCGCACCCAGGGGCTGGGGTGCTGCTGTGCCGCATCCCGTGTGCGTGCAGGACGCTGGGTGCCCTCAGGTGTAATTGAAGCCGTGTTCAGGGCAATCTGTGGTGCTGGTGTTTTCCTTGAGAGCCAGTGAGGCAGGAGACTGGCCAGGAAAGGGTTTTACTTTGTTTTGAAGAGAGGATGGTGCTGGCATCACTCTGCAGCCTCCTCGGGTGAGGGGGCAGTGGGCGCGTGAAGGGGGAGCGGGCGGCCGGTGATGGAGGGTGTTTACTGCCACCTCTAATATCTTTCCTTCGTGCCCATGTCTTTCCCCTGGAAGAGAAAATCAATACCCAGACTAAATCTGGAGGCTTCAATATTTTTCAGAGAAGTGCAAATCAATATGGATTTCTTAACAAGTTTAATTTCAATACCTGAAAGTGCACATTCTGCCTGTGTCCTGACCTTTCCAGTCCTTTGGGAGGAAGATTAAAAAGATTTGTTCAAATTCAGCGAATTGAATCAGCAAATGCCCCATTACCTTGTTTTCTTTCTGCCAGACCTTGATAAACACCCTGATAACCCATCGCCACTGCGCAGCTCCAGCGCCGTGCACAACGCCGGCCGTGCCATCCTGCGCCGTGGCGCGCATCCCAGTGCCCGTAGCCCGGGGTGCTGACGCGGGGACCTGGTTTGAGGGTGTGCAGTGCTCTGTATTTATCGTGTGATCTCTGTAAGTAGTGCAAAATGTTGTAGGCTCGTCTGGCCGGAGCAAAAGGCTTCAGGAAATTCAGTCATCGCCCTTGGAGCGATCCCGCTGGACGGGAACAACAACGCCCCCCTCTCCAGTTACCGAACTGCAGCAGATGCGTCTGAGGCCGCTGCCCCGTGTTTCGTTGTCGAACACAACGGGGGATGTCGCCGTGGGTTGCTCATGGCTCACAGCGGAGGAGACGAGGCCCTGCGTTGCGAGGGACGCATCCGCAGCCGGGTGCAGCCCCGACGGTGGCTGGGCGCAGAGGGACCCGGCTACAGCGGGGGGAACCGGAGACGGCTTCCCAGTCCTTGCTGGGGCTTGTGTTCGCTGGTCCTCACGGGCTCGGTTCCTCTCTGCCTCTCGAGGGAGGTGGTTAATTGCTGCATTGGTGCCGTCGGTGGTGGAAACCCAACAGCGAGCTGCCTGCTGGCGCCCGCCCGAAGAGGGGAGGTGTCAGCTGGTCCTGTCCGCAGCCCATAGCTTTTCTTCTCACCCTTCTCCCCAGTTCCAGACCTGCATCAGGATAAACAGCCAGGCTTCACCACGGTTTGCTGGACCGAAACTCCCTCAATCCGTGCTCCCACAGAGCAGCCACCTCCTCGGCTGGTCCCCTCAGCGCTGTCCTCTGCCCTTTCCTGCTTTGATTTGTTGGCTGTTTGTACCATTTGCCACAGCTCATGAAAGCCTAGGTGAGTCTGAGCAATTTATATCGCGTGTTCGTTATTTACTTGATGGACAGTAATGGCTTCTATGGTGCCATTGCTGTTTGTCATCTAAATCCAAGTGCTGAGGTGCTTTGAAGGGCAGCCTTTCACTCGGGAGCTTCTCCAGCACCATCATCCTCCGCCCTGAGTGCCTGCGCACCCAGAAATATTCGGCTGACCGCAGCCGCTAAGCCCAGCTCGGAGAAGTTCCCCAGAACATTTTCAGCAACCAAGTCGTTCAGCTGCCCCCATGGCTGATGCGCTCCCGTCCTCTGTCGTTAACCCTCCTCTGGTCACCAGAGGAGAGGAGCCCCCACGCTCCACCCAAGCTCAGGTCAGGGAGGGTACTTAGGGCTGGGGGGGGTTTAGGAGGGGTCCAGGGCACTGTGTGCACCTCTGGAGCTGTCCTGGAGCCAGGGACCCCTGACGGGCGTGCTGGGAATGCCGTGGGAAGCAGTGGGACAGGAAAGTGCAGTTAGCAATGAGTTATTGCTGGTTCCCGTTGCCGCTCCCCGGCGGGGCTGGCAGCCCCCCGCGCTCGGGCAGACGTTTGCTGTAGACCTGCAGGTCCTTGGCCGCAGCGAAGCCCAACACGGGCCTCACGACGGAGCTCTCGCTGTGCTCACTGCCGCACCCCTCCTGCGGGTTGTTTGTGCTCTTGGGGGCTTCCAGGAGGTCGGGTCTTTCAGGAAATGGCCCCAGATAAACCCCCAGTCCATGCGGCTGTTGGACGACGGTGCCGGCGCTGCTGCAGGACACCCCTCAGGCTCCTGTGAACCTGGGTCTGCGCTCCCAGAGGGAAAATCGGTCCTGTCGGGTGGTGTCCCTCGGCGGGGACCTGCCAACCCCTCTTGCCCCGCCGGGAGCCCAGCACAGGCGATGCTGCAGAGCAGTGCCAACGTGCTGGAGCTACTGGTGCTGGTGTCCCGTTCCCAGACAGCATCAGAGGGAGCAGATTTGCGGCAGCGTTTGCACGTGCTGCTTCTCCGAGGTGCTACCTTGCACAGATGCCAGTGAGATTTTTCTTAAACCAAGCAGAGTCCTCCCTTTTTCTTGAAGAGCCGGTGTCAGCGCTCCCAAGGAGCCTGCCAGGGATGTGAATTGTTCCAGCCTTGCTCTCCCCCTGCCCGGTGCAGGACGAAGCTGGCCACAGACGGTGCAGGGATTGCACAAGCCCTCCTGCCCGTCCCTCTCCGGGCGTTTGTCGCCGCGGCTCTTGGACAGGCTCGGCCGGCTCAGCAGCACCAGGCGCGGCGATCCCCGGGGCAGCAGCCCGCAGCAGGCACGGAGCAAGCCCTAGGTGCCAGGATGGGGAGGGGTTTGCGTTGCGTATGGTACCGGTGGTCTGATTTGCACAGTTTGTGTCTAAATGCACCGAGGATCAAATTTACCGGTAATTGAGGTGAGCAGATGACTCGCACGAACCTCCTTCCACAGGCCAGCCGGCAGCACCCTTCTGCTCCCTTTTTCTCCGTTTGCAGTGGGTTTTAGCTCTCTCGTTAAGCAACTTTCTTTGGTTTCCTTAGTTACTCGCGTTCCCTCCAGCCTCGTTAGCGTTCACCCCGCTGTCGCAGTGCTGCCTGGCTCCCGCGCCGTCAGGCTGGGGTGCTGACAGCCGCCCTCGGCCAGAGAGCCAGACCCTGCGGGGGCGGCCGCGTCCCCTCGCCTTGGGACCGACCCGCCGGGATGCCGAGGGGCGAGCGTGCAAGTCCCCATCTCCTTGGGGTGAAACACTCCCCTGCCATTCCCAGGGGAGGACTTGCTGCCCGCCCGCCCCAGCCCTTCCCCGCTGAGTTCACGCCCGCGGGGCCGCTCTCTCGGCAGAGCTGGAGTTTCAGTTTCTTCGCTGCCCGTAGGTCCTTTGGAACCTGCAATGAGTAGCACTAAGGAGCAACTTGGTAAGTTTATTTTGATGAAATACAATAATTATCATGCTTAGCAGCTGTTGCTATTTAAAATAAGAAAAAACGGGGCTTGCATTGAAAATGTTTTGTAAACCATGTGCACCAACAATCTGTTCCAATGAAACCAGCCATTATGGGAACCGTATAATAGCGGGAGCTCGTTATGGAAAGTTAAATTGCAAATCATATTTTGTTTCAAATGAGCTAGATGAATGCATAATTTGCCTCAAAGAAATAGTTTTGTAGTTCTGATCCTCCTGCCAAGAGCCGAGGCTCTCGGGACACAGCTGCCGGCACGGCCTGATTGTCCGTTTCAAGCGTCAGGAAGTTTTGGTTTCAAAGGAAGATCTGAAGAGAGAAAGGGGGAAAAAAAAGAAAAGCAAAGGAAAAAAAGGCAGCACGCCGCCACCGCCTTCTGAGCAGAGCAGTTGTGGTTGCTCAGTTGGTTTCCTGCGCGCGATGCTGGGCTGTGACGGTCGGTTTCAACGCAAAGCCAGGCAGCGAGGGACCCGCGTGGCCGAGCGGGTGCCAGCAACACCCCCTCCCAGCCCCGCCGGCACGTCGGGTACCCGCGCAGGACGCTCCCTTCCAAGGAGCAGAGCCCTTCCCGCGCTGGAGCTCGCAGCACCAACTTCCAACCTAAAACCACTCCTCTTCCCTGCCAAGGGCATAACTGATGAACGCGGAAGCGGTGGTTATCCCAGTCGCTGGCTCTGTCCCAGTGACTCCCAGCAATCCCTGCGTGGTCAGTGCGCCTGCAGCGAATGCCCTCGGAGCTCTCTATCAAGGCTCCCCCATTTCCACTGGGTAACGCCAACAGTAAATACTCCAGTGATGCTTTGAAGCCTCGCCTGCTCCTCACCGAGGCCGGGGAGTCTGAGTGCCCGTGGCCCGTTCCCTAAGGGAGCAGGGTGCTTTGCTGGCTGAGTGTGTGAATGCTGCGCGTCCCTCTGCGCGCATCGGCCGCCGGCCGGGACAGAGCAATCCCGTGGCTCCAGCTGCAGTTACTCGTTAAGAGCACGGAGGAAGAGGTGAAACGGCTGGGAAGAGGCGTCCCGAGAGCCCGGTTCCATGTGACAGGGATGTCCCCTGCACATCGATGTAAGCTGTGACCTCTGCGTTTCGTTACCAGCCTTAAAAACGAGCGCAGGTAGTAACAGAGCTTGGCCGGAGCTCCTGACGCTCCCGTATGAATTCTGTGTCTGAAGGGGGGCTGAGCAGTGATCCCGCAGCCCCCGGGAGCCCTGGGGACGGGCAGCCAGCGCTGGGACGCGGCGGTGCCGGGGAAACGCGGGGAGAAGGGCGGCAGCTGGGCTGACACGGGTTGCGTTCACCAACAGCTGTCTCACAAAGCGCTTGTCCCAGCAGCTCCGGGCCTCGGAGGGGCTGGGCGGGCGCTCGCCGGCCGCTGACGGGCTGTTTCCGAACGCCTGGTCCCAGGCAGCCCCGCTCTGCTGCGGGCTCTGCGAGCGCCGTGGGTGTCGGGGCCGCGCCTGAGAGGAAGGCGCAGGTTTAACGCGCCCGGGCTCCCTGCACACGGAAGAGCAGGAGGCTGGCAGTGAGCAAAGGGTTGCTATCCGCACCCATAAACCAGGGGGAAAGCGCGGTGAGCAGCAGCGCGGCCCGCGATGGACGAGCCGTGCTCTCCCAGCCCCGGGGAGCGCAGCGGAGCTTTTCAGACTCTCTAAACGTGTGTCTTTACAGAGAGTTTCAAGCCAGTTAACCCAGCAGCAAAGCGGCAAAAATAATTGAAAAGGCTAACGAGTGTTCCCTAACCTCTGAGTAAATAGCAGATATTTAAAACTGCATGCTCATTTTTTTAAAATCTTTCTTTTTTAATGGCAGAGCTTTTTCTCATGCAGCCCGGAGCTCGAAGCAGGAAGGTGATTTCCCTTTGCTTCCCAGTCTTAATTAGCCCCTATTTCCAGCCCCTTGTCAGCAATATCCAGCCAGCTAATTACTTTTTGCTGCTGTCAGAGCCCTCGCTGCCCAGGCATCACTGTGAACACAGCGCCTTGCTCCCGCCCTTTGCTGTCAGCATCTCCTGTCCCTGTCACAATGCGTCCCCCTCCAGCACCAAGGCTCCTGGCCCCGCCACAGAACCCCACAGCCTCAGGGATTTGGGGTGAGTGTCAGTGTCGCCCCAGGATCCGCAACGCCCCGGTGCGAAGGGGCTGTGGGAGGCAGTGGGAAGCTGCCCGGGCAGAGTGAGCCGGCTCTGGGGCAAAGCGGGGGTGTTAACCCCAGGGGTCTGCATCCCCCCACCCCTCAGGCACCTGGGGCTTGGGGATGGAGAGGCTGGGCACTGGTGGGATGCAGGCCGGGGGCACAGGAGGGGCTTGGTTGGGGATGAGCAGCCACAGTGCCGGCTGGGATTGGGATGGGGATGGGCACCCATGGCGCTCGTGCTGGCGCAGGCGCGGAGGAGCATCCTGCCCGTGCCGGCAACATCTCTCCTCTGCAGGCTGCCAGCCCTGGGAGGTTTAGTGCTTAAAAATGAGATTCAGCATCTGACAGGCCCCAGCCCTCGTGGCTCCCCCTCCCACGCCAGCGCAGCCCCCGTCACTGCCGGAGCGAAGTTCTGTGCTAATCTGATGGCTGCGAGGCGGGGGGATCGAGGCCTGGATCTGGCAGGCTGAGCCACGCGCTGCGGAGACCAGCGTGCGAGTGACGGGACGTGAAACACCGGGCGTTGACAGCGGAGCGCGTTTCATCGCCCGCAGCTTGGTGAGGGTGACCCCATCCCTTTTGGCAGGGGCACGTGTCGCAGCGTCCACGCACGAAGACCGAGGCGTCCCCTGCCAGGGTCACTCCCCGGCCGTGGGTGGCTCTGCAGGATGAAGGAGTGGTCCTGCTCCTGCGTCCCGGGCCGTCACCGCGGTCGCCCAGTGCAATCTCGGGTGTTCTGGTGTCGCCCGGCTCCCTGCTGCGTGCGGAGGAGCCCACCCCCCCGTGTCTGCAGCGCGGGGCTGCCGCCACATTCCACCCATCCCAAAGACAATTCCATTAAACATGGAAAACAACAGCTGCTTGCAGTGTTAGGGGATGGTTAAAGACAGCAGAAGCAATTTGCAATTAAAATGTGTTTATCTTAGGAAAGAAGTCCCAGAAAGTTGTAATTAAAATATTTATTCAAAGGCCAAGGTTTCAAAGCCCGCATCTTTTGAAGACTTCCTTTTTGAAAGCAGCGGTAGCACGGGGTAAGTTGTCACTGGATAGATGCCAGCTGCGGCTCTGCGGGCGGCGCTGGGGACGAGGGTAGGATGGTGGTGGGACGGTGAGGCACCATGTCCCGGTGTGCTGGAGCAGCTCAGGAAGATGCCAGGCAGCGTTGGCTGATGCAGCTCCTACCAGGACCAAGCCACTGCCAGGCACAACCTGGGTGGCCGGGACGGCTCCCGGTCGAGGCAGCCGGGGCTTCCACAGGTCATAAACTGGCCGACAGCAGCGTGATGCTGGGGTGTGCCCCTGCTCGGCCCTGCTGTCCCTCCAACGGTCGCTTCCACCGCCACCCCAAGGCTCTGGGGATGCTGGGGCTGGCTTCCAGCACGAGCAGCAGTAAATCTGCGGTGGGAGATGTGCGAGGCTGGTCTGGGTCGGCACAGCGCTCGTCCCAGCTCCGGGGGGAGTGGGGCTGGGCTGAGCTCCTGAGGTGTGATTTGTACCCACGCCGCTCCTCTGCGAACTCCCTGCAGCACCGCTCACCCGTGCTGGCAAACCATCTCGCTGCTTTCACAGGAATTTTTTTCCCCTTTGTTTGTGTGTTTGTTTTTTGGTTTTTTTTTTTTTTCTCTGCTTTTGCTGCTGTTGAGGTTTGCTGTCGGTTTGCGGGTGCTGAGGGTGCAGGGAGGGGGGTGACTGCAGCCCCCGCCCCAGGAGCGGAGGCTGTGGAACCATCCCCCGATTTGGAAAGCTGTAACCCCATGGGCGCCCCACCTGCCCACGCTCTGTGGCTCATCCTGCACTGGGAGGCTCTGCTGCAGGAGTCTGGATTTCAAACTCTCTTCGTATTTATTTGATAAGAGAAATAAATAGAAGCGGAAGAAGAGAAGCAGGCTGGCTCTGGGCAGGCGGAGGAGCTGTAAATCGCTCTCCCAGGGCGTCCCAGAGGCTCTCAGCCAGGGGTTCAAGTGCCTTTTAACCTCTCGGCTCACGGAGATCTCGCAGGAGCTCTTTGCCTTGGTATTCCGAGGGCTTTGAGCGTCAGGACGTGCCGCGACAGTGCCAGCGGCACAGGGATGCCAGAGCAGCTGTGTGTCAGGGCAGGGAGCTGTGGGAGGCAGGCAGGAGTCCGGCTGTGCCTGCAACGGCAGGGTGCTTTGCAGATCCTGCCATCTCCTTACCTTACCTCCGGAGGCAGGAGATGGATCTCCCAGACTGGGTGTATCCTGAAGCCATGCTGGCAGCAGGTACCGGCTCCAAAACTTTTGTGGGTAATAATGAGCTGCATCTTTGTGGCCAGCAATTA
>WHYT01017994.1:0-11672 GCA_009806455.1 Tetrax tetrax
CCTCGCTCGGCTCGGCCCGGCCCCGCCGGGAGGGCGGGCGGGCGGCCAGGGGAAGGCGGGGGCAGGAAGCCCTTCCCGCCGTTGAGGGGGGGCGGCAGCAGCCGGGATGGGGCCGGGGGAACCGGCGGAGCCCCGCCCCGGGCCGGGCCGGGCCGGGCCGGCTCTCCCGGGAGGGCGTCGCCTCCCCCCGGCTCCGGGCAGGGCCTCGGCGGGCGATGGAAGCGCTGCCGCCGCCGCTAAAATGGTGGCGGGCGGCATCCAGCCGCGCTGCCGGCGAGGGAGAGGAGGGCAAGGCAGGGGGCGAGGCAGGGGCGCCTGAAGACCCCCAGGGCTGCGCCTTCCAGCCCGGGACACCTCCCCCCTCAGGCCTACGAGGGACTTTGGAGGAAACCCAAAAGCCATGCGGTGTATTTGTGCGAGCCCATCGCCAAGCATCAGTCTTTTTTTTTAAAAATTATTTTATTTTTATTCTGCACGTGGGCTGTACTCCCAGACTCTGCGAGCAGCGACCCCAGGACGGGAGCAACCAGCCTGCCCCGAGGATCAGCCCCTTCCCGGCAGCAGCATCCTCCCTTGCCGGTACCTCAGCCGCTGCCTCCCAGCCTTTCCCCGTGTGCAGGAGGGGCAGACGCGCAGCTTTCCGCTGCGCAACCAGGCGTCTGGGATTTCCAGCTGTTTCTTTGCTCTCCTTCCTCAGCATTCCCTGGCCAGGCACATGCATCCTAGATGAAGAGTCCCGATGTTCCTTGGGTGGGGACGCCGGGAAGGAGCGGGGACCCCAGGGAACAGGGCCCTGTGCTGCAAAGCAGTGGCCCCACGGAAAAGCCAGGCCCCGGGGCAGGGGGACATTTTGTTCCGCCGAGGAGGACTGCGTTGGCAATGTGCCCGCAGCCAGAGCTTTTGCACCTAACTCGGAGAAAATGGAAGGAAAGGGCAGAGGGAAGGGGCTGAACCCCAAGCTGGATGCGGGCTCAAGGGACAGCTGACCCCAAGAGCCCCCAGCCACCTCTACAGGTTGAGCTGCCCACTCAGCTCTCCCACCCCAGACTAAAATTGAGCCCCCTCCTCGGTCACCTCCGGAGCTGCCGCCTGCTCCAGTTGGGAGCAGGGCAGGGAACAGCTGGGAGCAGGATCGCACCCAGCAAATAAAATAGTCACAGTAACAAACTACGCTGGCCCCAGTGACTTCCGTTTGACACCCTCTCTCCAAACACAGCCTTTCGTTTCCAACAGGAATTGTAACACAAATATTTATTTCTCCGGCCCAGCTCATCCTTTTAAAAGGGAAACTATGCAGCATCATCTGGAGCCGGCGGAAAGCTGCAGTTGCTTCCCTCCTGCTCTCCTCCATCGATCAGCAAGGAGCTGAAGACAGCCCCTCGTCAGCTGTATTTTCCCTCCCTTCCCTTGGCTGGAGGACCTTGGAAGGAGGGCAGGGAGGCAGTAACCTGAGCTGCAGCTTTCTCTGCCCTGAGGGATGCACAAATCTTACATCCAGATGCCCACCTCTGGCTTTAATTGCCTGGCGGAAGGGAAGTGAGGCTGACAGGAGGCTGGATGCAGGGGCTCTCCCTGCGGTCCTCTGCCAGCCGGTTAGGCTGAAGTGTAGGGGGAACCCGCCGCCGGAACAGCCCAGAGCCTTCGAGGGACGGACGGGGAGGAACAGGGCAGTCCAGATGTTTGTCCTCTTCCCCCGGGCCAGTTGCTTTACATGCTTTAAAAAAAAAGCAGTTGTTTGAAAAAGCCTGCAGCACGCTCAGCCACATCCAAATGCCGCAGAGCTGGGGTGCTGTTTCCTCCCCTCTGGAGGAGGGGGAGGTGAGGCCAGCCCCCTCCCACAGCCAGCTCCGGCCGCAGCTAGGACAGTTCCTGCTGCCCGCTGGTATAATCAATAGCGGCTGCACAGTCAGATGATCGCACGCAGCCCACACGCTTGGCACGGAAACAAGTGTTTTTCTGGGAAAAACGGGGGGTGTGAGGGCAGGATACAAGTGCCCTCGCTATCTGCAGGCGGCCATCCCCGCTCTCGGTATCTCCTCCCGGCTACGGGCCCTCCGGCGGGGGCATTTTCACCGGCGGCCAGGAGACTCCCCAGCCTGGTATTTCATCTCCCCCTCTGTGGCAAGAGTGGTCCTGGCTCCGGCCTTTTAATGTCCCTTTGGAAAACAACGTGGGGACGGTGAGTACAATCGTTTCATCCCGCTAAAAGCGGGAAAAGGCAGCGGCTGGTGCTCACAAAGCAGGCTGGGGCTGGGCTCAGAGGGGCAGCAGCAGGGAGGGACCGAAGCACCTCAGTGCACGGAGGAGAATCAAACTCCTACAAGCATTTCCTCTGCTCCAGTTAGCGTTGGAACCGATTTTTCAATCCCTGTTTGGGAGGCACAGCACACATCCACCCTTAGGTAGCAGGAAGACGCTCAAGAATTTGTCTTTCTGAGAAACTTTATTTGGCACAATCAATGCTAGCGTTTTTCAGAGCGAAACCATTCCTTCCTCCCCCTACTGAGAAAAGCCTCGACTACAGGCTTCTGCCGCGCTCGCGCTGCACAAAGCTGTGCTCGAAGGCAGAGCCCGCTGTGATGCAAGGAAATTTAGTTTTTCTCAGTAGCTTGTGGGTGTGGAAAGCCCAGCCTTTGGATTCACAGCAGCCTACTGCAAACTTTTTGTTACCAGAGGTGGACTGACCACAAAACTTTCA
This sequence comes from Tetrax tetrax, assembly GCA_009806455.1. NCBI lineage: Eukaryota > Metazoa > Chordata > Aves > Otidiformes > Otididae > Tetrax > Tetrax tetrax. Next base: position 2,699 of record WHYT01017994.1, read on the forward strand.
TTGAGAAGGCTTCGCTAAACAGCTGGATCAAAGGCTGAACGGCCCTGATTTCCGGGGCCAGGGCTGCCGTTGGGAGCATGGTTATGAGCAGCAGCTGCACCTCCGAGCTCTGAGCACTGTTCCTACGCTGGAGCTTTGCCAGAGGCTTTAACAGAAGCAGGGTCAGGAGCTGAACCGGGAACCCTGCAGCGTGGGGACAGATCATTTCATTTCCCGACGCACGACTGCCTCAGCAAAGAACCAGACAATCCTGTTAAAGCCTCACAGAAGCCCTGGCAAAAAAAAAAAAAAAAAAAAAAAAAAAAAAAAAAAAAAAATCCAGCAGCACTTGGAACAAGATATTCCACTTTGCTGCCCTTTAAACAAAACCATCCTATCATTTCCTTCCCCCCTCTCAGGGAGCACGGGTGACAGTGAGAAGTGGGAACCTTTTGCTCTCTCCTTACCCAACCAGTCTGTCCCAGCAGCCTAATTCTCCATCTGGCTCACTGCTTCTTCCTGGCCCTCCTGAGAGTTTGCTGGCTGAGGGGTGGACAAGTATTCCAGCTCGTAATGTCCGTTCCTCGCAGCCGCCGTGCCGCTCGGGTGACCCTTTTCCGCTGCCAGCTTTTTACTCTTCTTGCTCTCAATGATCTGCTGGAGCTGACGCCCAGCGTAGTCTGGTTTGGCAGTCAGCACGGTAGCGGGCACGGTGAGTCCGAGGATTTCGGGTACCATGTAAGGCCGGAGCCAGCCCACCAGCGGGGTGCTGCCGGGGGTGTAGTGGGTTTGCTTGTGGTAGAAGAGAAGGCCGTCAACCTGTAAAAAGGAGAGAGAGTGAATGAAAAGCCGGAGCTGGAGGCTTTGCAGGTGGATGACGGGGCGCCAGACGACCGCACCGCTCGCCATTTACAGGCCAAAACTACCAGCTGGATCATTTTTCCTCAAGCAGTGCAATAAATAGCGGAAGGGAAAGAAGAAACCCGCAGAGCTCCTGCCCTGAAAGATCAGTGCAAGCCCAGCGACTGCCGGATGGCTTCAAATTGTCCACGGCAAGCAATTTCAGCCTGACGTCGGCACGGACCAGCACTTTTCCTCCGGTTGCTATGATCCCGTTCTGCAGAAAAGCCATCGGGTTTCTGAATAAGGCAGCGCACAGAAAGGCCACTTTACTGGATTAAGGTTATTTTAAATAATACATTTGGAGAGTAATTAGTCAGAGCGCGTGACGCTAAGAGCTTCGTAACGCTCCTACAGCTCTTTCAGCTGGCTTATGCAAAATAAATTCTTAATGTTTCCCAAGAGAGAACTTCTCCAGCAATCAATGACAGTTAAGGGCACTCAGGACTTTGAAGGTTTAGGCCCCAGTTCCTGCGCTTCTATTTCCACGCTGCAATACTGCGGCTGGCTGACGATTTCCCCGCTTCCCTGCCACGCTCAGGGACTTTCACGCCCCTCTTCCTGCACTTCCCTGGGGTGCGCTCTGCAAGGTTAGATCCTGCTGCCGGGCTGACTAACGCTGGAGGTGGTGCTCCTCTTAGCTCAGCCTTGCAAGCTCTTAAAAGGCAATTTGGCCATGACAGAGTGGCTGAGCGGGCAGAAGAGAGGAGAAAAAGAGCCCACCTCAGGCTGAATCGCTCCCTGAGCCTACAGCACCCAGAATATCAGCAGTGAGTCGAGGCATCGAACGAAGTGGATCAAGGTGATTTTTGCTACCGTGCTGGACTGCGAGGTCCAGCCAGGCGGAGGTCCACCTCTGCACCATGGATGCTAACCTCCAGCACCATGGATGCTAACCTCCTTCTTGTGCTACTCAGGCCATAATTTTCAGTCACTGTTAAGATCTTGCAAAATAATCCTGGAAAAAAGGGGGATTCCTGTGCTAGGAAAACATAAAACCAGAACAGTAAACATCACGATGAACTTGTGTAACCCTCTGGATATCTAAAGTACAAAGCTTTTCCCTCTCCCTGCCTCCCGGGAAGACTCAGGAAGAGACAGATTCTGTGGCACCCCGGCACCACGCCTGCACATCCGGCCCATTCCTGCCGGTGCACAGCACTTGATGAGCAACGGGGATTCTCCGGTACCCACAGGAATGTTTTGGTAAAGATGAGAGCCTGGAAAGGCTTCTGCCTTCCAGATCGCTCCAAAGATCTTCCCTGAGCCGGAGAATTCACAGGAGTTCAGCCTGGTGGAGAGTTAGGTCATTTTCTTCTTTTCCCTGATTTCTCTTAAGTTACTCCCATATTCCTTCCAGTTTATTTAATTTGTTGGCTGGGTCCCTACCCTGAGTCACCACACTGACACCAGCCACATCAGAATGAGGGCTGACACTGTCCCTAAGCGACCGAACCTGATGACAAACTGGCCTGGCAGGATTTCACGTTTCCCAGCCATGCTCTTCAGATTTTAGGTGCTTAGCAGTACGCCGCATTCTTTCACACCGGGTTTTCACAGCGACTTTGGCTCCCCCTGCTTTCGTGGAAACCTGAACGTTGTTTTACTCAGATCTGTGAGTAGTACAGTAGCTCTCAAGATCCACTCCAAAAACCACTCCAAATTCAATGCCAGTCAACTGATCCAAAGTCCACTGAATTCAGTGGAAAAAATTTCCGCTGAATAGAGCGGATCAGGTCCTGACTTCTAAGGTTACAGATTAACTCTGAAGACCCAGATCTGAAAGCACTGACCACATTTGTTGTCACCGTGCGCACGAGGTCCTTGTAAGGATCACAAGATGCTGGGCCCAGGCATAAGAAGAGCTCTGTTATACTGCACTATCTACAGCCAGGCTGCATTTTGCCGTCTGCGAGGTTTATTTCGTGATGGGCGGTGGGTGGACGCTATTGACGGGCATTTCTTGGGCTCCCTCTTGTGGCACATCACAAAGAGACCCACGGTTCCCTTCATTCCTGGAAGCAGCACCAGGGTTTCTGGGGGGCTACCGGTTGCCTTTGAGCCAAATCGAACCACGCTTCACTTGCTGGGGTTGCACCAGAGAACGCGAGGGGGAAGTCACAGCTGGATGAGAAGGGAGAGCCTGATTGACTCCATCTCCCTCCCCCGGCATTTCGCAACGGTCTCCTTCGCAGGCTGAAACGTTTCTGCTCTGACCGCAGTGGGGCAATACTCACTTAGCCTTTTCTCGTGGGAGCAGATGCCTCAGGAAGGAATGAAGCTTTCTCCAGCAAAGACGGGAATGACTGTTTCTACAGAGGCACTCTGAGCACTGGTAATTGAGCCAGTCAGCTGCAGGAAAGAAACCTGGGATGCCTTCTCAGCACTCCCTGATCTGTGCTCAGAGCGGGATCTGGCAAGACCAGGAAGGGGCTGGGACTTTCCGACTCTTTCTAATGACCGTCCTGGCTTTGACAAGCAGAAGGCAAAGTCAGCTCTCACAGCCAAATTAGCATCCCTTAAATTTAAATCTGCACCTATGGTAATCGCTAACTTGGGCCAGGAGAACACAAGAGACATGCACGGTCAAATCAACGTGGCTTTTGGCTTAGCGGGACAAGCAACCTCCTCAGAGGCTGCTCCTGATCTAGGGCTGAGACCGGGCACTCTGCAGGAACTGCTGCAGCTGCCAGAGAGCTTCTGGCACCCAGATGTTTGTCCCTGACACTGTGCCGGAATGCCATCGCCTCTTCCATTCCATCCTCCTTCGCTTCAGTGCCAAGCCAGCCAGGATAGCCACTGAAAGCAGCCCGAGCTGTTTTCACAAGGGCCTCCGACTCGCTGCTCACAACCACACCGAGCGCCGACAAACAGCACGGACTCCTAAAGCTGACGAAGCAAACACAAGTGTCCAGTTCAGCCGCTCTTGCTGGGAGAAGAGCCACCTCAGAGGGCCAAGAGCAGCAGAAGCCAAAGGCAGGAAGCTGCTGGTTCTGCACTCACGCTCACGCTATCCCCTCCGCAAGAGGGACGCTATCGCCTCTGCAGCAGCAGGACAGTCTCATCCGAACCCCTCCCAACCATTTCTGTTACATCCATCTGCATGCCTCAGGTGCCCATCACTAACACCCGAACCCCTCAGAAACCGCTGGGAGCTTACCTCCCCCTCCTCTTTCCTCCCCAGAGACACAAGATAGCTGGGTGCCTCGCACACAGACAGGTGGAAGTAGCTAGACTAAGGAAACACAGAGGCTGTGACAGAGGTCGGAGGAAGACACCACACTCGCAGACCTCTCAAGAAACACCACCACATAAAGGAGCACATTGCAGAGATCCTCATGCTTGTACCCACACAAACCCACTTGGGACAGCCGGCAGTACCGGCTTCGGCCCTGAAACGGTCAGCTGTCCATCACACTGCCATGGGAACGTGAGCTACGCTGCTTCTGGAGGCAGCCAGGTCCGCACCAACCCCCTCTTCCTCAAGGGCTCTTTCAGACAACAGTCAACAGCAGTAAAGGCAGCCCGAATGCAGGGAATGCCGAGGTTTAACTCTTGCAAATTAGTTTGGTCAGATGCAGCCCGTACCTGGTGACAGGGTAACAGATCAGCCATGTGCTAAAAGGCATCCTTCCCCCACACAGAAACAACAGTGCAGCTCAGCAAGGCCCGCAGGCCTGAGGAGAGCACAGCTCCCAGGCGAAGGGGATGCCGCCCTCCACGCGCTGGCAGACGCGCAGCGGGGCTCTCGCTAAGGCCGAGATCCAAGCCCCTGCCCGCGCGTTCTCACCTCGAAGGGGAAGTCCATAGCCAGCACCTTGCACAGGCTGTCCGGAGAGCAGGGGAAGTTCTGCAGGCCCACAAATTTGTACTGAAAGAGTAAGAGAGGGTTAGAAGAGACAACTGCACGGCCTAAAGCAGAAGAAGTCACTGAATCGAGCGCTGGTGCAGAGGCGGGAAGGATGGATCTCCCCAGTGCAAGATGCAGCATGAGAGAGACAGGGTGAGGGACAGGCATCTGACGAAGTAGCCAGAGAGATCTCAAGCACGGACCACATTATTAAATTGCTGGCCTTCCTGCCGCAGGGTATCAGGGGCCCAAAACCAAAAACAGGGTCAAAAAGAGAATTAGACAAGGTCTCCTGGTGGCCATTAACTCCATGGTCTAGGTAAAACCACAGCCAATGAGGTCAGACAGAACGTGACAGGTATCCCTAATGATCTATTTCAAGTGTATTATTGTCCCAGCTCCAAATGACTCCCTCTCTGGTATTTAACGAGAGATGGTGACGGCAGAGACTCACCACACAGCTCCCACATGCTCCCAATACCTTTCTTCCCAAACATCTAAGGCTGCAGGAAGAACTTTTCAGGAGAGCTGACCCTGAGATGCTCTTTTAACCAAAATAGAAAATGATGGCCTCTGGACAGGATGCAAAGCAGACAGACGTCTGCTCCAGGCTGCTGGCTCAGCCAAGCAAATCTTTCCACCCAGGAAATGAAAGCTGAAACGAACCCCCCCCTCCATTAGGTAGCTGTCTTCTGGATATTCCCCTTGGACTCAGAACAGGATGTTTTCCAAATACAGATACCTTCGCTGCTGGCAGAGGAGCGGTCATCCGCACTTACGACCAACCCACAGACGCCGCTCTGCTTAGCTGTGCCTGAGCATGCACGGGGGCTGCAGTGGGATCAGGTCCTGTGTTGTGACTGTGCTCCGTAAGCCAGGCTACCAAATCGCTTATGTCCATCCCCAAAAATCACTTTCCAAGCTGCTGTGGGTTCTAGGTCTGACCTCCAGGTGTAAGTCTTCAAAGACAGAGGTTTTATCCTTGCTCAGCAGGGACTCCAGGTGGCAACTTGGCATCCATCCCAACAACTTCAATGATTAGTTTAAGCAGGAGGGAAGGCTAAAGGCTAAAGCTTTATGAGCCTTTCTCCTTGCTTTGCAAGCCCACAGGGCTACACAAGAATAATTGCTGTTGTAGTCAGGCTGCCAACCAACACTGCCCCTGTAGAAACCACGCTGCTTTTCCATTCCCTTTAAAGGGAAAGCTAAAAACAGCATGGAAGTTAGCTGATACCCTGCAGTCTGATCTCCCTCAGCACTTTGGCTGGGAAAAAAAAAAAAAAAAAACCACCAAAAAAAAACCAACCACACTCATTTACAATAGTCAGTGGTTCTATTTACATCCTGAACACGGCATCCCATTTCGTCAGAAGTACACTTTGAAGCCTGATCCGTAAGGGAAAAAAAAAAAAAAAGAAAGAAAAAAGCTTCCGCTTGTGAAAGAAAGTGCTGAAGCCTGCTGAACAGGAGAGCTTACCACCCATCCTCCTCCTCCTCTTCCCAGTACAAAAGAACTTACTGGATTAATCCTGCTTTTCTCTCCCAGCCCTTCCTCCTCTTGGATCTTTGATAAAAGCCAGAAGAATCTGAAGTCGGTCTGTGAAAGGAAGCAGAGATTTAGTGATTATCCACTACACATCACTGATCAGCACCTGCTGAGCGTCTCCATTCCTCTGCGCTCACCTGGGAGATTTACAAACCCAGCTTCACCTGCAGAACCAGCCAGCACCCCAAACTCTGCTACTTCCCCTGATATCCCCCAAAAATATACCCAGTTATTCCAGCAGTGAGCAGCGCAGAAGCTGCAAAGATGCTGGTGCTCAAATGAAATAACCATCCCACTGCCCGGGGGCTTACGTCCAGTGCTGGCTGCAAAGCAGCTCCCAGAACAGGGAACAAAAGGGAGGGAGGGCAGGAGGGGTGGGGGGAGACTCAGTACCTGGCAGTCGTAAACGGGGTGTCCTCTCCAGCACATCACGTCGAGGATATAGTACGTCTGCTTTGCCTCGTTGTAGATGCAGTCCAAGATGCAGTACACTGCGCACACAAACACAGCGAGGTCCAGACGCGCTCCGGAGACCGCCCAGCCCAACAGGCAATTGCCAGATCAAACCCCTCCTGCCTTAAGCCTGTGAGGTGCAGAGGGACCCCCTTCTGCTAACAGATGCTATGAACAGTTTAAGCCTGAGGAGTCCAACAAGACTACAAAGGTACCAGCCAGAGCCTCAGCAAGGAAAGGCATGTTTCAGAAAATGGCATTTATTAAACAGTAACCCCTTCTCAGGGCAAGAACGCAACTGCAGGAGGTATTAAGAAAGACCGCACCATACACAGCTCTCTGTCAGAAGACAGAGAGGATGTTGAGGTTTAAGAGTGTGTCAGTTAACCAGGCAGCCGATTAAGAAGTGTTCTTATCTAGCATAAAGGTATCTGAGATTGTACACACCCAGTTGTCCCCAGAGATACACAAACAAGCCTGAAGCTGACTACCCCCAGCTCCAGAAAACGGCACAGCTCTGGGGCCAGGGGGAGCTGGAGGAGCAGCACTGAGCCTGCTGGTACACACACTCACAGGGAGCAGCAGGTGGTTCCCCTCTCTGTCCCAAATATCTCCTCAGACAGTTACCTTTCTCACTCATGGAATTGTGCCGGTTCCCCCCTGGCAGCAGGGATGGGAACCTGTTGACACAGAAGCCACTCTTGGTGTAAGCCGCTGTTGAGCCCTGTGAGGAAACAGGAGGAGAAAAAAAAACAAACTCAGGAAAGACAGTCAGGCCAGTCTTATGTTGGCTGGGAAACAGAAACAGATCAAGACGTCACCACTGCTGCCGCTTACCCTGGATGCCACGACTAGCGCCCTTTTCCCGACAGGACACACCACTACAACCCACTCCTGCTCCAGATCCAAGGGGACATCGACCAGCCATTCAGACAGCATCAGCTATGGAAAAATCCAGGAAAAAAAAAAAAAAAAAATCAGTTAGCAACAACTCTCTTAAAGTTATGGGGAACACTCAGCTCAAGGACAAAGTAGGAGGGTTTCAACCTGGCTTCAACAGCTACGCTGGCTGCTTCAGAGGCAACCTGCATTGCTCGCCACTCCACATCGCAGCGCCAGAGGGGCCTGGCTCCCTCTAACCAACCTGCGTAACAGCCTCTTCCCCAGGTCTTTCTCTTGCTTCCCAGCTGCTGACTAAGCTTCAGAACACGGCACGAGGCTCTCAGTCCTCGCTTGGGGACCTCCGTACCATGGTCCCCACTCCGGCACGTTTAACGTGTTTGTTTATAAATACACGGCAGAGCCCAGACAAGGTGAGCTCCTCAGAGACTCCCTGGCTGCGATGGCCTGAAGGCTTGTGTATCTTTTAGGAGCAAAATGGCAGCCAAGGCCGATGACACCCACTGGCTGAGGTTCCCCTTCCTTCCTGGTGTCCCACACATGCGGAGAGACAGAAATCTTTAACTGAGTGCTGCAGAACAAGATACAAAAGCTACCAGCTGAGATGAAATCTCCCTAAGTATGCAGGCAACCATCTCCACCTGTCCTCCACGTGAGTGTAACACGTCCTGGAGGCAGAACCGAGGCGCAGTCCCTCACTGAGCACCACACCAGGCAGGACACGTTATTCCCAGCTCCGACACAGCCACCCCCGTGGCTGCTCACCATGTCCAGCCTCACCGCCCCAGGTCCCTCACCCAGCCCGGCCCCGCGTTCACACCCGCGGCGTGGCAGAGGCAGGCAGCTCCCCACCTGATTGGCGTAGCGCTTGGGCAGTTTCTTGCCAGCATCCACGTCCATCTCCTCTTCCTCCCCATCTTCTTCCTCCTCCTCCTCCTCGCTCCCGCTCTCCATCCCTGCCCAGTCGTCCTCTGCCAGCCTCCTGGCATGGTTCACGTAGTCCAGCCGCCTCCTGGGGTGGGGAGAAAACAGCCCAGCTTGCTCTCTTGCGGGAGGCAGGCCACCCCCACGCTCCCCGCACCCAGGCTGCCCGGCCGTGCGTCCCCTTCCCGAGGGCCCGGGCCCGGCCGAGCTCGCTCGCTCGCTCACTCTCTCTGGAGGCGGAGGAGGCGTTGACGGCGCTCGGCCTGCCCGGGGCCGCCGCGGGCCTTGTAAGCGGCGAGGCGGGGGTGCGGGGCCGCGGGGCTGTTGAGCGCTGCCAGGCCCACGCCGGCCGCCAGCGCCGCGCTCAGCTCCTCCATGGCAACGCCCGCCCCGCCGCCGCGCGTCGTGACGCACTTCCGCCC
>WHYT01017994.1:17812-61410 GCA_009806455.1 Tetrax tetrax
GCTGGGCAATGCTTTCCAAGCCATCAGCCACTCCTTCCAAATGGACCCTCCCTACAGCTTGGATGCCCTCAACAACGCCATCTCCCACACGGGCAAGACTTATGAGGCCGTGGGGGAGATGTTTGCCGAGCAGCCCAAGAATGACCTGTTCCTCATGCTGGACACTCTCTCTTTGTACCAAGGGCTCCTCTCCAACTTCCCAGACATCATCCACCTCCAGAAAGGTAAGGATGGCTGCTTCTCCACTGGTGGTGACTTCTCCTGCATGATGGCCCCACGTGGGTGGGAGCAGCACGGGGAGCGGGATGGGAATGTGATGTGGAAATCTTGTGCTGTGCAGTGATGAGGATGAGGATGGGGATGGGGATGGGAATAAGAATGGGGATGGGGTTGAGGATGAGGATGGGGTTGAGGATGAGCATGGGGTTGAGGATGAAGATGGGGATGAGCATGGGGATGGGAATGAGGCTGGGAACTGTTGCCTGTGGCTCCCGGGGAAGCAGCATGGTCCTTGCTGGCACAGCTCCCCAGTCACCCCGGCCCAGGCGAGGCTGCTCAGGCTGATGGGTCCAGGTTCAGGTTTTGCCCCAAGAGATGCCATGGGCTCCATGACTGCCACCACTGCAAAGCGCTGGCCCTGGAATTCAGTGCAGGCATCGCTCGCTCGGAGCCATGAGCAGGAGCTGGCACCATTGCTGTTGGCTCCAGGTTGGCCTGCCCAGCACCTCGTGAGCGAGGGACTTCGTCACATCCCCACCCACCACCGTTTGTCCCTCCTCATCCTCCCTCCCTGGCTGAGGCAGCGGTTGGGTGGCTGGTGGGGATACTCAGGCTTGCTCCTCCGAGGCTGGGACACGGCTGGGACATGGCCTTGGGTCACTCAGAGGGGCCGGGGCAGGTGTGCAGGGCAGTGGGATGTGGATGTGTCCCTGCTTCCCACCAGCCTCGCTGCTCTCCCCTGGCCCGAAGGGACACGCTGGACCTTCTGGGACAACCAGGGTCCAACTCTTCAAGAGTACATCCCTGCCCCTCTGAGCCCAGGTGGGTTGGGTTTAGCACCCCCAGGGCATCGGGGCTCCCTGCATCCCCTTATCTCCTCCTGCTTGCAGGTCCCCTGGGTACTTGGGGGGGTCAGGAAGGAGGAGAGGGGGCCCGAGATGTCTGCTCTGCCCTTCCTGGGGAGGGCAGCAGGCAGGCGGGGCTGGGTGACCCGCTGCACCCAGGGGTGTGACGCAGACGGGGAGCCGGGTGTGGGAGCGGGGCCGAAGTCCACGCGCTCCTCCCGGCCTGGCTGTCCACAGCAGGGAGGGGACGCCCGCGCCGACTGCCCCGGATTTTGGGGGGCAGGGAGTTTTCCCTAGGATGGAGCCGGGACTGTCCATGTCGGAGCATCCGGGGGCGTCCATGCATCACTCCGCATCCCTGGGGGAGGCTGGGGAGGCAAAGAGGGAAGGGGAGGATGCGATCCAGCCCTGGCCGCTTCCTCGCCTTTCCCTCCCCGCGTTGTTTACCGTAGCGGGTGCCGAGGGGCTGGATCCCGTCCGGAAGAGAGGCCGCGTGGGCAGAGCGGAAGGCAGGATTTGGCCTCCAACCTTTCCTTCTTCCTCCTCCTCCTCCTCTCTGCTGGGAGCAGGGCTGGCGCAGCGGGAGCACCGTAACCCCTGGTCCGGCGCTCCGGGCAAGGGGCAAGGAGAAGGGAAAAAAGCCTGTTGAGCTGCGGGCCAGATCCTGTTTTCCGGCAAACAGCCTCTGTGCTAATGAGGGGGGAGGAATGCAGGGCTGGAGCCAGGCAGGATTCTTTCGAAACCGAGCTGTAAAAATAAATGGAAGGAAGGGGAAAAACTGGTGTCAGAGCATCAGCTGCCTCTGGGAGAGGGAGATGCTTTCCCAGCTGAGCTCCAGCCGGACCTGCACGCCCTTCCCGCACCCCAATTCACTGTCTCCCAGGCTGGGGTCTCCCAGGGCTGCTCCTGACCCCCATCCGTGGGGTGATATCGGACATTTGCATTTGATCAGGGCACTTGGCTATGAAGCGTTAGCCTCACACCTCGAGCCTTGAGTCGCACCCCTCCATCAGCCTGGACCCCCACACCTCCCACTAAATACGAGGCTGACTGCCCAGGGATGGGGTGAAAAAGGAGGTGAGGAGGTCAGAATGTGGATGGAAAAGGCTCCTGGTCTTTCCCTGCCTGGAGGAGAGGGATGGGGATTGATGGCACAGGGAGATGGCAGCCTGGGAGTGCACAAATCCCACAGATCCCACAGATCCCCACAGAGCATGGGGCAGCTCTGCACCTCCAACTGTGGGGCCAGGCTGGTGCCCATGCCCTGGCACGGAGGGCGATGGGACCCATCGGTGCTGCCCGGGGATGCCTGTGCCAAGGGAAGGGGGTCGGAGGGTCGCACGGATCCATCAGCCTCTCACCCTTCCCCCTGCCTCGCCAGGCGCCTTCGCCAAGGTGAAGGAGAGCCAGCGGATGAGCGACGAGGGCCGGATGGACCAGGAGGAGGCGGATGGGATCCGCAAGCGCTGCCGCGTGGTGGGCTTCGCCCTGCAAGCTGAGATGAACCACTTCCACGAGCGGCGCGTGGCCGACTTCAAGAGGATGATGCAGTCCTACTTAAAGCAGCAGATCGTCTTCTACCAGCGTGTCAGCCAGCAGCTGGAGAAGACGTTACGCATGTACGACAACCTCTAATGCCTCCGCTTGCTACCCCGCCAAAATCACGCACTTCTCTGTCTGCAGCCTTGCAGACCTCCTCTGTTTGTGACAGGCTGAGAACGAATGGGAACTCATGACGCTAGTGACCAAATACCTTCGGGCTTTCTTCCCCCTTCCTGGGCGGGCAGGCTGCGGTCCTGCGGGGAAGGGCTCGCCCGCGGGCTGGCCGTGCCACCTCTTTCCCTGGGGACCTCCCACCCTGCCGCGGGTCTGGCGGGGGCGCGGGAGCAGTCGCAAGAGAGACAGATGTGGAGGTAACGGTGCCGCTGTCTCTGCCCAGTGGTTTTTAGCTTTCTGGAAATCCATCCTCCTGGAGCAGAGAGGTGGGTGCATCCCAGCGCGCTGGGAGAAGAAATCAAAGCGGTCGACATTTTGCACACTAAAAGCTTTTCTGATGGAAAAAAAGAGAAGAAAAAGATCTTTATTTGGAAGAGAATGATTTTTTTTTTTGTCACAAGATATTTTCAATATTTTTCATTCTTTGCAAATGTTTCTGCAGCATTTTTATCAATCAGTTTTTAAATAGATGCACAGAGGCGAAGGGAAATCTCTTTCTCAAGCATGGCTGTTGACTGGGAAAAGGGAGAAAAAGAAAAAAAAAAGGCAAAAAATAAAGTGCCCCACAGCGTTTTCAATAAAAACGTCAATAGAAAAAAACCACCCACCTCCTTCCCAGAGATGTCTGTGGAAAACAGAGCTGCTCCAGGATCCCGGGGGAGGCTCCACATGGAGCATCCCCTGGCTTCCAGCCAGCTTCCGAAAATCCCCGTGCATGGGCGGCGGGGGGCTGAGCACCCAGGGGTGAGTGCCCCGCACCAGCCGCCATCCTGCCGTCCAGGCAGCCCGCCGAGGGGCAAATCCTGCCCCGCTTTGCCCTGCCCAGGGGGGCAGGAGGCAGGGCAGCGTGCCGCCGCTCGGGGAGACGGCGGGGCTGGCACGGGGGCCTTGTTTTCAAAGGGAAATGGCTGGGATAAATCACAGCGAGGAAAGTTAGGGCCGGCTTGGCCTGGCTCCAGGGTTAAAATTAGCCCCGGCATGCAGGCCAGCGGGGTATTGTTAAAATAACAGCGGCGCTGGGAACGCGGCGGGCTGCGCTCTGTCCTCCCGGAGCCCTCCCCGGCCCCAGCCTGTGGGGACGAGCGCACCGAAATGCAGCCGGAGGCATGGCTCAGCCTCCGTCCAGGCGGGACGCGTTTCTTCCTGCATCCCTCATGCCACCCTAGTCCCATCTTATCCCAACCCCATCCCAGTTGCATCCTACCTTGGCTCCATCCCACCCCAGCCCCGTCCCACCCCAGCCCCTCCAGCAGCAGCAGCGGTGGGAGCAGGGTGCCTAACCCCCGTGCTAACCCCGTGGGGGTTAACGCCTCGTCCCGGCCGCGCTGGCCGTGTGCTGGGTGACCGCGGTTGCCTTGGCCCCACGTTGAGGCCAGATGCTATGCGGGACATCGTGTCCCTTCCCCCTCAGCCCCGCTGCTGCCGGCTCTTCCCTGGGGAGTACAATGGCCCTGGGTTTGAGCCTGCCACTGCCATCCCCGGGCCGGCAGCCAGCCTCCGGCACCACAAGCGGCCTCCAGAGCCGTGCCGGCACCCGGCTGCGGGATCCCGGCTCCCCCAGACCCAGCTCGGTAGGGCAGTGCTGTGCCTAGAACCCCCCATCACAGCACGGTCCCTGGGATGTCCCGGAGACAGATTTTGGAGGGTCTGGATGTGGGGTGGGGGGCAAGGGCCTGGGAGGGCAGGAGAGACGGTGACGGTGTCGGGGGGCTGCGTGCAGCCCCGGCGAAGGAGGAGATCCTCCTCGGAGCCGCCTTCATCAGCACTTGCAGATATAGGACCCAAAGCCGGGCTGGTGACGCCCTCGGCAAAGGCTGAACGTTGCGAAGAGCCGCCTCTGCTCGCAGGATGCGCGCCCGGAGCAGGGAGATGTCCCGGCACCCCTGGAGCTCATCTTCCACTCTGACATCCCAGCATGGGGACAGGGATGGGACAGGGTCCCTGCAGGCCTCAGTTTCCCCAAGGGTCTGCCTGGGTCCTCTGCAGTCCTTCGGCACCCACACAGGTCTCCCCGTCCCACCAGCCACCCCTCCTGTGTACTCCCGTGTCTGGACCACGCTCCAAAGGCTGGCAAACCCATTGGCCGGGAAAACCTGCTTCCCGTTAACGTTCCTGCCTTTTCCCTCCACCGCCTGGCAGTGGGTGGCTGGGGCCCTCCTTGCCCATGGGTGGGCGTTTTGGGGTCTGGGAGGTGGGCTGGGGGGCAAGGCTTTGCAAGCGGTTTTGGTTGCTGCCCTTATCTGAGACGCAGGCTCCTGCTCCTGCTCAGGGTCACGGCAAGAAAAAAAAACCCCGGGGCGCGTGGGGCTGAGAGGAAATGCCGGGAACACGGGGCAGGTCCACTTCCTCCTCCCTCTTCCCAAGGCTGCTCTCGCGTGGGAAAGCCAAGGCCGAGGCACGGCCGCAAGAACCGCCGGCACGACAGCCGGGTGGGGAGGTGGCTGCAGTGGCCGGTGCATCCTGCCTGGGGATCGCCACGGCGATTTGACCTCTGGGAGACTGGAGGCAGCAGGGACAACCAGGATCCAACCCATCCCCGTGTATCCACCAGACCAGCAAGGCTCAGCTCAGTGGGATGAGCTGCCTCCGCAGCCAAGCCAACCAGGGGCTGCCAGCTCAAATCTTTTAGTTGTTGTGCTTCTCAAAGATTTCCAAAGCGTGACCCCGGCTCGGCAGGTCCTGTGCTTCCAGGGAGCTGCGTCTCTGGGCGTGTTGTTTTTGCAGGAGAGGGGTGGAGAGCCCGGGCTCTGGGACGTGGTTGTCCTTCCGTCATTGCCTGTCTGCCGTGGAGCTGCTGGGCGTGGAGATGGAGGTTAGGCTCAGCCTGGCTCGAATTTAAATCGGCAGCTGGGCTGGAGAGCCGTGGCAGGCAGCGGCTGATGGGGGGTGCTTTCTGGTGGGCCCTCACCTCCCCGTTCATTCCTCTGGTTGCCAGGGAGCAAACCTGGCCCTGCTCTGCCAGGTGGGCAAGGTGGTGGTGGGACACCAGACCCCTAGGGACAGCCCTGTCCCCACGTGGGCTCCTTGTCCCCACCTCCCGTGGCGTGCTCGCAGGGTGACGTACCTGCAGCTCGCTCTTTCCCCCAGGCCCTGTCCCGTCCCCACTGCCAGCTGAGCCTGTTCTGTGGGCTGTGGGCACGGCCTGCCGAAATCCGGCAGGCACGTAGCAGGGAGGGAGGGCTAATCCCAGGATGCTGGGAGCCCAGTGGAGACCTGAGCCTTGTCCAGCCTGGTCTGGCTCCGAGTGTCCCATGTGGGGCATCTCCTGGGAGGACCTGGCCACCCGTGGTCAGGGCCTTCATCTGCCTTGGGAGGACTGGGTATCCTCCTGCCCTCCCAGGCAGGGTCTCCTGGAGACCTCTCCTCATCGCCCGCCCTGGCTTGGTGCTGAAAAGAAGCTGCTTGGCCTATTGTTTGTGTTTGAGTAGGAGCCTGGAACTGGTTCATGTCACCAGAGCTGTGACACTCTCCTCCTGCTGGGACCCGGCTGCGGGGGCTTCCCAGTGGAGGAGGAGAAACTCCCCGCTTCTGAGGCTTATAGACAGAAAGGGCACTTTTTTAATTAAAGAACAGAATAGAAGTGGAACTCATTGTCAATTTTGCCACTGGTGTGGCTGCCTGGGTGACCGGGTGGTCAGGTACTGAGATGCTTTTACCTGAGTGGTCACCTCGGGGTGCCTGGAGGTGGCACGGAGGACAAGGGGATACCGGTTATTGAGTCATCCTCACACCTGGGTGGCTCTCGTTGGCCATGTCCTTGCTTTTGCTCTGCCTCTTCCCACCACTTAGGAGGTACAGTCTGTCATCCCCGTCCTGTCACGCCCCCGTGAGTCACCCCAATGTGCTCACCATCCTTTGTCTCTGTATCTGGGTGTCTTCTGGCTCTTCTGCCACCCCACGTCCTCCCCAGGCGGCTCGAGGCTTTGCTTTAGCCTGGCCGTAGGCTGGCTCTCCTCTTGGCATGGCTGCCTCTTGGCAGCCAGCTGTGCACATCTGGCCTGCCTTGGGCCAGCACATCTGGCAGAGCAGCTGTAAGCATCTTCCTTAAAGCTCCACAAGCTTTAGCACCAGCTCAACAGGGAAGGGTGCAACCCAGCTCCCGTCACCCCCGAAACCTCCTGGATCCCGTACAGACCTGCCACCCTTCCCCGGGTGGGCGGTGGGCGAGCACCGAGGCTGGGTCTGATCCTGCTCCCGCCGCCCTGCCGCAAGCCCCCGGTAACCCAAGCGGAGCCAGCAGCTTTGCTCAGGATTTAAACCCTGCCGGCAGAGCTTGGCCTCGGAGAACCGCGATCCGCGCTGGCGTTTTCCAGGTTACAGCCCGTCCTCCCCTGACCCCGGGAAGTGGACGTTTCCCAGCAGCGGGAATACAACCACAAGCCTTAAAAATAACCTGCTTCGCTTTCAGTGCTCCTTACAAAACAGGCCGTGTTCCTCCTATTTAATCCCTGGGCACGAGGAGAAAATCCTTTGAAAGGAAAACACCACGGATGCTTCCCAGAGGGCCCTTGGTGGATGCCACTGGCTTCCCTGCAAGCCTCTGTCCCTTGTTGGGGGTACACACTTAGGAAAAATAATAATAGATTTGCTTGTTTGTGTGCGACGGGGAAGGCACGGAGCTGGGGTTAATCCGGAAGCGGGAGGGAGGTGATGGCACTCCCTCCGCTCTGCAGGGAGAGGTTGTCCCGACCTCTTGGGAGCAGCACCGCCCTGGGAAGAGCCTCCATGGCGAGCTCAGAGCCGTGCCGTGGGCCAAGCGGGCTCGGAGGTGTGGGGGCTGCCTCTGCCGTGCCCCATCCCACCCGTGCCGCGGGGCAGGTCGGGGCTGGGGCGCATGCAATGGTGGGGGGACGGGGCTGCCTGCCCGCACCCCAACTGTGCCCGGCGGGACGTGTCGGCACCCGCCGGCTGGAGCGGGGCGGGTGTGATTTACCGCTTGGCAAACATTTGGCACAGTAAACACAGCCGGGAGAAGTGCTGGGATTGTTCAAGCAAACACGCCGGCTCTCCCGGAGCCTTGGCACGGGAGCAGCCCGGGGTGCCGGTTTGGTCAGGGATCCTGCCTTGACACCAGGGATGGATTTTCACCCTGTGTGAGGGGGTGCAAATGTAAAACATCCCCCGCGGTCCCTGGGGGCTCACTTCAGCTTTCCATGGGTGCCGGGAGAGTGGGATGTGCCCTGTGATGAGCTTCCCAGCTGTAGCCATGCAGGGTGTTATTGTTGGGTCCCATCCTGAGCGCCGCGCTCAGTTTTTCCTCTGCCTTTCCTCAGACAATTTCTATTTAAGCTTTTAGGACTCCAGGCCGGGGAAAATTTGAGTGAGAGCCCAGAATTTGGTCCGTTGCCTCCAAATGTCGCTCGGCAGCTTGCTGGGCTGAAAACAGGCCTGGCAAGGAGCAGCGAGGCGAGGGAGACGGCTCACAACAACCATGATGCACCTCGGAAAAGGCACTTTATTCTGTTTACTTCTGCCGTGCTGGAGTATACAGTGGAAAACAGCACTGGCTCCGGTTCCCTGCTCTCCTCTCCGGTTTCGCGCTGCCCAGGTGAGTGCCTGCATCCCTCCCGGCCCAGGGCATCCTACCTGTTGTGCAATTCCCCCGGGGGCTCGGTGCAATCTGCTTTATGAAACACACAGCAAGCACGCAGAGAAAGAGTGAGGCGGGTTTTTTTTCCAAGTGGGTGGGGACTTCTTAAATTCCCCTGGCCTCAGCCACAGAGTTTGGTTTTTTTTTCAATTTTTTTTTTTCCCCCAAGCCTCTGCTCCAGTGTCTCAGCCTGCCTCGCCCTGGAGGATTTGGGCAGCTTCATCCCCAGCCTGACTCAGCACAAGCTGCTCCTCATCCTCCCTCTCGCGCCAAGAGCTGCAGCAAAAACCCCTGTGGCAGCGGGTGCTGCCCACAGAGGAGCCACCACCGCACCCGCTTGGGTGGCTCGGTGGGGACTGGTGCCACCAGGTCCCCTCCAGCACTGTGGCCACCGTTGGGCGGCCCAAACGAGCACCCAAAGTCAGTGTTCCCAAGGGGTGCTCAGGTGTTTTGCCTGCCCCGGCTTGCTTATGCAATGCCCCCCTCCCCTGCCCAAAGCCACCTGGAGATTTGGAGCTCCCGGGTGGGCCGGACCGGCAGCCCCTGTATCCCCAGGGCCCTCCTGCACCCACGGGATGCCAGCTCCCGGGGAGGAGGAGGAGAGCCTGGAGGAGGTGGCCAGCAGTGGTCTAGGGTGGACCGGACCCCCAGGTTTTCTTGTGCCCCCAGGCCTGAGCCCTTCACACCCAGTACTGGTTGTTTTTCAAGGGGGGGTTGGAAGTCCGGCAGTACTGGAGGAGCTCAGGGTCCGGCGGCGCCCCAGGACCCGTGCCCTGGGACGGGGGACCCGTGCCTTTGCCCTCCAGGGCGTTGACAGTTGTTAGGGGGATGCCTTGGTTGGGGTCCGTCCTCCGGAAGGTCTCCTGGTCCGGCACAGCCCCGTTCTTGGTCTTGGAGGAGGGGGTGCCCTGGACGTGGTGCTTCCCTGTCTTGTTGCGCTTGTGCAGGTAGAAGAGCAGGGGCAGGATGAGAGCCAGCAGGAGGAAGATGAGGCAAATGGGGATGATGATGCTGAACATGTTGGCCTCGATGAAGCTGAGGAAGGTGCCACCCTCCATGGGGCTGGGGCTGGTGGTGGCACCGGGGCCCAGCCAGGCGGTGGGGGGCATCCCCAGCTCGCTGGCATTGGGGCTGGTCCATGCCGTGCCCTGGGGCACCGGGGGCGAGGGTGCCAGGGGGGGCACAAGCAGGGTGACGCCGTAGGCTTTTGAGGCATTGTAGGGCTCAATGCTGTACCCCAAGGATGCCAGTGCTGGTGGCACGCCAGCAGCCGCCAGCTCAAAGACGAAGCTGTCACCCTGCAGGGGCTGGTCAGTCTGCCCAGCATCCAGCACCTCCAGCCCCACCAGCCCTTGCTCCAGCTCGCTCTGGCTGAAGGTCTCGATCGGGGTGGTGGGTTGTCCTGGGTCCCTGGGGACCCTCACGAGACGGCTGCCGCGGGGCGCCCTGCGGATCCTAAAGACCGGGATGCTCTTGGTGCGGTTGGCCAGCTCGCTGGCATCAAGGATGCTGGTGTCCAGGAGGGCTGTGGTGCCCCTGGGCCACACACTTCCTGGCTGAGCCTTCACCAAGGCACGGACAGTCACATTCACCATCCCGGTCCTGTTGGCTACTCGTGACGTGGCAAGGAACTGGAAGCTGTCCTCGGGAGAGGTGAAGTCAGTGAAGGTGAACATCACCTCCCCACGGTCCAGCTGCTTCTGCGAGAAGCTCCGTGCTGGCTTTTGGTTGACCTGCACTTGGCCAAACCTTGGGTCCCTGGTGATCCTGTACAGGGCATTGCCTGCCCCTAGCTGTGCGGCTCCCAGGAGGTGATGGTGGGACATGGAGACCCTGTTCAGGTCTTGGGGCACCTCCAGCAGCACTGGGCTGGCAGCGGTGCTCACTGCAGGCAGCACCTCTATCTCCAGCGAGGTCAAGGTGGGTGGGTGGTGGCCATCGGAGAGGCTCAGGGCTAAGGACCCTGGGGCACGGCTCCCAGTGGCAACAAACACCACGTGGCCTGCGTTGACATCTGCTTGAGTGAAGTGGCTGATGGGCTCCCGTGGGTTGTGTGCTTTGGCCAGGTGGCCAGTGAGGGGTCTCTGGAGGACGCTGTACACCATCTCCTCTGGGGAACCTGATGGCTCTGCCACATCCAGGTACTCCTGGGACAAGGTCAACATGGAGCCTGGTGGGACTTGCAGCACTTCTTGCCGCCTCACCACCCGTGGCGGCTTTCTGCTGCTGCTGGTCACCGTTATATTGAAAGCTTCAGAGATGACCGCCCCTTCCTGTGGAGGATGGATGGACTGCTGTGCCCGGGGCCGGAGCCAAGCCTTAAACCTGAAATGGTCTTCGGAGATGCTATCTCCACCGTGGGCATATGCCAGGCGTCCTGTGGCCAGGTCTGACTGCAGGAAGAATGGCCGTGATGGCTCCAGGGGCACACCAGCCACCAAGAGCCGCCCATGAGCCGGCAGCCCCGTCACCAGGAAGACAACATCATGTGTAGCCCTCTCGGGGACTGGGATTTGGCCTAGGAGGTTGGAGGCATCCAGCACAGAGGTGCCAATCTCAGCTCGTTGAGCCCTTGGAAGCTGGAGACCTGGGGATGGAAGGGAAAACCCAAAAGTCTGTCACCCCTGGAAAGAGCTAGGAGAGCAAGATACAGCAGAAAAAGGAGGATTGCAAAGAAATGGAGAGGTATGAGAATCAGCTGGGTTTGGTAAGATGACAGAAGAAGGAGTTGTACAGAGAGCCAGCTAAAGGATGGGTGCAATTTTAGACGTTCCTTGCCATAAGCAAGGCTGGATGGCCAGGCTGGACGAGGCTCTGAGCAACCTGATCGGGTTGGAGATGTCCTTGCTCCTTGTAGGGGAGTTGGACTGGATGGGCTTTAAAGGTCCCTTCCAACCCAAACCATTGTATGATTCTATATCAAAGCTTGTGCTTTGAGCCATGGAAAATTGCACAGTGGTGTCTTCTTAGACAAAAAAGCCCTCCTGAAGTTTGCACTATCCCCCCAAACGGTGCAAACTTCAGGAGGGCTTGTTTGTCCCTTGCTTCTCCCTTCCTTCTTTACCTGCATTTCTCCATAGTTGAGTTGAGCGCTGGGGACACCTTGCTTCAAAGGAGATCAGCACGAGGAGGATGAAGGAATCAGAGATAATTGTGGGAGCAACCACACGGAAGCGGATGGTGTCTTGGGTGAGCCAGAAGGGCTTCTCTGGCATCTCATGCTGGTAGAAAATCAACCCGCTGTCCACCTAAAGTAATAACAATAATAAAAAACCCCACCTCTATGAGCTCTGCTAAATGGGAAAATAAATACCCAGAGTGGGTGATACCATGTGGGAGACGGGTGCAACTGTCTCATCTCTGGTGTGATGGGCACTGTATCACCAAGGGCACACTGTGTTAGAGCCAATGTGTGTGCCCTGGGGTCTTGTCTTGGCTGTAGGAAGGAGCAGCCAAGCCCTAATTAGCTAAGAAACAAGGATCATCACCAGCTATGGCATGGTGGCCACCATCAAGAGCTCACGGTGCCTCTCTGCCAGGATGTATCTGCCCAGCAATCGGGGAAACTGAGGCTCAGAGAAAGAGATGAGCTTGCTCAGCATCTGCCAAGAGTCAGGTCAGCACTGCTCGGGCGAGCTTGCGGGGTGGGCATCCCTGCGTGCTCCCAAGGGAGGGTCATAGAGATAAGCCCTTCGCCGTGCTCTGCCAAAGCCTGGCCCTGTGGGAGAAGAGTGGCAGCAAGGCTTGGCTCAGGGCAAGAGCATCGCACTCAGCCCTCGCCTTAGGCAGCAGCCAGGACGGCTGGGTCTGCAGCAGGGACGTAGCCTGAGAAAAGGGGATTACAACTCCCTGAGCCTCCTCCAGCACTAAATCCAAGGCTGGTGGCCGCAGTAAAGCTGATGCTGGGGTGGCAGCTCGTAATCTCTCTTAGCAGCTGTTGGCAGGGCTGGAAAAATCACGGCGCAGCCGCAGCCTTCGTGGTGGCGGTGGTGGGCTCAGGCTGGAACGCCCGGGCTGCAGCGGGGCGTGATGAAGGGCTGGACCTGGGGATCCTGGGGGGATGGGGGAGGCAAAAGCTCACCTGGGCTTGGGTGAAGTTCCTGATTTCCTCCCCCTGGGAAGTGCTCAACCTGCCCAGGCGTGGGGCTTGCTCGATGCTATAGTAGAGGGCAGTGGAGCTGGCGGGGACGTTGCTCACTGCCTGCAGGTTCTGGCTGGTGATGGGCTGGAGGGCGCCTGGAAAATGCATTTGAATGTGGCTTCAACCTTTGGCCTGGCCACCAACCTGCAGTCTCTGCCACCGGCATCTCTTGGCAGCAGCCAGGCTTGGGCAGGGGGTGGTGGAAGGGTCCAAGGGCCCCACTTGCCATAGAACTGGAAGGATAGGGAACATGCCCATACGTACCCGGGCAGACGGTGAGGCTCTGCTTCTTGGCCAGGCTGATGAGGGGCTCTCTCTGGGCCCTGACATGGAAGAAGTGCCCAGGAGACAGGTTCTTGCCATCCCACAGGTCGAAGGCAAAGCCTCCATCCAGGGGCCCTGCGGAAAGCACAGAGCTGGATGTTTACAGGGAGCAGGGGGGGCTGCAGCCCCCCGTTAACCTGGCATGGTTTGGGCCAGGGTGCTGTGTGATGGGGGCTGGCATCTGCCTTGTTGGCACGGTGCTCCCCTCCAGTGGTGTCCCCTCCCTCAGGCTGGGGGTGATGCTGGGGAGGCTGGGGGCACCTCAGCCCTGCCCTACCTTGGTGGATGAAGAGGACGAGGCCATTGTTTATCTGGGCTTGGGTGAACCGTTGGATCTCAGTGCCAGGCGCCAACCTCAGCACGACTTTTCCGTTGGCTGGGGGCTGGATGGAGTAGGTGACCTCCTCCGCCAGTGAGTCCTCATCCTCGGCGCTCAAGACGTTCGGGCCGATGACAGCTGTGGCACCTTCCCGCAGCTGGGGGATAGGGAGAGGCTGTAATCCCCCTGGGATGTCCCCAGCACCTCTCCCCTCTTCCTCAGCCCGCTCCGGACACAGTCCCCCGTTCATCCCACTTTGCTGGGTGCCTGAGTGCGTCCCAGCTCAACAAAGGTGCCTTGTCTGCGTGCTGGGTGATGCCTCCAGCATCTGGCCTCTTCCCAGCCCTGAGTCACCCTGCATCTGCGCCGCTGCTGCCGTGGCTGCCGGCACGTGCCGTCCCACTGTGTCCGTGCATCGGCACAGCGCATGCAGGAGGGCAAGGGTGAGGGCTCGCCCTTCTGTGCCTCAGTTTCCTCAAGTGCTGGAAACAGAAGAAGGCAGGGCACTAACACAGCTCTCCCCATTGCTCTGCAGGTGAGGGGCTTTTAGCGGGTCCCCGAGCCCTGAGCTCCCTCCCTGAGCCGCCACTGCGTACGTGGTGACGGCAGCCCCCTCTCTCCTTGGCCGGGTGTTTCTCTTAACTCACGTTCTCGGCAAAGCACCCGTCCCACCGCCCCCTCGCAAGGCTGCAGCGAGGCCACCAGCCTCCCCAGCAAACCCTCCAGGAATGACAAGCATGTGGCTGAGCTCAGGGCCACTCCGCAGCCTCCCAGCGCCGCTTGCTCCATGGGGAACCCCCAAAGCCCTGGCATCTCCCCTCTCCAGTCCTAATCCTGGGCCATATCTTGGTCTCGGCAGACCAGGGGGATGAATCCTGCACTGCCAGACGGGTTCTGCCCGCACTCCCACAGGATGCACCAAAATCTCGGGGCGTGTGGTCCGAGCCTTCCTGTGTCCTGTGTGGGGCAGAGGGACAGGATGCGCTGCATCCCATGGCATCGCAAGCCTGGCCCGTGTCCTGCAACAGGTGCCGGAGGAGCCACTCAGCTCGGTTAGACGAGCTCTTTTCTGCTGTTTTCAGCTGGCCTAACCCAAACATTTCTTGAGTGGGTGTGGGTGCCGACAGTGAAATTAAATCCCTTGGCAGTCCCGATGGATGGTGGAGGCAGGCTCAGCAACGCTGCTTTGGAGAGATGCGGTGGGGGAAGTGCTGCCGGACACAGGGCTGGTGCAGGAGATGAAGCCCTTGCAAGCCAGAGCTGCTGCTCCCCTGGACGCGCACTGAGGTTTTTGGGCTGCTTCCTGTCCCCAGCACCCGCAGCCAGGGCACTTGGCACCAGGTGGAATTGCAATCACAGCCAGGACTGGGTGCCAAGGGAAAAATCCCCAGTCAGAGCCCAGAAAGGCACCTGCAGGCAGGGGGGACTGGCAGCCCCACGGCATCGCTGCCCGCTGGAGATGGGCACACGCAGTGGCTTTGCTCACCCGTGCCACCGGAGCTGACCTGCTTCGCCACGCTCCCCATCTCTCAATTATTAAAGCCTTCTGCCTGGTTCCTGCTCTGGCTCACGCGGGTTATTGTGTTTGCTCAGCCTCCGTGTCGCCTCTGCTCTCCAGGAGAGCGCAGGAGGAGGCAGCGAAAGAGCGCTGGGAGCATGGCCACGTGTGCTGGTGCGGCAGTGGGAGCCTTTCTTCAGTGGCATCCAGCCGTCCTTTCTCCTGGTGCCACCCAAAACGCTGCTTGGGGCAAACCTGCCCGGTCCTTTCCAGGGGGCTCTGCTTTGGGGTCCGCACCCTGCCTGTTGTCTCCCCAGCCCTGCGCAGACTCCGCACACCCCGGCGCTGGCAGCAGAGGAAAGCTTTGTGCAATCTCTCTCCTGGACCCGGCCTGACCTTTAAACGCTGAAGTCATCTTTCTCCGGAGCACAAACACAGCAGGGCCGGGCCCCTCCTGAGCCCTGCGCCGCTGTAGCATCGCTCCTGCTGGGAGCAGGGAGGCCTTTCCCAGCTCCAGAGCGGGCAGCGGGGCGGCTGCCATCACCCCTCCCAGGCCCAGGGGCGATCCCAGCAGGAAGATGGACGGACCTCTGCCTCGGAGTTTATCTTGGGAGCTTTTTCTTTCTTTTCACCCTTTTTTTTTTTTTTTTAGCATGGTGGCTGGGAGGGAAGGATGTGCTTCCCTAAGTGCCTTGCAATCCTTGGGATAATAGACTGGCTAAAAATAAGGCAGGGAGGGAACCTTCTCAAGCGTCCCAGACAGAGTGCCTAGCACTGCAGATGGGGGCACGTCCCGAACTTTCCTGGGTACCCCTGACCCCTCTCTCTGCCTCCGGAGATGCCTGGCCCCAGGGTAGGGCAACCTGTACCCTCCAGACACCCAGACTCCCGGACACCTTTCCCAAAGCCGCTGCGGTGATCCCGGCGGGATGATCCCGGTGGAAAGAGCTGCTTTCCCCGCTGCCAGCCTGGGAAATCCTGGGATGGCTGAGGTGGCGGGGCGGGGGTATGGATCCCGCTGGGCTGGCACTCCTGCGTGTTTTCTAACAATTTCCGTACCACCGTTTCGCGGTAGCCAGCCCGCACGGGCGCTCTGCGGGGCGATGCTCCCATCTCGCGGCCGGTTGCAGCATCAGCGGCGGGGAGGGACCGGCTGCGGATGGGTGGGGGACACGCAGCCCAGTCTCCGCCTCCCGCAAAGCCTCGCCCCGCCGGGAAACCGCCCTCCTTCCCCGGAGCCCGTCGCCCGCCTCTGGTCTGCACCCCGGGCTCTGCTGTGCCTGAGTTCCCGGGGGTGCGTGACCGGGATGAGAGTGGGTCCAGTGGGGTCCCCACGCCGGGCTGCATCCCCCCCTCCCCCGGGGTGCGTCCCGTCCCCCAGCGCTGAGCACCCCGCCGCCCATCCCCGTGGCATCTTACCTGCAGGCCAGCGTTGAGGCTCAGCCGCGGCCCCTTGGAGCTGCGGGGCAGGATGGTGATGAAGAGAGTCCGGGGCTGGCTCTGCCGGCCGGCGGCCGAGGCGTTGGCCAAGAGGGTGATGCTGTCGGCCCGGGCCTGTGGGCCGTCCTGCCTGTACAGGATCTGGTCCTTCTGCACCTGCGGGGCAGGGGCTGGGTGACCCTCCCGGGAGGACACGGGCCACCAGCCCCGCTGGGAAGGGGACTTGCGCCCCAGCCTTGGGAGGAGGGAGGCAGCGGGGTGCCCACCACTGGCTCTGGGATGTCCCTGCAGGATGGATCCCCACCCTGCATCCCCTGGGACGCTTAAATGCACCTTAGGGGTTGATGTCTCCACCCCAAACCCCTCCACCCCAAAGCCCTCCACCAAATATCTGGCAGGGAGAAGACCCCACAGCTCTCCCCAGCCTCCCAGTGCCGCTGAGGGCTGGAGGTCAGCCCAACCCCCCTGGGAAAGCAGCATGGTGGGCAAGCAGGCACCCTTGGCTGCTCTACCTCGCTCCAGGTGAAGCCACGCAGCCCGCCCTCCTCAGGCCGCTCGCTGTTGAGGAGGGTGCCAAACCGAGGGGGCTCGAGCACCTTGAACTCCATGCCAAGAGTTGTGTAGAAGGCGTTGGGGATGTTGACAATGCCCGTGGAGAGGGTAGCAGAGCCACCCCCTGGCACTGTAAGGTTGAAGACCTCCAGGGGAACAGTGATGGGGAGTATGGTCATGGTCATCACCATCCCCTCCAGTGGGTCTGCGCCGCTGGCCGTGACGTCCATGATAAACCGGTCATACACCTCCTCGGGCTTGGAGTTGAGGTAGAGGACTCTGCCGTTGTTGATGTCCTCCTGGGTGAAGGACTGGATGGGGTCAAGGCTGGGCTGCTCGTTTGAGTCTTGGCTGTGCTGAAGCATCGCCAGGAAGCCGGCAGCTGGAGGGCTGCTTACCAGGTAGACTATGTCCTGGGGAGGGATCTCTTCATGGGTGACCTGGGAGTGTGGGGGAGACAAGGTATGAGTGGGGTGCCTGCGAGGCTGGGCTGCCCCACAGTCCACCGCTGTGCAATGCCCCAAAGCTTTGCTGTGGGATGAGCTGCAAGAGAGCTTTCTTGCTGAGGCCATGCCTGAACCCCTCCCTGGGCAAAGCCTGACATGGGCATAAGCCCTTTGCTCTGGGCAGATGGGAGTAAAATGGAGTCCCACCAATGGTGGTTGTCCTGGTTTGGTGGCCAAGGAAGTGACGCAGGCTTGGGGAATGACTAGAGAAGGGGATACTCACCAGTAAGTTCTCTTCCTTGATCCCAGCCGCTTCCCCCTGGAAGATGTGGATGTCCTTGAAGTTGACTATGTGCAGGGGGCTGGGATGGGTGTCCAAGAACACACTGATTGCCAGTGTGTCCTCCACTGCCACCTCATTCGCTTCTACAGTGAACTGGAGCTCATCCCGGCTGTTCCTGCTCCCATTGTGGCGGTAGGAGATCTCTCCTGCTAGCAGGTCCCTCTGGGAGAAGGCCATGACTGGCTGCTCCCCTCTCAGCACGGTCCCCCACCTTGGAGGGGTCGTTATCAGGAACCGTATCTCTTCGTCTGACCTGATGTCCATATTGGTTTCCAGGCTGAGGACAGAGGAGTCAATGCGCCCTCGGCTGCCTTGGTGGATGACTAGACCAGTGTTGTTGACTATTTTGATGTAGGGGTCTGATGCCTGTACTTCTAGGAGGGCCGTGGTTTGGTGGAGGCCATCTGAGACCTGTAGCTGGATCCAGCCCCGGTCAGCCCCTGAATGGACAAAGAGGATCTTCTTCTTCCTCAAGTCATCCTGTGTGAACCGATAGACCTGGTGGCTTCTGTCATCAACAGACACGATGCTGCCAAACAAAATGTCCTTCCTCGCCAGCACCAGCTGCGTGTCAGAGAAGCCGGAGTCCTTGTCGGTGAAGGCAATGTCATCTGTTGTCAGCAGGTGCTGCCCATTGCGCACCACATTGAAGACCTTGTTCACTATCTGGACGGGGGTATGGTCATTGACGGGTTGGATGGAGACCCTGAAAACTCCTCTCACCTCCTCCGCATCGGGTTCAGAGCTGCCCTCTCCCTGCCTGATCGCTACAAAGGGGATGTCGTCCTCCAGCGTCTCAGAGTCGTCATGCTGGTACAGCAGCCGGTGGTGGAGGATATCGTCGTTGGTGAACTCTGTGATCTCCTCTCTGGAGGCCCAGCTGTGGGATGCAGCCCAGGCCAGCCTCCCATGTGCTGGCCCCTCAATCACTTCGTAGAGGTAGTCCATGCTGTTCACGCTTTGCACAAACAAGTGGTCCTTGGAGATGATGGCTTGTCCCCCTTCCAGCACGGTCAGGAGGACATTGGTCAGGTCTGGTGCATCAGGGTCCCCACCAATGCTGATTGTGTAGGTATAGATGGGAGAGTGCTGCTCGCCGGCACGGACGCGAAACTGGAAGGTGTCCTCGGCTTGCTGAGAGTTCCTGATGGTCACGCTGTAGCTCAGGTGGTTTCTTTGCAGGTCATCTTGGGTAAAGCCAAAACCTTCGGTCAGCCTGTTGCCGAGCAGCTCCAGGTTTCCCTTTTTGGGAGCCTGGATTATCAAGTAGTGGAAGGGGATGGGGGCAGAGTTTGGATCTTCCAGCATTGCCTCCAGCTCCTTATTGGTGATGTTTCTGTGCCGCTTGTTCTTCATCTGGAGGGGGACCATGGTCCTCATCTTAATGGTGGCTCTTTTAATCCTTATGAGAAAGGTGTTGTTTTGCAAGACCTTCTGCCCCACCTGGACATCAAATCTCAGCTTCTCCACGACATCTTCCAGATGGTGCTCCGGGTCTGTGCTAAAATATTGGATGCGCCCTTGCTCCAGGTCTTGCTGGTGGAATGATTCGACTTTTTTCCATTCCCCTCCCATGCTCCCTTGCTTCTGGACCTCACCGTACTTTAGAGTCCCTGTGAGGACATACAGGATGGCCACCTGTTGCTTTACAGCATTTGTCTCCACTGACAGGTTGCCTGTGGTAATGCGTGCAGCCCCTCCTTGGGAGATGAAGAGGCCGGTGTTGTTGTGCAGGCGGATGTCAGGGTCAATGGCAAGGATCTGCAGGGTGGCAATGGGGCTTGGGACCGTGCCGTCGCTCACCTGCAAGGTAAGCTGTAGGTTTGTCCCACCCTGGTGCACGTAGACAACGTTGCCCGCTTCCAGGTCCCTGCAGGAGAACTCTTCGATGGGCACTCCGGGGTGGAAGTCATACTCCACGTAACCCTCCTCCATCTGCTGGCCACCGTGAAGCTGGAATTCGAGATCGTCACAGGATGTGTCATCATCTAGGACCTGCAGGATGTCTGTGGTCAGGTGTTTCCGTGTGTGCTTCAGGATTGTCATGTGGTTTCCATGGGGGAAGATCACCTGTGGGCCATCATTGATGGGGTTGATCATGATGGGCAGCAGGTACACCTGCCCCTGCCGCAAGCAGTCTGGAACCCCTTGCTGGGCAGTCACTGTCACCTCCAGCATCAGCTGGTCCATGGGCCCCTCGGAGCCATCGTGGACGTATCTGACTTTCCGATTCAAAATGTCCAACAAGGTGAACTTCCTTCTGCTCCTGGACCCAGGAATGTCCAGTTCCAGTTGGCCGTGCCTAGGGTCGTTGGTGATGCTAAAGAGGATTTGGGACTGCCGGATATTTGCAAGGCTCAAATCTACTGTTGGCTGGGCGTGTTTCCACTCCAGATAGGCCGTACCCCCTTCAGAGACGATGAGGGGGCTGATGTGCAGCAGCCTGCTGATGTTGGCGAAGGCGGGTGGGAAGCTGTTGTCTGGCCGGCACGGTTCCACCACCAGGCCCGGTGCTCCTGACCAGACATCTGGAGGTGGGGAGGTGGGTGCCTCGTCCTGCTCATACACCTCGTCATAGTCCCAGTAGTGCTCCTGCTTTCCACAGCCTGTTGTGATGTCCTTTGTGATCACAGCGTCCTGCAGACTCCTCCTCTGCAGGTTTATTCGCAGGTCCTCCAAGCAGCCAACAAATGAGTTGTTGGTCATGGTCCACACTGAGATGAAAGCAAGATGGTGCTCCCTCAGCCTTTGAAAAGCTTTTTCATTCATACCTCCGATGAAGAGGTTTCCCTGAAGGTCCAGGTAGTTGTTGATGCCCCGGTTGGACGTGGATGAGGCGTAGTAATCTATCAGTATCTCAAACTTGTGGATGTCTGTGTAGACTTTGACGTAGTGCTGCTGCTCATCGCTGATGAAGACGTTGTTGTGCAGGACGATGATGCCGTTCCCCTTCTCAACAAACCCTCTCAGGCGCCCATTGGAAATCTCCAGGTAGAAGAAGTCATTCTCCAGCCCTGCATGGTAGATGAGGGGTGCCTGGGTGATGCTCGTCGTTATCACAAACTCAATGGTTGCTTCCTCCCTCGCATCCCACATGGGAAATGCAATGTAGGAATATGGCCCTGGGAACCCGAAGGGTTCCTCAGGCTCTGCAGAGAACTGTGGGCTGCACCCTTCCTGAACCCGGTGGAAGATCTTCGAGCTGCTATCGGAGGACAGAGGGGAGAGGACATCCAGGCCATTGAATATCAGTAAGTGGAGGCAACCTCTGAAGGGTGGGCTGGCCTCGGCGAGGTATGGCACGTCGAGGCTGCCTGTCCCGCCAGCATAGAGGCCATACTGGATGTCCAGCTCCCGTACGGGCCCTGCAATGTCCGCTGAGCTGTTGAAGAGACCATCGATGGTCAGTGTCATCCTCCCGTCTTCCACCAGCAACTCCACGTCGTGCGGCACCAGGTTATCGAGCGGCAGCTCTGCCGGAGACTGCAGCGTCACCTCCTCCGAGCCCAGCTGCAGCCTGGCCTGCGGGGAAGGACACGGAAGTGCTCAGCTCACCAAGGCGCTACCTGCGGTGCAGGAGACGCCTCTCCGCCTGCCAGAAATACCTGCTGAAGTGTGGGCTGTTCCTGGGGACTCGCAAGTGTTTTGGACCCTCTGTTTGCTACTGTTTGTCCTTCTCCGTGCACATTCCTCCCTTCCCAGCTACATCCCAGCCGTGGGCACGCTTTCTCTGTCCTGCTCTCTGAATTTCTCCCCTTTTTCACTCCTTCTCAGCAAACCCCACTCTCAGGGCTATGTTCCTGGGGTCCTCCATCTCCCAGTCCCACAGCTGGGCTTTTCCTCTCCCTCCCTACAGAGAAGCCCTGCCAGATGCCGGCTTCTCTTTCCCCTGCTCCACCCCACCCGCTGCCCTCCGTCCCTGAAGCCTGGGCTGCTTCCAGGGAACTGGCGGGGGAAATAGCAGGCTTCATTCCCCACAAGCAGCAGCCTGGAGCCTGCCTAAGTAGAGGGTTAGCCGACGAGCCCTGGGACACACGGTCTGCGTTAGGGAGACCTCCAGCCACCACTGGCCTTCTCTCCTGCTTTGGTTTGGATGTGGTGGTTGGCCCAGCCCAGGCTGCTGAAGAGGTGGGACGTGCACCTCGGATGCTCCCTGCTCTTTTCCTTCACGGTGGATGCCAACACTGTGACTACAAGAGGGAATTCTATTCTTCTGTCCTGATCCCTTCCCATGCTCTAGCTGGGCTTGGTCTGTGGTGGGACAGAGGAGACCTCTTCTTTCTCCGAATCCTCGTGTCTCATCCCTTCTCTTCACAAACCCCTTGCACCCGAAGGGTGCTGTGCCCCACATCTGACCATGCAACGTGCATAGGGTGCCTGGATGTCTCCATGACACTCCCCAGTATTGCCCCAGGTGGTGGGTGAGGATCTTCCCCAGCTGGAAGCCTGTTTCTCTGTATTTCACCAATTCTCCCAAAACTCTGCCCACTCTTGAATTCCTGATATCCTCTGGCTAGGGCTCTTGGCAACTTGTGCTCTCCACGCTTGTGTCTGGCCCTGTGGGCTGCTGCTTTCGGGTGCTGCCCCTTCACCCTTGCTCCGGATCAAGCCCCAATCCGTGGACCCCAGCCCATGTCGGGGTGCTGACCTGCAAGGCGCCGGCTCGCAGCTGGAGCAGGAGGTGGTCGGGCTGGCCGGCGGCCAGGAAGAGCAGCCCACTCCCCTGGCTGGTGTAGAGCTGCAGGCGCAGCCGCACGGCACGCGAAGCATCTGCCAGCGGCATCTCCACGAAGCCGTCCCCGAAGAAAGAGGCTGAGGAGAAAAGGGAGAGGGGTCAGGCAGGGAAGGACGTGTGGGTGCTGTGAATCTTCAGCCCATCCCTCAGTCCTTCCCCATGCACCCAGCCAAACAGAAAGGTGCTGCCGAGTCAGCCAACATGGTGCTCTGCTCCTCTCCCTGTTTTATGGGACTTTCCAACATCTCTCTGTATCACCCTAGCACCGCTGGCGTTTGCCCCAAGGGTGGCTGCTCCGTCAGCGCCGGAGGAATAAACGCTGCTGCCTCGCGATCCATATGTGGATGTGAGTCTGCGCGGAAACCTCGTGTGCCTGAAGCCGCGGCTGGCACACGTTCCACGTCTGGTATACATCAGCCTGGGAGGGACTCAGCGCAATGGCATGCGGTCATGAAATGAGAGACCGTGTCACAGGGCATACGCGGCAGAGGGCAGAATTAAAAGCGCAGGGAGCGGCAGGGCTTAATTTTAGAGCGCTTGTACTTTTGTTTTCTGCTGGCGCAGCGCACGCGTGTGCATTGCACACATATTAAAGGCATGTGCCTGCCGTGTGCTGCCCCCCATCCTGCCTAGCGTGTCTCATCCTCTCGTGCACTTTTGTCCTTCAGGGTCCCACACGCAGTTTGAGGCCCCATGGGGTGACGGATGAGGCTTTGGCTTCTCCGAGGGTCCCAGCCCAGCTCCTTCTCCCTTTCGGTGGAGGTTGGATGCTGGGGTGAATCCAGCCTCCTGCACGGCGAGGTCTGGGTGTAAACACCACCGTCTGCTCTTACGGCTGCTTTCCCAGTTGCCTTTTCCCATTGCCCAAATTTCTGTGGGGCTGAGCGGGGTGGGAACCGTCAGGAAGCGGGCAGGCTTTGCTCATGGGGTGGTGCAGCAAGTAAAAACCCAACACGAAAACAAGCAGCCACAGTCACGGAGAGTTTGAAATGAGCCCGTCATTAGAGGTGAGAGTGAGGGTTTGCCTGGCAGGGGTGGAGCTGGAGCACTCTGCTTCAGCTTTTGGCATTTTCTTAGCAGAGAAAGTGCCCCAGCTTTCTCCTGGGGTCTGGGAGAACAACGTGGGTGTTGCGAGGACCATCCCCCCACCCGCTCCGGGCAGGGAAGAAGCGCAGTATGGAAATGTTTGCCGTTTGCTTTGCTTTAACACCGAGCCCTTTGCCCAGCCCAGGGCACGG
This sequence comes from Tetrax tetrax, assembly GCA_009806455.1. Lineage (NCBI taxonomy): Eukaryota > Metazoa > Chordata > Aves > Otidiformes > Otididae > Tetrax > Tetrax tetrax. The sequence continues at coordinate 41,219 of WHYT01017994.1, forward strand.
CTGCCAGCATCCTTACGCGAGCCGGCTCATTTCCTGGCCCTCATGCCTGCCCTTGGCATGGGGCACTTTGGCTTCCTTGTCCTCTTCAGCCCAGCCAGTGACTCAGAGGAGCTTTGCTATTCTTCAAGGGGCCGTGATGGGCTCTGTCCTCTCCTGACCCGCTCCCTCCTTCCAAAGGCCCTTGCAAAACCCAGCCAACCCCGGCGCGCCTGGCTTGCTGGCCAAGGGTGGTGGGTGCCTGGGCACCACCTTGTCCTGACATTTGGTGATGCAAGCCCATCACAAATGGGAATTTTCCTTTCCTTCCTCGTCCAGGCTGGTGCTCAGACCCCAGCAAGGTGTCCACATGTGCACGCAATGTGTTTTGGTCCCCGGAGGTCGAGCACGCACGTCGCGTGCTGGCTCCCGTCGAGGTTCCCCCACGTGTGCACACTCTGTGCTCCAGCTCCCACTGGGATTTTGCTATATTGCCGTTTTGCGGCTTTCCCCTAATCCCAAAAACGTGATTTTCAGATGAGTGCCGAGCAGCTGCTCTCACGAGGAGGGAGAGCTTTGCTTCCTCGCCCCCACGCTGACGTGGAACCCCCCCTGCAGCTCCTTTGCCAGCCCAGAGGCTGGACAGCACGGTTCTGGGGTGCTGGGGATCATATTTTGGGGCTGGAGGAGATGGTTTAGCACAGCCGGTCTGTTTTCCAGTGTGACAAGGGGCAGGAGCTCCTGCAGCCAGCACATTTTGTCCTGCCTCAGTCCTCCTGAAGCTGCCAGAGATGCTTTTCTTCTCTTTCTGTCATAAAACACTACTAATGAAAAGTTGCCCAAAGCACGGATGCCCAGGGGAGCGATACTGTTTGCTGGAGGAGGGAGGAGGGACCCTTGCCGGGCTCCGGAAGATGCTGGGATTTTTTTCCGGCAGCAAGGCGGTGTGAGTTACTGCTGTTTGTCTTCCCAAACTCCTGCTTTATTTCAGGGCTGCTCTCCTCTGCTCTGCAGCCTGGCCAGGATGCTCGACCCATGGCGTTTCTCTTTCGCAAGGGTCTCACAGCTTTTCACCTCCTTCTCCCCTCTTCTTTGCCTTCCACATTGCCAAAGACGCAGAAAATACAGCTTGCTGGGTTTTGGGGAGTTTTTTCACATGCGTTTAGCCCTGGAGGAGGTTCCGTGGTGCAGGGTGCACCATCCTGATCAATCGCTTGGATGGCAGCTCCGATTTGGGACCTCATTGGGCACCCAGCCCCATCCATGGGCTGGCTGCAACCAAGCATCCTGGAATTGCCCTACTCCTGGGACCCAAAAGCACGTTTCCCAGGTGATGCAAGGGTACCACAATCATGCCATGGGCATGTCATGCCCTGAACGGAGCTTCGTCCCTGGATGGGGATGCCCAAGCTGGCTCTTCCACCCCTCTCACAGGGAGCAGCAGGTCTCCACATCCCGGATGTGGTTTGGGGTGGGCACCCCAAACGTCCCGCTCACCCTGGCTAAAAATAATGGACATTCCCAGCTCGCTGTGTCCCACAGGAAATCACTGCCCCTGCCTTGCCAGGCTGATGGAGAGGCGTTGACGAGGCGAGAGGGGCCTCCGTCACAGTTTCCGAGCAGCCGGCCAGCAGCCAGAAGATTATAGGCTGCAGTGTCATTTGGGTTTTGGGGATGTTTTTTTTTTTTGCATTTTAAAAAACAAGGAGACGAGCCAAAAGCTCTGAGCAAGGGGCTGGGAGCGAGGCCCTGGATGTGCTCAGCTCCTCCGGGGGCTGGCGAACAAGCGAGGGCTCTGTGTGAGCCGGCGCTGCCCCAGCACCCGCTCCAGCCGCCGGCCGCGTGCCGGATCTGGAATCCCTTGGCCCTCTCCTCCTGCTCCTGCAGTTGAAAACACGGCGGGTTTGGCCTCTTCTGTTGCTGGGTTTTGGCGTTCGGGGGAGTTTTTTGGCACCACAGCCCCCAGGTGATGTGGGTCTGGCAGAGCGGAGGGGAAGGGATCCCCGTCTGCCCCGGGGGGCTCCAGCCTGAGGGGGTCCCGGGCTGCTCTGGGGCTCAGCGCAGCCGGTTTGGGCTCTCCTCCCTCTGTCTTTGAACATCTCGGCACACAAACTTCTCCCATCTCCTCCTCGGCACGTAGGAGGACGACGGAGGAGCCAAGTCCCAGCCCAGGCGAGGGAAAGCGCTTGCAAAGCTCAATGTGAGAGGGTTTGTGGAGTGAACCGGCGCTGGGCGTCAGGGGTTTTCGGGGAGCAGGGAGACGTTCTCCTGGGAAATGTCAGCTGGTGGATGGATGCCTTCCCCACCTGCAGGCTCCCACCCCGGCTAGGGGCACGCCCAGCCCTACCCATGGGACGGTTTCAGGGTGTGCATGAGGAGGTGCAGCGGTGCTCAGGGGGACACACAAAAGCGAGTCCCTGAGGGGCTGCAGGGACCCCCGTCACTTTGCCTGGAGGAGGATGCTGAGGCTGAGGAGGAAGGAGTGGAGCAAACCCTGTGTGGGGAGAGGGGCTGCGGCACCGGGGAGGGGCTGGCTGCTCAACAAGGCCCCATTCAGGCTGTGGTGGGGTGCAGGTGGGGGCCAGGGCTGGTGGCCCCTGTGTGTTTGCAGGGAGGGGACTGGAATTCATTAAAGCAGCTCTTTAATTACCGGAGCGGGTGCCAGGAGAGCCCAGTGCAGACACACACACCCCCCCCCATGAAAGGCTCTCTGTTTTTTCGCAGCCGCTCACCGCCCCGGCCACACCAATTTTCTAAGGGTGGAAAAACAGCTGAGGAGTGAAGCCTCCTTGTTGCCCAAACAGCCCTGGGCTTGTGCGGCCAGGGGTGCAGCCCTGCCCTCCTTCCTGCCTGTGGGCCGATGCCAAAAAGTAGCCCCGGTGTGGGCAGCATGCCTCATGCTGCTGAGCCCCCACGGGGTGCTGCCGGGGCATCCCACAGCCAGCCTGGTGCCTTCCTCCTCCACAGCAACGGGAGCTTCTTTCCAGGCCCTCCAAGTTGTTTGGAGGTTGGCGCTGTTTTGTTTTTTTTTTTTAATTTTAATGACTTTATAAGGTAGCGAGCTCGCCTGCCGCCTGCTGCGCTGCACACGCTGTGTAAACATCGGAGGGGATGCAGGGATGCCCAGCCCTGGAGATGCTGCTCAGCAGCTTGAACCCCTCCTGGTCCTCCCACCGCCTGCTCCTCAGCTCCCGTCCCTGCTCCCAGCAGATTTCTGCCTCCCTCATCCCCAGCCTGGTTCTACGATGACGGATGGGACCCCTGGCCCCCCACACCCCGGCTGCATCCCAGGCGGTGGCGGGGCTGTGCCCCCATCCCAGCATGGGGCGGAGGGGCCAAGGGAGGAATGGATCCAATGGGCTTTCTGAGAAAGGCTCCATTATGTTGCACATTCCCTTCATTTTACAGCGTGGTTTTATTTATGGCCAGGGAAGGAAATGAGCAGTTTGCGAGGCAGGCGAAGGCAAACACAGCCGCTGCGGAGCGGCCCTCGTTGTTTGGCTGGGGCTTTGGAAGGAGGAGGGGGTGCCTGAAAAACCTTGTTTGGGGGTCTCTGGGGGCACTGCTGCCCTCAGGGATGCCCAGAGACCTGGGCGGGTGCTCAGGTGCAGCAGGAGGGCTGAGCACCCACCTGGGTCTCTGCAGTGAGGAAACCCCAGTGCGGCGGAGGTGGGCCGCGTGTGAGCTGGTATGGGACACGGTCATGGCATTCAAGCCCAGTGGGGACCTCAGAGATGACAGCTTTTTCTCTTTATCCCCTCTTCCAGGTTTTATCCTCCATGACTCCAGTCGGTGGATTGCAGCTCCCACACCCCGAGCCAGGGCCGTGCGTGCTTCCCAAACCCCAGCAATGGGAATGAAAGCTCCGGTTCTCGCCTCCCACCCTCCACCTGGCCCTCCCTCGCAGCAGGGCTCCCCGGGGTCAGCGCTTTCCAGGAGTGCCGGCCAGCCGAGATTGCTGGAAAGCAACGCCCGGGAAACCACCAGCAAAGTCGTGGCTTGGTCGCGCTCCTCGGGGCTGCCGACAGCCCAGTGCTTGCCAGAAGTGGCCATCACCCTTGTTTTAGGGGCGGAAGCAGAGCCCCTGGGCCGGGGTGCTCTGGTTTGCCCCCGTCCCATCCGGCTGGCCCCATCCTTGCAAGGCGGTTTGTCCGCCCCTACCTCTGGCTGCGCCGCGCTGCTTTGAGAACCTCCGCCTGTGTTTATGAACTCAGTTCCTCTCCCTGCTCCCCCGCCAGCTGCTCTCCCCCTTGCCTTCGGAGGGGGAAAAAAAAAAAAAAAAAAGCCTTTTTGCAGCCCACGGACTTTGGGGTCAGGGGAAAACATGCTCCCTGCTAATTCTAGGAGTGGGGTTTGCCAAACTATCCCATGTCCTGCTAGCCCTCGACCCTCGACCCCCTGCCCACCCCTCCGAAGCAGCGTGAAGGAGCTGCTGTAGCTGGAGGCCGTAACACGGGGTCCAGGACGTTTGGCTGGAGCTCCAGAGCTCCAGCCCTCGCTTCTCCAGCGTGGTTTGACGATGATTCAAGCAGCCTTAAAGCTGATGGTATTTCCTGCACTCTCGCTCCTGCTCAGCCAGATGCGGAGCTGCGGAGGGGAGGGCAAGGAGATGAGAGCTGGCACCACCGCGGCCCTGGGCCCGCGTCGACTGCGATGCCCCTTGTGAAGGCTGTGGTGCTCTTGGGAAGAACTGGGGGGGACGCACCCTGGGGCGAGCACCCATGAAGCCTGGCATGGGCAGGAGCAGGGATGGAGAGAGCTTTTAACAACATGTGCCTAAACGACTCCAGAGGGACCGAAGGAATAAGGCTGAGCTGGAAGCAGTGGTTGGAGCCTTTGCCCTGGGAAGCGAAGCGGGGGGAGAAAGTGGGAGGATTTGGGGAAGCGGGAGGCTCAATGGGGCTTTTGTGCCGTCCCCTGCAGCGTGACTCAGGCTCACTCCGGCTCCTGCTGCCAGGAGTTGTTGGCCTGGAAATATTGTATCAGCCCCTGAGGACGTGGTTTCCAAACCATCCCAAGTCGGGTTTTGTTCTATTTTTTCCCCTTCTCTTTCTCTCTTTTTCTTCCTGCCAGGCCATCTCCCCCTCTCTCGCTGGCTGGCAGGTTTTCCAGCTCCACCCTGCACATCCCAGCCCCAGCTCCCACGGCTTTCCCTTACCCTGGTCCCATGCCGGCTGCTTCCCACCCAGCGAGGGAAGGGCTCGCGAAGATGCCAGAGGGCACGCGGTGGCATATGAGGGGACAATCCCATCCCTCCCCAGCCAACAGAGCCGGCGACCATTCCAGACCCTGTCTGGGAAGCAGCCTTCCTGGGAGCTGGCGAGGGGAACGGCCAGGAGATGCTCAGAGGCATCCCTGGAACGGCTGGACGTTACCGGAGAGATCCTCGCGTGTTGTCAACAAACATCACGGCCGCCGCTGGAGAGGGGCCTGTTTCCAGCCGTCCCAGCTCAGACATTTCCCAGCCCTGCTTATGTCAAATGGCTATTGAAGTGCCAAGATGGGAGGGGGGCTATTGGCCAAAGTTGGGGCGATGGGGGAAGAAGAGGCACAAGCAGTGCACGGAGGGAGATGCTGAAGCTCTGCTATCTGCCGGCTTGAATTTCAGTACTGCCCTCAAGGAAGGAATTTTTAAAATGTGCGACTTGGGGTGACCTGGCTGTAGCTGTGCTGGCAGGGCAGCACCCGCAGCACCCTGTGCCCTGCGGGCCTACGGGGACCATGGCTGGGATGGGCTTTTGGTGATGCTGGGTGCTGCGAGGGGCAGAGAAAAGTGTCTCCATGGACAAGGAGGGGAGTTTGCAGCGTGGAAGGGGAAAGAGGGTATTTTTCACTCATCTGGGGGTGACGTGCTAAATTGTCTGTTTTGCAGTTCTAACTGCAAAGAAAATGAATGAGGTTTTTTTCCTAGAACTAAAGTCTCGTCTCGTCTCGTCTCGTCTCTTCTCTTCTCTTCTCTTCTCTTCTCTTCTCTTCTCTTCTCTTCTCTTCTCTTCTCTTCTCTTCTCTTCTCTTCTCTTCTCTTCTCTTCTCTTCTCTTCTCTTCTCTTCTCGGTTCGCTTCTCGCTTTGCTTTTCTCCCCATGCTTTCGGAGGTTCCCCTCCCCACCCTGCCCCTCCTTCCCCACAGCCGTTATCCCCTCAACTTTTCCATCTATGAGAAACGAGCGGCAGGATGATGTTTACAGAGAAAATAAACGCCTGCTCTATTTCTAGCGCGGGGGGAAGGTATAGCTGGCCGCGTGGGGCTGTGGGGGTGTGGAAGCGGGCGCCCACATCCCCTCCCAGGGCTTCAGGGCAGGACAGGAGGCTTTTCTCAGCCGCATCTACCTCGGGTCAAAACTTCCCTCTCTCCTCCCTGGCTCCCAGAGGAAATGACCCCGGTGGGCCCAGAAGTTTCTGTGGGATGGGATGCACGAGAACCTCAAAGCCCGGCTGAAGCCCAGCTGGCGGCTGGGAAAGGGAATGGGAAGTTCCTCCTGACCCCTCCTTGCTCAACACCTGTGCACTGGCGAGCACTGTGGGGCTTAAGGCACGAGAACCGATGGGGAGCACCCATCAACATGGGTGGGGGTGGCACCGCGAGCAGCCGGGGGCTCTGATCCCAAACCTCCCCTCCGTCACGCACCTTCCCCCAGCCTACCCACAGCAGGGAGGAAAAACAACGACCAGAAAGCCAAGATTTGGGCAAAAGAAGCAGCAGGGATCCACGCGGGCAGTCCCGAGCTGACTCACAGCCCAGGAGGGCTCCTCACACAGCCGGTGAGTCACGGTGACGGTGGAATGTCACTTTTCTCCCTCCTTAGCTTGGAGGCACGTGACGGGACCAGCCATCTCCAAACCACGCTCTTTGCTCAATGACTTTCTTTGCTCCCGTTAATTTTTAGCAGCACCCTCCCTTTCCCGGGATGCTTTCTGTCTGCTACCGGCTGTCTGTCCGGCTGTCAGGCAGCCAAGAGCAGCCGTTGGGCGCAGCAGGGCAGCTCCCGGAGGTATTGCAGGGAGCGACGCGCGGCTGGAGCAGGCGACACACCCGGGGAGGACGGATGGAAAATGGGGATTTATAACCCGCTGGGATCCAGGGCACGGGGCATAAACATCATTCGCCCCACCTCGCTGCCAGTTGGCAGGAGGATGCTCGGAGGCCCTATTTGGTCTGTCCTGAGTGACAAACTGGGTGGCAAAGCTGCATCTTCCCCATCCTGAGGTCGGGAAAAGCTGCAGCAGCCCCACTTCTCTGGTTTTAAGCCCAGCTTTGTGGAATCCGGGGCTGCCCTGACTCTGGGCTCTGCTTTGCAAAGCAGCCCTTGGCTTTGCAGCAGGGCTAAGTGGGTTCTCCAGTTGTGGCACATTAATAAAAAGCCTCAAGTCCACTTGCAAACTTCATAAATAAAGTGAGCATCATGCAGGCATTCCTTCTCCCTGCACAGCGGCTCAGGAAGAAAAATAATAACACGTTTCTCCTGACCTCAGTTTTTCTGTTACGTTTACCCTAGAAAAACTCAATGAGGCATCCCATCCACCTGCAGTGTGGCAACGTGCGCCCAAGCACCGGGCACGATGGAGATGGCTCGGGGAAGGGCTGGTTTGGGAACAAGGGGTGTCCGATGGGCACCCGCTCCAGGAGGATTGGAGATACGGGGTGGTGAAGGGGCTGCTTGCAAACTGGGCTGTGTTCTGTGCAGACCTGCCTTGTACCGGCTGGGGTGACATGAGCACGTGGAAACGGCCTGGGACACCCAGGCGAGACCCGGGAATAGCGCAAATATGAGCCAGGGAGTTTCTAGGACTTTCCCGGCTGAAGGCTGAGGGTGATGCTAACGCTCGGGGAAGGCTGGATTCCCAAAAAGGAGACAAGCTGAAGCCCGGCACCTGGAAAGGGCCGAGGGAGCGGCCCCTGGGAGCTGAGGCTGGGCTGAGCCAACGCCTGCTGCGAACAGTCTGTGCTTTGAGCTTTATTTAGGCACACAGACAGCATCAGCCTGCTGCCTCCGAAGTCCTGTTACTGTCCAGCCTTCAACCTGACGTGAGTTCCTCCGGGTGAGCTTAACCCTGTCCTGCGATCTTTGAGGAATGCGCTTATTATATGTTTGCCCGCAGCCCTCTGTTGCTAAATATAAGAGTGAGAGGAGAATGTTTCTCCCCGATTCCCACGATACCAGTTTGCATTCTCCCCCCTTTTCAGCCTTTTTCCTGTTCTTTCCCATCAGCTGGAAACTTTTCCAGCTGCTTGGAGCTATGACCTCAAAGCATGTGGCGCATTCACAAAAAAGAAAGTTTGAGTAAAACTGGTCAGATTTCCAAAAGTGGAGGAGAAGAATAGCCGAGGAGGCTCCCCAGAGCCGATAACCCTGGATCAGGCAGGAGGGGTCCCAGCTGGGTACCCTGGGGCAGACGCCGGTCCCTGCCCATGACCCTGTGTGGGGAAGCATGGAGAAGCTGGGGTCCCTCTCGCCTCCCCAGCACCCCTGTCACCATTGCTGGGGGTCCACCTCAGACTGGGGGGGGGGGGTGTCACATTTTTGGTACCCCCTTGCTGGAAGCTTGGGATGAATGCTGCTCACAGGCACCCTGCACATCCGATTCCTTCTTCCCCACCACATCCATCCTCATTAAAACTCCCCAGTGAGCAGGTTTTTGGGGAAGGGGGGGCTCAGCCTGCGCGTGACCTCTCTGGGAACTGGAGGAGAGCCGGGCTGCCTAAAAACAGTTTACTAAAGCTTCACACTCAGATGTCAAGAGGACAAATTTTATGAGTGTTTTTTTCTTTTTGATGTAATCTTCTATTTGTTGATGTGCACGGTGACTCTTTCCATTTCAGGCTGGGCAGAATGCCTGGGCCCCTGAACCTGGGCACGAAACACAGGCTTCACCCCTAAAAACGAGCCTGCCCCCAGCCCCGTGCCCAGCACACTGCTGATGGCTGGTGGGCTCTCCCCGACAGAGATGGAGGGATGTCCCAGGGCAGGCAGACCGTGGGAACGCCTGGTACCACGCTGGTGGTCTCAGCAGGGATGCTCCCGAGGGGATGGGGCTTGCAGGAGGTCAGTGACCAGATCTGGGGTCACCGCTGGCATCTCTGCTTCAGCCTGGCACAGAAATAATCCCCAGCGTCAGAAAATGGGTGTAAAACCCCTTTCCTTTCCCAGCCTCGATGGCCCCTGCCAGGCAGATGCCCACGGTGCTGTGCCCTGGCCATCAGTGATGTTACCTGAGGGGGAATCTTGGGAGGTTGGCAGGTGCCAGTGAAAGCCACGTGCTGGTCTTTGGGGTTTCTCCAGCCCATTCACTGTGAAAGAGCTTGGGAGAGCCAGTGCAGCCCTGCGAGCCATCCTGGACAGCCGAGCAGGCAATGGCTCCGCGTGGTGACATCCCTGCCTGGGATGGAAAGGTCAGAGCTGGAGGGAAGAAGACCAGATTTTCATTCACAAAAAGGGATCTTTTTTTTTGCACTCGGCTTGCCAGGCATCGTCATTTTTGGTGCATGGCAAAAAAAAAAGGAATAAGGCAAGAGGGAAGGAGAGGAGCGTGTCCCAGAGGCCACTGGCTCACTGAGGAGGGAATGGGGACAACAAGGGAGCTGCAGGGACCATGTGGGTGTTGAGGGCTGCAGGGCTGGGCCCTGGTCTCATCTTTGTCCTCCTCCTCCTCCTGCTGACACAGGCTCGGGGGCAGGAGGTGGTTGGGGAGCAAAAGACCAGATGTGCTCAGTGATTCCTTAGGAAACTGCTGGGATCAAGTTCCTGCCCCACCACTGGCCAGAGCCCCAGTGTCTGGGGGGAGATTTGGGGAAGAGAAGCTGCTCAGCAAGATGTTTAACTATTTTTTTGAGTGAGTTAGGGGAAAAAAAAAAGGGCTTTTTAAATTCCTTTTGCATCTGAAGCTGCGGATGCCACTGACCCAGTGCAAATGGTCGGTTAGATCCTGAGCACAGCTCAGGTGCAGACCTATCCCAAGCAGGATAAGGCCCGTGCCCACATGCCGCAGACCCTGCCGAGGCCGGCACCTTCGCAGGTAGACGCGTTCCTGAGCAGGGGACAGAGGGATGGGCAGGAGGCAGGAGATGCAGGGAGGAGGCACGGGGTGGAAGCGGGGCTGTGGGGTGGCTGTTGGGATGCTGAGGCAGGGCCCACCGCCGTGCCAAGAGCCCTGGGGTCAAACCTGGCCACTTCTTGGGGAAAACTGGGTATAAATCACCTGCTCTGCTCCCCAGCCATCACCCCTCTGCCCAGCTCTGTCCCAGTGCAGCAGCCAGCGTCCTCTGCCCTCCCCGCTGCCCGTCCTGTGGCACCATGGCTGCTTCTCCTGGGGATGACCCTCATCCCCAGATGGTCCCTGGCAAATGGTGCTCAGCTCCTTCCTTCCCACCATCCATGCCCTCACAGGCAGCTACTGCAGCGAGGCCAAATCAGAGCCGGGTCTCGCTACTGCGGCTGCAGGACATGCCCCCACTCTGTCCCCGCGGCACAGGGCTTCGGCAGAGCGGGAAGGTGACTTTCTCCCACGGCGCAGCCCAAAGCCCTGCGTGCACGCGAGGAGGGAGCCCCATCCCACCCAGCGCCGCGTTGGTGCGTGGCCCTGGGGAAAGCGTCAGCTACAGCTGGGGAATGCTGCACCCAAGACCCACGGATGGCGAGTGGCCCCTCTCCCTCCCTTGGCTCTTTCCACAGAGCATCCCAGCCCAAACACCCTGCCCAAAACTAAGCAGCTGCCTCTCCTCGCTCCCACCAGCTTGGCGACAGGGGAGTGACAGCCTGCACCCACACATGCCCGCACCGCGCCACGCTGTGTCCCCATCCCTCCCAGCCCACCCCGTGCACCTGAAGCCGAACGTTTCCCCCCTGGGTTTCTCGCCGCTCCATCCCCTGGGACGGGGCTTACCTCCGGCTGGGGGTCCCGCACGGAGAGGCAGTGGCCAGCAGGCCAGCAGCAGCAGCAGCAGTGTGGCAATGCCACCTCGGGCACCCATGGTGTCGCCCGGGGCTGGAGCAGCGGTTCGGGTTCTGGGCACGGCACAGCCTTCGCCAGCGCCCACTTGCAGGCGAGGGCTGCTGCTACTACTATATTTAATAAAGCGGAGCGAGGGAGGGACCTGTAACTTCTCCCGCCTGTCAGAAAGGAGGAATTCGCTCATATTACAAAGTCAATTTACTCTCTTAAAGGGCTAGAGGCCCCTGCCTGACGCTCAAAGCCTCCTTGTTCCCGGCAGGATGAGGCGAGGGAGGAGCGGCCACCCTCGGCGAGGGGGAAGGAGCCCAATGGTGGGGTGCGACGGGTGGTTCCAGAGGCACCGCCTGCTCCGGGCATCCATGGCCCTCCCAGCATCGGGTGCTGTTGATGGAGCAAAACCAGCTCCTGGTGTCCACACAGACCCAGATGAGTGGCACGGTCCCGAAGCTGTGTTACCCGTCCCTGGCTGTACCCCTCGGCGAGCCGTCCTGCCCGACGAAGCGACTCTGCACACCTCGCACCTCTCTCAGCAGGACCAAAGGCAACCGGGATGATCTTCAGCCCTCGTGGTTTGTCATGGTCCAACGGTACTAGCGTGGCACTGCGAAAAGAGCTTTCCAGCTTCTCCCCCGGTGCAAAGCTGATGCCTCATGTGTTCAGGACATAGGCGCAACATTTCAGAGGTGCAGCATCCCACCCTGCCTGGGTCCCTGCTCCTTGCCCCACGGAGCCCCAGCACATTTTAGGGCTCTCCTTGCTCATGGTGTAGCTCATCTCTCCATCCCCGTCCAAACCTGCTCCCGGCCTCCTGCTTGGACCTCCGGCACACCCTCCGTACCTGGGTGTCTGTGTTTCAAGTCCTTTTTCCTCCATGTCATCTTTTGCTGATGGATTACGTGCAGCTTATTTCCTGCTGGCTTGTTTCTAACTTCTTTAGGGCCCTTGGTGTGACTTTGCCATCTTTGGCAGCATTTGCAACACCTTCCAGCTTACAGTCATCTGCAAACATAATTAATTTGTTGTTTACCCCTGCTTTCAGATCATTAATAAAGACATTAAATAAACCTGGGATGCGCTGTTTTCTCAGTAACTTTTTGTCAGTAATTGTCAGGGGCTCGGTAAGTTCATTAGCTAATTCTGTTTAGTCTGGGGGTTACGTATTATCCAGACTCGCTGATTTGTACAGATTCAATTTTGCCAAGTATTCCCTTTCCTGCTCTTTATCTCCAGGGCTGCTGAGAACCTCCGTATTGCTTCGCTTTCTGCCTGTCCTCAGAGGTCCCCCTCTCTCTGTGCCTCATTAAGGGCTGATTGAGGGATAGATTTGGGTGGATGTTTGATCTCGACTGTCTCCATCATTATTCATGGGTAACAGGCAGGCTGAACATGTCCACTCCTCTCCTGCCTGCTTGGCATGGGGTGGCCCCATTCCCCTCTCCAGAAGGATGAACCAGGACCACCTCCAGCCCAGCAGGAACACATCCAGCCCACCAAACCACCCTGGATTTGCTCCTGGCTCCCCGTCCCCATGCTTTCTCTGCTCCCTGCAGCACTGAGGACAAGCCACCATTCCCTAGGGGAACACCAGCCTCGGGCAGCTGTATGGCTGGAGTGAGGAGAGGATGGCTCCTGCACCCCGAGCATCCTCCACCTCGGGGATGCCAACCGGCCCACTGCTGCCTCTGCAGATGGGGTTTTCCCCGCTCCAGCAGCAGGACACGCGCCTGCGGCAGCAGGGATAGCCACTTGCTGGCCTTGCTGCCTTTAACATCACCCGGCAGCAACCGGGAGGAGGCTGGTGGGAAAATATCAGAGATAAACCTGGCTGCAGCAAGGACAGAGTAAAACCTCCACTGCTTTTTAAATCATTACTTTTTTTTCCCCCCTCCAATAAGGAAGTTACCTCTGGTTGAAACCTTGTGTGGTACCCAGAGAACTGTCCCCACCAAGTCCCCGCGGCAGCCCGGGCGCTTCTGCCGCAGGTGGCTCTGCCGCCCCCCTCGCCGGAGCCCCCAAGCGCAGCCCCATACCCCACATCTGGCCAGCACATTTGCTCTTCCTCAGCCAGGCCCTGACGGCAGCCGAGGATTTGTTTTTCCCTTTCCGAGCCAACATCTGGCCGAGCGACAGAGGGGCAGAGCCAGCCTGGAGCCATGCCTTCGCTCCCCGGGTGTCGGGGCAGGGCTGGCAGCCTGGCTCGGCACTGAAACCGGCTCCGGCGCTGCTGGGGATGGACCCTCGCTCTTCCCCTTCCAAAGGCAGCTTCAACTGGGGTTGCCCGCTGCCTGCGCAGGGGGACAAGAGCTGGGTGCCCCCATCTCCATTTGCAGGCATTGAGGAGCTGCCCTCACTCTTCGGTGAGTGCCCACCACGGAGAAACCCAGCTGCCGGGGCAAGCAGGGGGCTGTGGGCTTGGGGATCCTGCTGGGGGCTGCTGGGGGCAAATAAGAAAAGTTAAATTCTTTCCTTCCCCTGCAGCCCTGCGGCTGGTGTTTGAAGCGGCCGCGGTCTCCGTCTCTCCGAGAGCAGGGCTGCTCCCCCGCCTCCTCTCGGCCTCCGGACGCATTTATTTATCCAAGCCCAGCTTTTATTTGGGATGTGTTGCCAGGGTAGCCGGTGCGGAGGAAGGTGGGGAGGGCTGCCGGGGGGGCTCGATGGCCGCAGCCCCTGATCCACAGCCCTGCCATAGGATCTGCTTCTTGGGCTGCTTTTTACTGTCTCCTGTGCCCTGCAGCGTCTCCACAAATAACTCAGGACGAGTTAAATTTGCGGGGAGCCCTTTCAACCCCACTGCCTGCTCTGTCTGAGACGCGATCCATTCAGAGCAGCGGGATGCTGGCATCCACCTGCGGGGAAGGGACACCCCACGCGCGCTTTAATAACCAGAGCTCGGCTTCAGTGCTTGGCTTTCTCCCTGTGTCTGGGCTTTGCGCTGGCCCCAGGCTCCCACCACCGGCAGAGGAGGGGGTCAGCTGCCCGCCGAGCAAGGTTGGGGGTTCGTGATGGCTGTGAGGGGCTGCAGCTGGGGAAGCGAATCTGTCTGAGGGAGGAGAGCAGCAAGCGTGCTTGGAGCGCGCCGCGAGCGTCTGGAAGGAATATCCCATCCGGTGCTGGCAGGAGGAAGCGCATTCATGAATGCTGCTGGGATTTAGCTTCTCAAGCATCTGCCTTCCCAAGTGCTGGAGGGATTTTAATAGGATACAAAGGGTCCGACCTGGCCGAAGCAATGCCCCGGTTGGAGGTGCTGGGCGGATCTGGCCTGGAGTGGTGGGTCCCCAGCCTTGGCCGTGCGCCCATTCCCCCAGAAACGGGGATGTCAGCTGGAGTTTCAGGCGGGCTGGAGCCTCTCCTGCCTCCACACGTACGTGCCGTGCAGGCAGCGATCACCTCGGGAAGGCTTTCTCTCTACTTCCTCAGGGAGAATGTGATGCAGACCTTGTGACTGCGGTTTGAAACAGCCGAGCAGATGTGCAATACCTCTGTGGTTGGGCTCACCCAGGGGAGCAGAGAAGGACATCATGGGGTTTGTTCAGCACGTCCGGTGTGCGGGAGTGAGCTTGAGGAGGAAGAGGATGCTGCGGGGAGCTGGGGATGCTGCCGGGAGTTGGGACTGCTGCACTAGGCAGGAGAAGCACGGCCATGCATCCTTCCAAACTTTTATCTTGTCTCTTTGCAACCCCCAACAAAACAGTCTTTGTCTGGCAGAGACTTGTGATGCTGTTAAGGAGACAAACAGTTCTTCGGGGTGTCCGGGCCCGGAGTGCTGATTGCCCTGACAAGCCCCATCTGGGCTCTCACCCTCCGACCCCCCCACCCGGCTGTATTTAAGCTCAGGTGCCTTCAGCCCCTACTCTTCCTCACCAGGAATGTGCTGTGGTGCTGGGCTGATACTGGCTGCTGTTGCTGACCCTGGCCTGGGCAGAGGGGCTGCATCCCTTACCCAGCTGCCTGCCTCACCTGCAGTGACTTGCCCTCTGCAGACTGGGATGGGGATCTGGGTGTGTCTGCAGCGTGGTAAGAAAACATCTCTCTGTTGACTTTCTGCTACTTCTGGGTGTCTCCATCACACCCAGCCTCCATGTAAGGGTGAATTTTTAAGAACCCAAAAAGCAAGCTGCTGGGGGGTTTCCTCTGTGCTTGGGCCATGCAGCCATGCTGGGCCACAGGATGACTCCTGTGGGCTAGCCCCACAGCTCTCTGCTGCTTTCCCCAAGCCTTGTGTGAGGGTCTTGGTGTGAGATAGGGTTTATTTGCACCCCTGAGGGGTTCAAAGGGCTGTGACTGTACTTTCCCATGAGTAATACCCTTTGCTCTTCCTTGAGCACTGAACACATCACTCCCCAGTGTTAGTTTGAAAAAGGAAATCAATAAAGCCCATTTATTTTTAGCCTGGATTTAGGGTGTTTGGGAAGAGGAACTGAGCTGTGATTTGGAGCCAGCAGTCTCATCGGCTTCTCCGGCGCTTGTCAGACAGAGGACCTGGCTTTTAACACCAGATAAATATTGACCGATGTATTTTCAAGAGGTGAATCCCCTGCTGTGTGAGTGGGGAACCCTCTGTGGGCACGGGGAGGGCTGCAGCGAGCGGTGGTGAGCTGTGCTGGCAGGACTTCGGTGTCCAGCAAGGTCCGGGGCTGGGAGCAGGGCGAGCCCCGGGCTGGTGGGGGAGGAAGATGCCGGAGGAAGGCTGGAGCATCCCGGCTCGCCCGGGTACGGCACCGAACAGAGCTGTCGGTCCTCTCCCGGCCCTGGTTCGCCCCGGCTTCGGGCAGCCGGTGCCAGCGGCGGCGACAGCCCAGGAGATGGCACCAGCGCTCCGCGACCGCCCGCCCCGGCGGGGATAGGGGGGCTGGGGGCTCATTCCCCCCCGCTCCTGGAGGGCTCCTGCTGGGCAGGTCTTCTAGTATTTTCTGGTTACTGGAGGTGGGCCGTGCGGCTGGAGAGGGCAGGATGTGCATGTTTGGGGTGGGGTGTAGGGCTGAGCCACAGGGAGAAGGGAGGAGGTAGCCTTGGCAATAGGAGAGCAAGTCCCTGTCTGGGACAGCACCCCGGCAAGGGGTGAGATGTCCTGTGGCTCCCAGGGGTGGGTGACAAGCAGCCTCAGGGCCCTCGGTGTCCCTCCAATCTTTGCTCCTGACACAGGTCCCCATGGGAGACCCGTTAAAAAGGAGTGCCGTGAGCCCTCTGTGTCCATCCTAATCCCTATTTTTGCTATGATGTACCAGTTTTCTTCCCACACAGCCTTCCTGCTGCTTGGCCCCTTGTTGTCTGCCCTTGAAGTCACCAAAACAGAGCAGGCACGTGCCTACCTGCAGCAACCATTCTTCACTCACCTAGTAAGGGGTGTGAGAGGCACCAGGAGCTGCCCCTCTCTGTCCAGCTGCTCGGAGAACGATGGCTCAGAGAGGAGACAGCTGCTTTACCTGGAAAGGTGGCAGTTTCCCTGGGTGCACTGAGCTGG
This sequence comes from Tetrax tetrax, assembly GCA_009806455.1. Taxonomy (NCBI): domain Eukaryota; kingdom Metazoa; phylum Chordata; class Aves; order Otidiformes; family Otididae; genus Tetrax; species Tetrax tetrax. The sequence goes on from WHYT01017994.1 coordinate 57,605, forward strand.
CAAGGTAAGATGCTCATGGCTACTTTAGGGGAGATATGAGAGGGTGAGCACACCCCAAACCCTTCTGCTGGATTGTGTCCCATGGGGGACATCTCAGTCTCCAGCCAGGCTTGTTGTGGTGATGACCCCTGACCAGTGACCCAATTCCTCGCACTCCCTTTTCCGTCCTTCACACAAACCCCAAAGCTGTAATGGGGTGGGTGGGAATAAACAAGCAGAGGAAGATGCCATGACCTCCCCTGGCTCCTGGTGCTGTGGTTTCCCTCCATATCAGGCATCACCAGGGGATTTCTTTCCCTGCCCCAGGACCTATCTCTCTTGGAGAAGATGAAAGATGTCACTTTACTGGCAGTCGTTTATCACAGTGGCTGGGGAAATTAGGAGGGGCTGGGCAGGGAGGAGGGAAATGGAGTTTGTCCTGGTGGCAAAGGTAAAGGTTGTGGAAATTTCTGGGCTTTTTCTAGCTTGGTGTTAGTTTGTCCTGAGAGGAAATCCAGCAGGAAAACAGTGCCTGGGATTTCTACCTTTGGGTCCTGATGGGGCTGAGAGCAATAAATTCTGTCAAAATTTATGTGGTGGAGTAGCTGGGATCTTTCAAGCATTGGGGCTACAAATCCCCAGCTTTTAACCAAAAGCTAATATTCTCCTTCAGTTGTTAATTCCAGGAGCTGGGGTATAAATTAAGCCTTCAGGCTTGCCACAACAATCACAAGGGTGGGATGAGCTCCGTCACCCTGTTGCAGTTTGCAGGGGTTACCTGCACCTCGCGCTGTGCATGGGGGCAGCCCAGCTGGCCTCGGTGCTTTGCACGGGGGACAGTGGTGGCATACAGGGCCCCCATCACCAGTTACCAGCTGGAAACATGACAAAACTCAGGAAGGGCTGGAAAAAAGACTATTTTGCAGCCTCGGAGACAGTGCCGCAAACAAATGAAGAGTAAAATGCAGATTAAAACCAATAAAAATTCCTTGGCAGTGTCCCATTTAAGCATCATATATTTTTATCTTACTCTGGTTTTATTTGCTGGAAAGGGAAATGTAAAGGGAGAAACATTCAATTAAACCTGCCCATCAGCCTGAGCTTCTGAGCTGTGTCACTTTGGGGGCTGCTGGAAGGATGCTGCCGGAGGTCTCCTCTGCGCCTTCCCCTTCGGGGTGGCTGGGACCGTCGATGTTGTCTCTCGCCTGTCTGCTCACCCGTTGCTGTCACAGCCATCTTGTAGCACAGGATTGCATGTGCAAGGCAATGCTAATCACCATAGTAACGAGGGCCTTATTTCTGGCAGGATCTGTCCCCATGCTGTGTGGCGGAGTGGGGCCATCTTCTCCCCAGGCTCCATAGAGCAAGGCTGGTCGTGGTGTCTCTGAGGACATGCTTGTGTTTCCATCCTTTTCCCTTCTGTGCCATCATCTCCACCCTGTCCATCACCTGCTGGCCTCTCTCCATCTCCTCCTTCTCCTCTCCTCCTCAGTGCCCATAGAAGACGTGAGGCATATGGACCAGGGTTAGGGGAATGCAAGTCCTGCAGCAAGGGGGCCCAGGATCAAAACTGGGACTTCTTGGGCAGCAACTGCCTCTTCAATAGCATCTGGCAGTTTCTTTGGTGGCCACACTCACCTAAAACAAGAGGGAGATGGTCACAGGCTGGTTTCTGCTCAGGCCACCGGCTTTTCCTTCTGCAGGGCGACATGTTGGAGTTTCCATGGAGTTGTATTGGTCTACAAAGACACACACCAGTTTCTAGATGGCAGAAATGAAGGATGACTATCAACTGTGAAGCTCATCACATGGTCATCATCAGGCTTCTTATACCTAAATGTGAGAGCTGGAAATGTCACTGCAAACTTTGAAGTCTGAATATTTCTGATCTTGTACCAAAGCCATTTTTCAGAGGGTTTTGATGTTTTTCCATTAATGCAGCACCTGTGGAAAGAGCCAGGAAAGAAGGTCCTGGAGATGTGTTTCTTCCCAAACCAGGCAGGACTCCTCTGAGCCCCAGGGAGAGTTGATTCCCAGCAGAAACTGGTGATGTGGAGGATCCTTGTTGTATTGTGTTGGTGGGACCTCAGCGCTTGCTTGAAGGAAACCAGCCCATACTTCCAAACATGGGCACTTAGACTTTTTTTTCTTTATTGTAAGGAAATCTTCTCCCCTTGGTGGAGACTGCTGGTTAGCAATGGTTGTGACAGGCTGTGATGTGGACATCTGTCTCCTTGTAACTCAGCTGAGACCAATGTCTTACTCCCCAGCAGGCATTTGTCAGTTGGCAACAACTTTCTGTCGATTGACTCGGGGCCGAAGCTGAGCCAGTGACATGGAGGTAAATGGGTCTATTTACCCATGAAAAATACTCCTGAGACATCTAAAGCCTCTTCAGGCTTCAAATACTGGTGAAACCAAGGATGTGCTGTGGTTTGGGAGATGCTGGTGGAACTGGAGCACCCAGCAAGTGCAGATGGAGCATTGCCAAAACCAGCGACAGCAGTGCAGGCGATGCTCATGAGATGTGCAAGAGCTGCTCTCCGGGCACGGGTAGGCGCTGTGATGATGGCAGCGATTTTTGTAAAGCGCTTCTTGTGCCTACATTCCCTCTTAGCTCCCCACAGGGCAGAAGGAAAAAAAAAATCTGAGCAGATGGGGGGAAATACAGCCATTATAAACACAGACCCCGACGGGAAGAGTGTAAGGCACTGGAGAGAAGCGGTTCAGCAGGTGGTGGGTGCATAACAGAGCTGAGGCTAATAAAAATAATATAAAAAGTGTCAGGGAGAGTGGCAGCTCGGCAGCCCGGGGTCAGGCTTGCCTCCCAACGGGATCCTGCTGCCCACTGGCAGCACTGCCGAGCCCTGGGAAAACTGTCAGCTGTTGACATGGCACAAATAAGGCTGTTTCCTCAAAAAAAAACCAAAACAAAACAAAAAACCCAAACAAACAAAAAAACCCCAAACAGCCTCTGTATTGTATTTCCACTGAACACGTTGCTGCTTGGGGGAACCCCTTGGCGAATGTGCTTGGGAGTGCACGTGAGCATCTTGGGTCTGATGGGGGATGGAGGGAGGGAAATAGAGATGATAGAAAAGGGACAATATTTTTTAAAAAGAGTAAATCCAGGAAAGTGCTTGGAGAAGGAAATGTGGGGAAAAAAAGTTCTGGATAAGGAAAGAGCCCCCACCCCTGAGGCCTGGGCTGGCTTCAGCTCCTCCATCACCTCCTCAGGCTTTTCCAGCTGATGTTCCTCATCCCTCTCCACTCCTACTTGCTCTCTCCAGCTGACCCAGCACGCATGATTTCTGTCTTTTCCAAGCCCCGTTCTGGAGCTTCTCCCCACAGCCCTGCCGGGACACACACAGTGATGGGTCCCCTTCCCCACACTGTATCATTAAACAGATGGACATTCCCCATCCTTATTAATTTTGCTCACCCCGTACGCTGTTAGGGAGACATAAACTTAATTCTTGAACAGACAATAATTATTTTTATTTTGTAGCTTGCTAAAAGGGCTGAATGTGTCCCAGAAGACTTTCCTGCCTAAGCCAAGGGGTAGCAGGATGTGTGTGGAGAGAGGACCGAGAAACTGGGCGTTCTGCTGGAAGAGCATGGTGCCCATCCACCCCGGACCCTGAGGGGATTGACCACAGAGGAAGAACGCAAGTTGGAGAAGGAAGAGTCAGGTAGGAGGAGGAAGGAGGAGAGAGCAGACTGGGTTTCAACTGTGAGGATGGGGATGGATTTTTGGAGTAGCCTTGGGGTGTGGTTTTGGCGTTTTTTTTGGTTTGGGTTTTTTTTTTTTTTTTTTTTTTTTTTAA
>WHYT01017994.1:61430-96181 GCA_009806455.1 Tetrax tetrax
ATCTCCCTGGTTTGAAAGCAGGCCTTCAGAAATGAGCAGGAATGTCCCATTTTGGTGATTTGTAATCAGACAAAATGTGGGAGAGTTGGTTCAAAAGACACTTTGCCTGGGAAATGTGAGTTTGCAATACATCTAAAGAAAAAAAAAAAAAAAGAAAAATCCCAACCACCAAATCCACCTGCTGTTTTCTGGTGTGCTGGGTTTGACTTGCACCTTCTCTTCCCTGTGTCTGGGTCCTGGTGGCCATCTCCGTGTCCTTGCCTCAGTCCCACGAGGACACCAGTCCTTTTGGGGGACAAACCCCTTTTCTACCAGCTCTAGTAAGAAAGTGGCTGAAAGCCAGTCCAGAAGCCAAAGAAGGGAATTCAGGGGACTGAATTTAAACCTGCTTGAAGCTCGCTTTGTCTTGGCCAAAGCAAATGTGAGCTCTGGGTTTGTGGGTGCTGTCACAGACTCCCTGTCCCTGATTTTTCTGGGGCATGGGAAGCAGGAGCCCTGTGGCAGCATCCTCTGGCACGAGGGCTGGTGCTTGCGCAGGGTAAGTCGCTAAATTGGGAGAATCTTCTTTAAATGGTCTGTGCTGGAGCGACTTCTGAATGCCTTGTGGTTAATAGGGATTAATGGGAATTAAATAAGGACAGGAGAGAAGTGCTGGGAGGAATAAACTGCCTTGGGAAGTGTTAAGAGGGGAAGTGTTATCTGGAAAGTAGCTGGGGAGATGGTGCTGGTAAGGGATGGCTGGAAAACTGGGATCCTTTGGACAATGATGTGCAAGGCTCCCTGACCCTCCTCACCTGTGATGTGCTGGACAGGGGATGCAGGAGCTGAGCTGCCTACAGCTCTGCAGCCAGCTTCCCTGGGTGCCAGCCTGCTCGGGTTGGCTCATCTCACCTCCAAATGCAGCTTTTCCAAGTGTTTTTTGTTTTCACCTGGAGTCTTACTGGGGCAGCTGTTGAGAGGCAAAGAAGCTGAATTGGATTTTTGTGCCCGCACGAAGTAGGCTCTGGTTACAGAGCCGGAGAGAATAGGATCCTAAATTGGATTTTGCTGCTCACTTGGAATGGGCTCCAGTTGTGTGGGATTATTGGGGATTTAAAGCTAACATATAGGAAATGATGATGAAACCATTCCCCAGCCAAAAAGCTGAGGAGCTCTGTGCGGCTCCGCTAACAAATGCGGAGGAATCCCACAATTAACACTGAGCCGCGCACGGAGCCTCGCTGGTGGTGCCGGTCTGGTAATGACAGTTTGCAGGATCGCAGGGTGGCTATTATCTCCTCCGTTCGTGAAACACAATGGCACGTGTGCCAACACGGCTGGCTCCTTCCTCCTCGCTGCCCCACAGGCTCCGCATCCCCTCCGCACCTCTCCTGGCCAGGGTGACCCTGGGGGGGGGGGGCTTGACGGGACAAAACAAACCCCCAGGTGCTGGGAGGGCCAGCACCCATCTGCAGATCCGCAAAAGCATCGTCTTCTCCAGTACAATCAATTGTTTGGTTTTTTTTTTTTGGTTTTTTTTAATAATGAAATTTGGGATGCTTAATTGGATTTGGCTGGTGCTGAGATTTAGTGTCTCTGATTTGTTTCCCACTCCTCCACCTCCCCCTCGTTTGGGCCCTAGAAATGTCAAGGATAATTGCCAGGGTTATTTCTTCTCTTGTTTTGGCCTCACTCACCTGAGTGCTGGCAATCAGGGAATTGGCATCACTGTCCAGTGCTGGTGTGGACACCCTGGGAGCTGGGGCATCTGGGGGACTGGGTTGGGCAGGGAGAGTCAACTTGAGCTCTGCAAATGATTTGTGAGGAGAGATGAGCTGAAGTGGAGCTGTGGGAGCTTAGGCGGGGATCAGAGGCTACCTGTGACCGGACAAGCTGGTTTTTGGGGTCTGGTGGGGTCTGAGGGATGCCTGGATCCCTGTGGAGGGGAGGACCTGCAGCCTGGATGTTTTTTTGAGGGAATCTCCGTGGGGTGGGGAGCAGGGCGGGGTGCCGGCAGCTGGTACTCCCAAATGCACTGCACAGCAGCTTGCTTTGGAGAACCTGCTCCAAAATGCCTTCTCCAGTTTATCCAGCCTGGATCTGGCACGCTCCCCCAGCTCGCACCACCCGCCCCCACCCCCCTCATCCTTGCCCACTGCCAGCATCTCCTGCCTGCAGAAACCCTGCCCCACATCTCTTGCTCCTCCTCACCTGAGCACTTTCCCAGCCTCTGCTTTGCTCTCCCGCTGTGGCCAGGGTGCTGGGGCCAAAGGCTGGGGTCTGCCCAGGGACCACAGCCCCAAGTTTTGGTGCCCAGATGGAAATGTCAGCATCCCCAAGAGTGAGGAGGAGGGCTGGGAGCGGAAGCGTGGGGAGACTGTTTATTTTCTGTCCCTTGGGTGATAGGCTCTCACCTCTGCCTCGAATTACAAGTCATGTCACATCTTGGGAGGCTTGAAATTGTGTTTCTCAGCAATGTTCCCAAAGAGATTAGAAGCACTGAAACGGCTGAAATACCCTCCAAGCTCAAAGCGGAACAAGCTACTGAACGCAGCGGAGTGGGATGGCAAAAGGGCTGCAGCATCCTCTCTGGGGTGCGGGGGAGGGCTGGGGGCAGCTCATAGCTTGTCCACTCCCCACACCTCTCCTGGTTTGGGGTTGTTTTTTGGTTTTTTTTTTCAGTGCCAGTTCATATCCGTGCACCTTCCCTCTCGCTTGGGATGGAGAGACCCAACCACCATCCCAAATACAAGGTGTCCTTACAGGGATACCTCACACGTGGAGCTGTGTGGTGCTCCCCAAATTTAGAGATGGAAAGTGAGGAGCTGTGATTTAAGAAGGGCCAAGCAGGCAGAAGCTGACCCTGAGTGTGGAAGGGATTGATTTCCAGGGCTGATTTAGAGGAGGTAGAGATTCAAAACTTCTTAATACAAAGTGGAAGCTGCCTTTCTGAAGCTTGGCTGCTTGTTTTCGGTTGGCATATTGCTAACAGCAGCCAAAATTGCCCAGCTCCAATTCTTTGCAGTCTCTTTTTGCTGCTGGAGCCCCTGCAATGGGATGCAGATGCAGAGAATTGCATCAGCTGTGGGGCTGCATCCTGGTCCTGGCTGTCCCCCTCCCTCCTGCGCACGTCCCTGTTCCCAGGGCCACGCAGAGCTGTCTGAGATGTCACCAAAGTGAATTGGTCCCCAGGTGCTGCTTTGAGGGCCTGGCTGACAGAGTGATTGGCGATCAGCCGGCTGAACTGACACATCATACCGCAATTAGAGACTGCCTGTTAAGGGAGATTCAACCCAGGCAAAGACTGAGCTGGTTAGAAATATTGGAGGACCTGATAAAGATGCAAAATCATTATCTCCCAAGCAATCAAACGATGCTCACAAGGACATTAGTGCCAGACCAGCACATAGGAATGATGAATGTATACATGTATATGGATCTTGCGTTGTGGAGCAGACAGAAAGATGAGCTCGACGACAAACACATCCGCAAGTATGGCCACCATCCCAGTTACAGCCTGGGAAGAAACACAGGGCGTGAGGAATGGGAATGAATGGAAGGGGCATCAATGAAGTTGGATAAGCTCTGTTCCACTCCGAGCAGCGGTGTCCTCAGGTGCTGAAAAGCCAGAACATGGGTGAAGGAGGAGCTGGGATCAAAGGAGGAGCTCACATGGCTGAGTATGTTTGAGGCACAGCTGCCTCCCGCTGGCATTCACCGCTCTGGTCTCTGCCGGCTAATTATGCTGCCACATTCTTTGTGACTTGTGAGACTCAGCAAAAGCCTTGGCGAGGGTTGCCTCCGAGGTCAACAAAACGAATTGAATTGAATTTCCAGCGAGAGTATTTAAGTGGCTATTTTCAGAGCGTGCTTTTTCCATACCTCTGGAAAAATGCAAACAGAAAGGGCAGCCACCTGCTCCTCCACAGCCTGGTGGGATCTGCTGCTCCGGTCCTGGCAGTAGCTGTGGTAACAGGGAAGATGGTCCTTCTGCTGTGTATGGTCACATCCATGATGGAAGAGGTGCAGGGCAGCGGGATGCTGCTTCAGGTCCCTTCCAGCTGGGGTAGTTAAATCCTCCTGCTCCAGTGAGAGAGGACCCCAAACAGATTCCTATCCTGTTGTGCGGCTTTATCTCTGCAATAACAATGTGCTTAGTGCGCGGGGTGAAATTAATACAGAGCTGAATTTACCTTGGGAATACTTGAGCAAGTTTTTAAAATGAATATTCATTGGAATTTTCATGCTCTTTTGTCTTGCTTGGCCCATCATGGCTCTAACCGGGCAGCTGGGTCAGCTCTTTCCAGGGCATCACTTGCCGTGTCAGAAATGCTGGAAGCATCCCAAAAGAAAATATCCATATTATTTTCTCTGCAGCCTCTGAAGCCATGGACGTGATGCAAATCCTGCTGTTGACGTCTGTGCTGTGATGTGGGGCTATGAGAGAAGAGGAGCTCTGCTCAGCATACAGCTCCCTTTTCCCATCCCAAAGGTGCCGGCTGGAGTAGGGGGTGCCAGAGGAGCTGGGGGTTTTTATGGGAAGGTGTCTGGCAGCCGGGAGCTGGGTCGGAGCTGCAGGACACGGGTGGATTCAGCAATTGTAATAAAAGTATGTGAGCTGACCCGTGACCATCTCCATAGGGAGCGCTCAATGCTACAACTAAATGAGCTGGTGGCAGATTCAGGCAAGACTAAAATTAAAACAGGTCAGGTACAGGCAGCAGCGCGGCGCTGGGAGCCAGAGTTTCAAAGCACGCTCTCTTCAAGAGAGGGAGAGCAGGGAAAAAAAATAAAAAAAACCCCACAAACCACAAAACCTTCCTGCATATGCAAAGGACATTTGCAGAGCTCTAATCCTTTGATTATAACAGATCTTAGAAACTGTGCTACTCCTTGAACATGGGGTGGGGGCGGGGAAGAGGGGGAAATTCCCATAACTGCTCTAAGCTGATGGAAACAGGGCTGCTAATCAGCAGAGAATAATGATCAATTTATTGGATGTGATACGTTTAATGATGAAATACCAACTGTCTGTCCTAATTCCTGTGACTAATGAAGAAGGACAGAGTAAAAACCCTCAGCGTATACTGGTACAGCAAGTGCTGGAAGGCATACTGGGATGGGGCAGTGGGGATTTGTGTGGGTGCAAATGGACCAGGAGCCGTGACAATGCTGTGCTCCCAGAGCCGCACGTGCCTCCGCTGGTGCAATAGCGGAGCCCGTAGCTAGATGCCACTCAGTACCAAGGCGTCATTATTTTTTACGAACTCGGAGAACATTCCCTAATGCGCCTTGGAACATTATCGTAAATAATTAAATCTGAACTGCAGTTGTCACAGTAAATGAACAAAAGATTGTTCCGCTTCCCATGTGCAAAGTACAAATCACAGACTTTTAGTCTCCCTGAATTTTTACTGCCAATTTAAGGAAAGCAGTGAAAAAAGAACCAATATAAAGCCTCCAGGTTGAAAGCGGATCCAAAACCCCTCCGAAGAGCTCAGCTTTTGGGCAGATTGATGCTGTTTTCCTCTCTGCCAGGGCTGAGGTGGTGCTTGGGAAGCAGGATGGCAGGAGCTCGTTGGGATGGGTCAGACGCTGAACTCCTCTGAGCGTGAGCGTTTTGGGGCTGGGCTTCCACTTTTCCCCAGTGAGATCAAGGACCATGTGAAAGCAGAGCAGAATTAGGAGCTAATGAGGCACATTGTGAGCACCAGGTACTCTGCAAGCTCAATGACAAGCTGCAGGCCATCACAGCAGCCAAATTCTGGGAAAACCCAATCCACAGGATTTGCAAGTCCTGCCTTCGTTTTAAAGCTCAGATCCCTCCCTAGCTGATGAAATCTTCCACGCGTGCTTAAGTGTAGGGCTGTTGGTGTTGAGGGCATGGTGCCCAGGGCCAGGTGCCCGTGGGTGTCAACGAGGCCGTGTCCTGGTTGTGGTAGGACCCCCGAACTCTCGCTGCCGTGCCCACTGGCCTTCAGCGAAAGGAGAGCGAGCGGCAGAGTAATCACCTCCCTCCACTCCATCCCGGGTTTATGATGCAAAACGTTTTAAAAGGGTGAATAATTAAGTGCTGCTCGTAAAAGAGCCAGCTGGCACCATTGCCGGGCTCCTCCGTCTCCAGGAACCGGGAGCTGGAGGGGACTGTGCTGTGGAGGGGTACGAGAGCCGAGGCCTCATCCTCTGCCGGGCGCTGGGCTCGTCCTGCGGGCAAGAGGGGCCTGGGGTGGGAGAAATAAACATCCTGGGCTGTTCTGACAAGCAAGACACAGACTTTTCATTTGCTGAATGGGTCCCCACGGCCGAATCCGTTTGCAGACTGTCCAGTACAGGAGGTGTTTCTCTTGGCGAGATCCAGCCGCGGTAAATAATCCAGAATTTGCGCTTGATGGATGTTCGCTCCCCGCCAGCCTGTCTCCTGAGAGTTATATTATTCCCTTTCCTGCAGCTTGGCTGTAAATTCAGCATGATTCATGACAGGTCCCTCCGCCAAAGGCTTTTACAGCCCTGCCACCCCCAGGCCAGCAAGGACAGGGCAGAGGGTGCGGGATGACCTGCACCGAGTGGGAGGATGCTGTTTGCTGGGACATCGGGTCTCCGAGAGCTAAAGCTCTTGTGTGGGGTGACCAGGGCTGTGGGGACAGAGCGGGGTGGCCCTGAGTGACATCAGGTGTCCCCTGAGGCCGGGACAGCCAGGTCCTCTCCCTCAGATGACACCAGCTGCTATTTCTGGTCCCTGGCAGCTCCTCTCTCCCACGGGATGCTCCTCTCTCCCGTGCTGGCAAACCCCAGCAGCACCAAGGAGATGTGCTGTGCCGGAGGAAATATTCCTGGAGTGATGCAACGGAGAAGTGCTGACAGCATGGCGTGGAAGAGCCAACCTCTGCGGCCCTGGGAGGGTCTCCTTCTGCTCTGCAAAGTCCTGGAGAGCAGGGGGGAGCCAAATTAGTTATTGATTTTCAGAGGGAGCCATCCCTTATTCTGCTGCGTAATCTCCTGCCTGGCCATAAACATGGCTGAGGCGTTGGGAGCCCGGACTCCCCTTGTGATGGAGTCAGGGTGGGAGGACACCGGGTCAGGTTCCGAACACCCTGGGCTGGCAAAGGGACCCTTGTGACTGGCGTTTGCTGGGCTGGTCCCCTTCTTCCCCTCCCAGCCCTGCCCACAAACTCCCATCCCAATTTGTTCGGTGCTCAGAGGTGATATCTGCGATATTAAGACATGTGTAATGGAGTGTATACCTATCCCCCCCTTAAATCAGACAGACCCCGTGGTGGAGGCAGCCGATAAATCCCCCGGGCAGCTACACAGCCAGAGGAAAGGCAGGCGAATTTAATTAATTCTTATTATCTCTGACAGAGGCAATGAGCAGCAGGTAGGGAAAGGGATCTTTTCGGGCTCTATTCCCCACTGAAGAGCAGGAGCGGAGCGCGGGGGAGGCTGCAGCCCCCTGCCCAGCCTCGGGGCTCCGCGGCCGCATCCTGGTGTCACAGAGCGGGGCTGGGGCTCGTGCCTGAGCGCGGGGCTCTGGTGGGAGGAGAGGAACCAGAAACCTGCCAGCCTGCTGCTCGTGGGCTTGATCCGTCAACATCCAGGCACCTAAATGCGTCAAAACACCAGGACTGTATAAATATCTATTTCCAGGTACTGGAAGTATGTCTAAATAAAACAAACTGGGCTCGACTGCTCATCCCGGACAATAAACACCTGTAAATTGTGAAGGCTTCTGTGACGCACTGCTGGAGCGCACCCGTTTCTGCTTGGAAAAATATTTTTGAGCTCAGCTGGCGGTATTTATCTCTGGTGGGTGGCTCCGTAGCTGGGAAAGCAAAGGAGGGCTGGATGCTGCGGTGAGGGGCAGACAGGACGCAAAAAGCGTGGGACAGGGCGCTGGTGGTGCAGGAGAAAGGCAGGAGGAGGGGGCATGGGTCTGGGGTGGAGATGTGCCTGCGTGTCCCACTGCCAGCATCTTCCACAGCTGGTCTGAAGCTTCAAAGCAGCCTGGAGTGTGATTTTTGAGCAGAGCTGGTGTTTCCGAAGGGGCTACAGTGCAGCCCGCGCCCCCCAGAGCTCCCTTTAAAGGACTTGGCAGCAGGCTAAGCTTGGCCTAAGCCTCCCCAAAGCCCTCCCCATGCAGCCCTCCCCAAAGCCTCCCCGCTCAGACTGGGCAGGGCGCAGAGCATGCAGCAACGGCAGTTTGGTCTGATAGCCAATACCGCAAGGTCCGACGTGGTGGCCAGGGCTGCCATGGGACATCCCCCTGGTGCAGCTGTCCCCTCATCAGGATGGGCTGAGGCTCCCACTATGGTCTTCCCCCATCAACGGGCAGGAGAGGACAGTCCCTGCCTTGCACAGGGTGTTCAAACTCCATCCAACTTCACCAACGCTGATCAATTACTCAATTTTTAATGTTCCTGTCCTCCTGAGAAGCTTCATTTTCTTTTTTCTTCTTTTCTCCCTATCGCTGGCCATAGAGTTTTCATCTTCATCTGCCGATAGTTCATTTTCATTTGACATATTAATCTATGCCTCTTTCTGTAAAGATAACTCATCCCTGCTCGATGGCAGGAGTGCATAACCAGCACCACGCCAGGAATATTTTACTCGCCTTGAAAAGACGGCGGAATAACAAGTAACCAGACCTGAGCTGGTAGCACCCATCTGTTTTAAGAAGCCAGAGGTCCCTGGCAAGAGTCCTGCTGGGTGATACTGGTGTGAGGGTGATGCTGGGTGAGGCTTTGAAGCAGGATGCTGGGGTTAGGATGCCAAGGTGGGGCTGGATGCTGGGACCCTCCTATCCCCATCCGTACACGACACATTGGCACCGGAACATTTGGCCGTTGGCACCGGATTAATTTATTTGCCACTGTTTATCAGGTCTGTGGCTGGCTGGCGTTTTTAGTGCTGTTTGTATATGGAACAGAATCAGTGTACGACAGCAATTATTTCTGTATAAATAAGAGCAGGGATGCTGTTGGCTGCCCCCGATGGGCTCTGGGATAGGAACTGAGCTGATGCCACCACCTTGTCCCCGGAGCTGGTGGTGGGGACATGGGAGGTACTGCGCAGGGTGGCAATTGTCACCAAAAAGATTTGACAGCAAAAGCTGCCTGGCTTCCCCTGCACCCCTCCACACCCCTCTGTTGACACCGCGCAGCTCCAGGGATGTTCCTGGTGCTGTTCCCTTAAACACATAAAAGGGCTCCATCTGGTTTTAATTATTCAAATGAGCTGACAGGGTAATCAATATAAATGGTTGGACGTGGCCAGGATTAGTGCTGGCTTTGCTGCAGCACTGGGTAAAAGCTCTGGAGATGGGGGATTAGCTGCTGCCCTGCTGCTTTGGGGGTGCCCATGGGGACAGGGTGGCATCGCAGCCGGGCTGGGGGTCATGGGGGGAGCACGTGTGGCCACTCTGGCAGATGTGGGATATAAAATAATAACCTGTGGTTCTTCTGGCTCTGGCTGCTTTTTTATTGCTAATATACTGCTAATTGTGCTCTGCTGTGCGGTAATACTAATAAAGCGAGATTTAGAAAGCAGGAGGCTTAAGAGAGTAAATCAAGGGCATAGCACAGCCTCGGCGATCTGCATCGCAATCAGCCACGGCTCCCCACCCCACAGAGGGATGAGGGACCCGGGTGCAGGGTCCCCATGGCCCCGCAAGCTGCTGGGGCAGAGGGGTTTGTGGGTGCTGCACCCTGGCTGGGAGCCCTGATGCTGGAGGAGCTGTGTCCCTGTGCCCTCCCCAATAGCAAAGTTTCTCCTGACCCATTTCTCCTCTTGGGGCTGCCACCATGCTGCTTTTTTTTTTTTGCCATGTCACCATGGAAACGCTGCCTGCATCCATCCTGGGTGCACCCATGTCCACTCTGGTCCTGCCTGCATCAGTCCATCCCCGGTGCACCGATGCTCACCCCTGGTCCTGCAGCCGGTGAGTGCCACCAGCATCCTCCCTCGGGGGACCATCGGTGGGGTTTGGTGGGTCGGCTTGGGGCACAGTTCCCATCTCTCCAAACACTGGATGAAACACTATTAAAAACCAAAAGGGAGAGGGAGGGAGGCAGGCACCCCCTGGGTGGTGGCAAATGTTGGGGGGGATAGCAATGTCCTCATTGCCACTGTCAGCCTAGGCTTTTCTAGCCCCAAGTGATGGGAGAGCCAAGGCAAGGCCGCTCCTGTTCCCTCTCCTCCCAAACTCTCATTTTCATCTCGCGTTATGGCATGGAAATGTTTGACTTTACAGCCTTAGTTTATATTGCCAGGAAGTAACTTAACCGTGCTCTCTAAGTGTTGAAGCTGCATTTCTTTTTGATGATTTCAAAGATTTATTAAGTTCTCCCAGGCAGAAGGAGGGGAAAGAAGAAAAAAAAAAAAAAGAAAAAAGAAAAACCATGCCAGCAAATAAGATTCAGTGTTAGGCCCAGGGAATAAACTGAAAATATATGTGCAGTGTTTAGAGATTTTGCTGGAGCATTTGCTTTGTGCCTCTGTGATGCTCGGTGTTATCCTCGATAGCTTTGATGCCCAGGGATGCTGCTCTGCAAACCATTGCTTTTAAGGCTTCCCCTTTTATTTTGGGGTTTGGATACAGGAGACAAACAGGGGATAATTAAAGGTTTGCTGTTTGCTAATAACCTGTGCGCTGGAAAGTCTTCATCCGAACCACTCAGCTGAAATTAAAACATAGAAAGTGCTCATGGAGCAGGAGTCTGGAGCAGTTCCTGGGCAGCTCATGAACGTGAGAGATGGGTCCGGTTCACCGTGTGAGTTGGTAGCAATTAATTAATAGACTGAGTCTATTAATTTACTCCCAAATCCAATCATTGAGGGAGGAGGTCACAGCTGGCAGAGAAGTACCAGTAGGATGCAGAGTTTTCTGCAAAGTAAATTAGCCAGCGATTAATTTCAAGAGTCCAGGAAAAAAAAAAAAAGTGTTAAGAAGGCACAAAGGCCTGGAAATTGGCTGGGGCTGGAGCCAGGAGCTGCACGGCCAGCTGTGAGGTGGGCGAGAGCCAGAGCCAAACCTACATCTGAGGATTTGGGGCCTTTCCCTTTCCGTTGGCACTTTGCGGAGAAATAAGCGGCACAATCTGGTGGGGTGGCACCGGCGCTGGAGCCTGGGGCTGGCGTCGCTCCTGCCTGTGGCTGCCCGAGCCATTTTGCTGCAATTGCTCCTGGTGCTGTAAAAAAAACAGAGGGGAGGAAATTCTAAGAAAGTGTGATGCCAGTAGAATTTAGGCCTGATGAGGGGCTGCAGGGCTGTGTCGAACGCGGTGTGTTACTAGAAGCTCCTCTGCTCTAAGGAATCACCTCGCCTTGCTGCGAGGAGTTGGCGGCGATGCCGTCAGCCACTAAAAATAGAGGCTGGGCTTCTACCAAGCGCCCGGCTCTTAGTGTGCTTCTCCCTGTGCTTGAAATCCCACTGTCCCCTGTGCCCAGGGAAGCAGGGAACCACAGGAGGATCTGGCTTGGGTTTAGTTTCATGTGAGTGTGTGTGTTTGGCGAGCGTTGAGAAAAAGCTTAAGGATGCTTAGGAGGAGTGGGAGAGCGGCTTAAGCGCTGTGAGAGGGAGAAAAACATCCACGCGCTGTACCTTACGGGTTTAAGAGATCTCAAGCGAGTTTTCTCTTTCATTTTTCTAGTTGGTACCCACTCCTCATGCTGGAAGTGCTGCTCAATGATGTGTTTCGGGCAGGTGCTGAAGCCGGCCTGTGATTTTAACCCAAAAAGGTCCATTTTCCCCCCATTTATTCCACAGGGAGATTTCTCTTCTATCCCTGTGGGCAACAACTTTTGAACCCAAACTGAGGTTCTCAGGGGGCTGCCTGGCTGTGTGCTGGCACAGATACGCTCGGCAGAGGCAGCAGAGCCTGGTGGGAGCTGGGGAAATTTGGGGACCCCCTCATGGGGTGCAGCAGGCTGCTCTGCTCCATCAACCTGCCGCTGGCGGGGTTGAGCCATGCGCGTGCGGGAGAAGCGATCCCTGGGGGAAGCCGGTCTAAATTACCGCCTCCCCCAACAGACGTGATTTGAAATAATTTCCTTAAGTGTGAGAATATTACAGGTAGATTATATATTGATTTTGAAGGCTTTTCAGATGAGCAGAAACACTCTCCCTTCATCACAGAAGAGACTGAAGAGTTGGAGTTGTTTGCTGTTTTTTGTGGGGGTTTTTTGGGTTTATTTTTTATTTTTTTTTTTCTTTTTTAGAAGAGGGAAAATAAGGCAGTGATTGGTCTGAGGTCTCCAAAAGAACCCTAACCACCGAGTTACCTCAAAGAAAGGCAATGGATCATAGTTCCCAAAGTCCCACGGGTGTTTCCCCTCACCTTCCACTCCCCTTCCCCTGGCACCCAGCATCCCCCCAGCCCTGGGAAGCGGGATGCTTCCCCCAGGAAGTGCCTCAGATAAACCATTGTTGATCTTGGCTTGCTGCATGTGAAGCGTAACAGCTCTGCAGGTTGTTTGCTCACCTGTTTGATGAGATGATGGAAAATAAAGTAATATTCCTCCTCGCTGGCCCTGGCCCTGCTCTGACAGAGACCAAGCTGCTGTGTTTGGGTGCGTGATGCTTCGGGGAGCGGTGGGCAGATGTCCCATATGCCAGCAGGTATCTTGGCATAATTATCCAAAGCATACCAGTAATTCACCTGCCCCTGCAACTGGTGTCCCAGTTGCAGCTGCAAAAACTGCAGCTTTCCACGTTAAAACCTACCCATTGTTGGATGATCCATTCGAGCCGTGCATTAACACACCGGTGGGACTTGGGCTGTCTAGATCCATCCACCAATGCCACTGGAAAGAGGATTCCTACTGCCTAACCAAACCCTTTCTCTCCTCCCCACACTGGATGCAGAGAAGAGCTTTTTCTCTGCTGCTTTGCAGCCTGTTGTCTCCTGTATTTGCAGACTCAGTTTTGCCCTTGGCCATCTCTTCTCTGGGTTAAGCAACTGAAATTCATTCAACCTTCCATATTCCCCAGATTTCCTGGCCTGACTTCACTGAATTCATTAGCGGGTGCTTGGGCCGGGAGGAAGGAGTGTCCTGCTTCCATCACAGGACACAAGCATTCCTCCTCTTCCCCCATGCCTCGGTGGCCTTTGGAAGCACACAGGGGATGTTTCCAGCAGTTTAGGGGGCTTTTTCACCTGTGCCTCTCTTCCAGTGGTGCTAACAGCCTTGTCCCAGCCAAGAGATCAGCTCTCAGTGTCTTTATCTGAGCCCATCAGCCTGCCTTTTCCTGAACGCAACCCTGCACGAGTGCCTCACTGTTTCTCCCTCCATGTATTTTGTTTAGGTATTTTCCTGTACCCAATTAATTCAGGGCCATCCCCCCCGCCCCACACCAAAGCGTCATGCTGCCTCGGTCCATCCTGCTTTTCATTCTCCCACAATGAAGGCATCTTTTGTTAGCAGCTCGCCGCTGGCCATGTTTCTCCATCAGGCTTGTGTAAAACATCCCCAAAACCTGTTAGAGAGAGGCGTTCATTACCTCTCCAGCAAACCTTGGTGCCGGTGAGTGGAAGCAAAGAGATTCATTATATTCTGCTGAGGTACCTGAACCCGAGACCCCCGGATGAGAGGCAGCCAGAGGGAAGGAGAGCTCAAGCGATGGTATGATTAGGCAGAAAAAAGTTGGGGCTGTAACCCTGGAAGCTGCGGCGGAGCTCACTGGAGCATTGTACTGAGGTTTTTTTAGCATCCCTTTCCCTCCTAGCCCAGGAATAATATGTCCAGCCTGTCTGGCTGGTTTAGTTGCAGGGCAGGGGCTGGGGGTGTCCCATCAGCGGGGTCCTGCTCCCAGAGGTCGGGGAGATGCAGCTCTTGCTCAGCTTTTACTAGGAAAGGTGCAATGGGGATCGCAGCCACTGAGTCGGGCACCACCGTAACTCTGCCACATTTGAAAGATGTTGTACAGAGTAGGGAAATCACGGGACAGCGAGAGATGCCTTATCATCTTCGCATTGTTGAGGACAAACCCAATGCTTTGTCCCCAGCTTGGCTTTCTCACTGTAAAACCAGTGTCCCATGTCAGGGTGCTGGTTGATGGAGGCCGAGAGGTTTCGGTGCAGACACATCAGCATCCCTGGGGGTCCACAGCCTGCCCTGCCCCACCGGGGAGCAATCACAATCAATCCGTGTAATTAGGCAAGTGACCGTCTGTGTTTGCGCGCCTGACAGTGACCAGAGCCATAAAGCCAAGCAGCCATGGCCGGGCTGAGGTTGGAGCCATCTGGCCTTTACTAGCAAAGATGAAATTAAACGGCTGGCATGGGGCGGGCAGAGCTAAGGTGACCTGGTCAGGACCAGGTTCTGCTTTGCCTGGCCAAGGAGGATTTTCGAGATGGGAGCCGGGGCTAGTTCTCCAAAGCCCTGAGAGATGCCACCCTTCTTCTCGCCCCTTTCCCAACAAGGGTTTGCGAACAGGTTGTCACCATCCCTCTCCTTTCTCTCCTGACGAATGCTCCGCTGTTCCAAGTTAATGTCGGTAAGTCTGTCAGAAAAATTAATTTTTTAATTAAAAACATTTTTTTTTGGTGGTGGTGCTTTAATGTCTGGGTCTGGAGTAATTAGTTGTAGCTCCAGGGAGACTGCGCTTTAGAAAAACTGTCGGTGCTACTGCAAAGGAATTTATCTGATTAACATCAGCCTTGACACGTGGTTTCTGGGCGAGGGATGGACGAGGAGGGGAGTCCTACTGCTCTCCAGCAGCAGGATTAATGATGGGAAAGAAGGCAGGGCTCTGCAGGTGCTGATTTTCCACCTCAGTGGACTGGGAGAGGAAGAGAGGTTGGGACCAGCAGTGTGGGGCTCCCTTGCTGTCCCCTACCTGGTACATGAGTCCCGGGATGTGGCTCAAGAGACTGAAGAGGTGAGGAGTGATGGTTTTGTCCCTTGCTGGAATAAGGAGGCAGATAAACACTCAAAGAGAGTGTGAGAAAAGCCCTGGGTGAATCTTGTCCCCCGCACCCATCCCGGGTGGGAGCGGAGGGGCAGCTGCCGTCCGTGGGGCTGGGGATGCTCAGCAACACTCACTGCAGCCGCTCGCATGGGGGATTTAGGCTTGCAGGGAGCCAAATCCCTCTCGCAGCAAAAGGCCAAAGGTTCCCTGAAGGCAGCACCTTTTCTCCCAGCTCTTCCCTCCCAATTTCTTATTAGAGGCTTATTCTTGTCCTGAAGCGTAAGGCTTTAGACTCCTCCAAAAACCCCTGCTCTGGAGGTTTTTGCTGTGCTGTGTTAATCTCCGTAGCCCTGGCTGTTCTGGCTGCTCTGGCTTTGGGCTAGCCTGGCTGCAGGAGATTAACCGGGGTGCTGGGATGAGCTGAGCGGAGCAGCATCCTTGGGAAGCGGCGTGAAGGCATCCGTTTGATTGTGCATCCCCACCTCCACAAGCACTGCCTCGTGATGGGCTCCCAGGGGATGAATGGAGGACAGGAGGGGCCAAATGCTGCACCGCTCAGGACCAGTTTCCCCTCACAGCACCCAGTTCCCCAATTTCATCACAACCTTATCGGCTGCTCCTCTAATGGGTTCTGCAGGCTCCAGGCAAATCCTACCCTTTGTGCTCAATTAACGGGCTATACCTTGGAGAGCGGGAGGTAGTATAAATATTTTCCATGTAGTAATAGGACTATTTTTTTCCTTCCTTTTTTTTTTTTTTTCTCCTGTGGTGCTGTCATTATAATATTGATTTGACATCCAGGTGTCAGGAACAGCTGGATGGCAGGAAAAAAAAAATGGCAACTTTAATTCGTTTTGCAGGCAGGGGAGGGGGGGAAGATTTTCCTCCGGGCTTTTCACCCCCCCACCTTCCCTCTGCGATGCTCCATGTTCCGCCCTGACAGGAACATTTATAAACTGCCACTGTGGGGAGTATTATTAACAGCTCGACTCCTTAAAGATGCAATTAATTATTCACCTGCTTCCAAATCAGTTTAAGCAGCTTCTAAGCTGCAGTGTAAATAAAACCTTCCCCACTCGCCTCTCCCGTTTCTCATGCGTACGCGCGCGCGTGTTCCCGGTATCCGTAAAGCCGAGCTATTTAAACAGAGCCCAACTAGCAGTTATTGTAAATTACTGCAGCTTCATTGGCTTCCTGGGCTCTCTGCTGAGTTATGCCAGCCAGGATTTTAAGTCATCCTTGTGGGGATGGCAACTGTCACTATTTTCTCATTTGCCATATTTTTGGGCTATTTTTGCCTTGTTGCTCAATCCCTCCTGTTTTGTCGTGCCTCCCCCCTCGGCCCAATCTCCCTTTCACCTGTTTGCTGTTTAATAAATCATCCCCTAAATGATCCCCTAATGACTTCAGCATCAGCTACAGTGCCATTTTTGGAGGTTTTGGTTTTGTTTTTTTTTTTCCCCCCCTTTTTGGGAAGATGTTGACTAGGTCTCAGCTGACGGCTGCTTTCAAAGGAGAAAATACTGACTGTGCTCCCAGGGGTCTGTGAGCGAAAGGCTGCTCTGTCCCAGGAGGGGCTGATTTGGGGGCTTCGAGGGGACCCAGAGGGGAAAAGCTGTGTTTTTGCTCTCCTCTCTCTCCCCTGGTTTGTGTTTGAATGGCCAAAGCAGGCTGCAACAGCTCTAGGGTCATGGTGTTGAGTCCCTTATGGCCCTGCTGGGGTTTCATTTATTGTGGTTAAGCTTCCGGGCTGAAGCTTAGGTTTGGAAAATAGCAGGCATTTGGGCAGTTTGGTTGATTTAGGTTTGGAAAATGGCAGCTATTTGGGGAGAAAACTGCAGCTCTGCCTGGCCTGGGGAGGTGAGGACTCTCCCACCACCCACTTGCTCCCCTACGGCCCCGCTCCAGAGGTGCCAGGGGTGGAGAAACGCTCACCACCAAAGCCAGCCAGCATCTCACCCCATTAGTTCCCCTGCTCCTGACCTGGGAAAGTCTGCAAACCCTGTGACAAGGGCGTGAGCACAAACACCTGGAGGATGCTCGTCTCTGTAAACAGACCCAAAAAAGGAAGAAAAAAAAAAATTACAAAAATCCCCTTTCCTACTGCAGGGTCTTTCTCTGTCATGAAAACAGCTGCTGCCTTGCACGCTTCAAACAGGGCAGGGCAAATCCTTGCATGGATTAGTCACTAACAATGGAGTTAATAACGATAATGGCACAAACGTCCTGTGCCTGCGTGAGATACACTTAGGAAAATCTACTAGCACCAGGTAATCACCGCGTCTCATGCTGTCGAAGAGATCAATCATGTCGAGAGCCCATTCATCAATCAGCTGTGCCAGGGCTTAGCAGGCAGGGAGGGAACGCAGGCAGCTGGCAGCGTCACACAGCCCTTCGCCCCAAAAAGCTGCTCCTGCGGGAAAGCGGGGGGGAGGGGTCTCCCGGGATTGTAGCAGGCCTGGGAAGCGGGATGTCAGCGGATTGGTTTGGGGAGATGTCAAAGCCCCAGTGGGCTCCAAACCCAGCCGGGCGCCTGGCAAAGCCTCTGCTCCCCTTTCCTCTCAAGGATGCTCCCTCGGATGCTCCCCTCTCGGCAGCTGGGGCTGACGGGGCTTCCTCTGCCGGAGATGGATTGTTTGTTGCTGTTTCTCCATCTGGCTGGAATCATGTCTGCCTTCCATCACAATATTTGTTGCCTAGTTGCCACTTGTAACCCATCCTTTCCCTTTTGCTTTCTACAGAGATGTCCCCAGCTGGGTGGTCCCAGAGTCGCCCTCAGGAGCCGGTACCCCACAGGGGATCCCAAACCACAAGTGCTGGAAATCCTGCCCCGTGGGACTTTCTGCTCTGAAAAACACGACCTTGCTCCAAAAAGCATCCATAAACCCACTGCCCTGGCAGTCGTGAGCCAGCAGGCAGGGAACGGGTGGCCATCCCACAGCAGCTCTGCTCCAGTGAGCATCGGGAGGTGATGGAGAGCCTGTCCCCAACTGTGGTGAGCCCGGAGCCAGATCCTGCCTGAGAGCAGGGGCCAAACATAGCCTTGCAGACGGGACAACAAGTGGCTGCCAGCAGTGTGTTACAGGCAGCTTGTCCTGCTGTACACCTCTTTATTATTTATTTATGGGGGACTGGCGTGCTGGCAAGGGGAGAGACCCTGATCCTCCAGCCTCCCAGCTCCCCTCGCCACCGAACCCCACTGGAGCAAGGCACCCTGCCCGTATTGTGCCTGCGTCCCTGCTAACTGGTGGGTGAGCAGCTTGGGAACTGGGAAAGGGCTCCAGGTGCTGCTGGCTCTGAGCTGTGTTGGTTGGCAGGGCTGTCACTCCTGGGCTGTGTAAATCAGCACGGGGAGATGGAGGGGGCACAGCCCTGCCTGTCACTCTGCTGGCCTCTCCATCCAGAGCCAGACTACCCCTCTGCTGCTGGCTCTGCCTGCCCGGACCCTCCCGGCTCCAGGCACTCTGCTTGATGGGGATGTAGCCCTAGAACCCCTTTGGCCAAGCGGGACTTGGGCTCCCTGCCAGGGATTTTGGGCAGAGGACCATACCCCTTATTCTAGGTCTCACAGCCACGTGCTGGAAACCCTCCCAGTGAAAAGGGAGCAAACCATCTGATCTGTCTCACGGCTCCGCCAGGTAAGGGGAATTTGAAAACCCATCGCAATCACTGGCGACGCCCGCCGGCAGACAGCTGAGACGGTGGCTCCAAGGGCTGGGCACTCACTGGTGAGTTTTAGCTCAGATACCTGCCTGGAGCCCTCGGTTATATGGCACCTTTATAATTCATGAGGCAGGTATTATTGCAGAGCACAACTTCCTCAGGAAGCCGTTACCCTGGGCTCAGTGATGTGCTCTCCAGAGGTTGATCTGAACTTTCTCAAAAGCAGGAAGCCTTTCTCGCAGCACCCCAGCCAGCATCCTCAGCTTCCACAGCATGGTACCTCAACCCTTCTGTCAAGGATGCTGCAGGTGTTGCCCAACAGGTAACAGCATCTTTGCCCTCACAGCTGCTCCTGGAAGGGATGCAGGGCAGAGTGAACCCCAGGACCCCCTCATCTGGCTCTCCCTTCTCTTTTCCTGGCCCATTCCCTTCTTTCTCCTGCCAGCAACCATCCCTTCTTCCCTTCTCCTTTTCCCCACTCCTGGGAGGCTGCTTGATTGCCTGGCTCCCTTCATTAGCATGATACCTCCTGGAAAACTGGTAAACAGAGGTGTATGAATGAGGTGTTGATTGCAATCAGCATGGGAGAAGGGGGGGCTGAGAGTGCTGGAGAGGCCAACGATGCTTCCCAATTACTTGGTGGCCCTGGGGTGGCTGCTGGAGAGGATCCGCTCCCCAGCACGAGCCACACAGGGCGGCCGCCCCATGCAGCTCATGCTGCGGAGTGGATCCTCTCCAGTAACCACCTGAGCATCCCTCCACAGATGGGATGCTCGCCCTTCCCTATTGGGAGAGCTGGATGTGGTCTGGGGGGAGCCTGTCCTCACTGCTGAGGTGGGTGGGATGAGGAGGGGATGGGTGCCAGGACACCAGTGTCCCATGGGGACCATTGCTGGGCTGATGGCAGGGTGGGAACACCCTGGGGCTCTTGGGAAACAAGAGCTTAAAGGGATAAGCATGATCTAAATCACATCCTATTATCAATCTGGACAGATTGCAAGGGAGCTGATCCCTCGCCCATACGTTCCCCTGGCATCACTGGAGATGTTGCAGGGGCAGGCAGAGGACATGGAGCTGGTGTCTGGCATCGGAGAGTGGGATATGCCTAATTTATAGCTTGTTGCAGGGTTAAATGGCTGAAACCATCCCTGCCAGGCCAGCTCCAGCTCTGGGTTAATGCTGCTGGGCTTCACCGGCACCACAAATCATGGCATTTGGTGGTGAGGAAGAATTATCAGCCCTGTTTTCGGGCCGAGGCAGCAAGATGTAGGCGGTCCTCCATCACCCTGCAGCATCACTGGAGCGAGGAGCGTAGGGACCCCTCCATGGGGAGCATTCCCCTGGACGAAAGGTCCCCGGGGGCAAAGCGAAGATGGACAGCCAGACGTCCATTGCATCGCTGCAGCGGTGTCTGATTCACCCTGCTCCTGGCCCTGGGCTGCTGCCAACGCGCTCTCCCAGAAGTGTCTGTCATTAAATATCTACTTAGGCATGCAGAAGTTGCCTAATTTTTCAAGGGTGCTGCAAACCCCAGGTGCCCTTGAAGCTGGGAGTGGCTGAAATACCCAATACCTCCAGAAACGGGTGATGGGAGACTTGTGGCTGATGCCCAGCAGAAACAGGGGGGCAAAGGGCCAGCCCGCGTGATGGGACAGCCGTGTCCCTATTAACAAAATGATTAATGATTAAATTAATCATTAACTGAAAAGCCAGGTTAATGAAAAGCCAGGTCTCTGCTCCCCGTCCCCAGCCCTGCTGCTCTGCAAAGGTGGTGGTCGCTCATGGGTGCCCAACGTCTTGCAAATCCCTGCCTAGAAAAGGCAGCCAAAACAGGATCCCAGAGGATTATTCCCCAGCGACCCTCGGTGGGAAATGCGACCGCTGAGGATCGAGACAGGAATTAGAGGAGGGCACCTGAACCCCGGGGCTCAGGCTGGGAGAGGCAGCCCTGCAGAAGGAGGCAAAGCACTGGCAGTGTTTTTTTGCTACCGCGCATCTGTTATTTGACCTTATAAAACTCTATTTGTGGAGGTGGTTGTTATTTTTCGTTAAATCTTTTAATCTAAAATCCCATTAGGCTCAGCAGCGCGTTCATTTGCGAGCAGAAGCAAAACAGTTCAGTGTTTGCTCATTCCTATATCTTCTTCACTTCAAACAGATGTAATAAAGTATTTTTGCTTTCCCTTTTGTTTCCCTTTGTGATTTGGCTTTTTTAGAAGCCTTCGAGGCACTTCAGCCTGGTTCTTCCCCCCTCCCAGCACCACACGCTGCTTCCAGCTCTGCTGCTTTCTCGTCTGTCGAAATCAAATAAAATTCACATGATGTCCTCTGGAGCAGGGACTTTGCTTTGCCCGGCTCTCCTGCCTGGCTGTGCTGGTGGGGTTAAACCAGCCCTGCTGTTTCCAGACCACAATGTCTGGCCTTAGAATAAAACAGCATTAAAAGATATGTCCAGGGGGTAGGGGTTTTTTTTTTTGGGGGGGGCTATTTTTCCTGGGTGTGCAGAGCAAAGCCCATAGCTCCCTGTCTCTGCCAGGCAGCAGCAGCCCACGGCGGGGACAGCCCGGTCCCCACAGCCAGGGAGGCATCACGGTGGCCCTTTGCAGTAGTTTTCCTCCCTCTCCAGTCTCCGTCATCTTTATTTCAGGAATCACTTAAAATCAGGCTTTGAATAATTCACTGGGAGCATCCGGCAGTCCACCCTAACTGATTCGTCACAACTTCCCTCGACTTCAATAATTCACTTTCTCGCTAGGAGCTGATGTGCTTTCCTTGTACAAAGGTTTGCTGCTGAGCACGCCCAGCTCTTGGATCAAATCTGTTCACCAGGAGGAGAAAAAGGGGATTTAAGGCCAAATGCCTTTGTTTTAAGACATGCCAACATTCAAGCAGGGCAGAGATTTTGCCGGCCAGCTTTTCCAGCGGTGGGAAGGGCAATAACAAGGTAAGGTGAAGATGCTCTTGGCTTGCTGCTGGAGATGCTCCTCTTGCTGCTGACATTGGCCTGAGGTCCTTGCGGCCTCCTCATCGGGCTGCAGCACAGACGAGCTCCGGTGGTCAGCATCCAGCCCACAAAAGCATCCTGGACTCCCCACCACTGGGGATTTGCCCTGCCCCACTGCTCCAGCTGGCCGGGAGCTGCATCCCACCCCAGCCTTCCCAACAAGGTGCCTGGGCTTCTGGTTTTCCCCCAGCAGATGAAACCAGCATGGGTTAATTAGCCAGTGACGGCCAGTAACAGCTCCTAAGAGTGAGAACAAGGACAGCAACAAGCTGTGGGGATTGGGCAGCCTCTCTACCCAGGCCCTGCTGATCTGGGTAAATTAGGGTTTCATTTAAAGGAAGCACCATGGCTCCTATTGCAATGTCTTGACAAGGCTGTGCTGGAGGATGTACAACACATGTTGGGGAGAGGCTAGAATATATAACATATGAGATCTATACAGTAGTGTTTCTGCCACCGATCTCTTTTCCTGCCATCTCAGGAGCATGGTGGCAAGGCTGGTGAGTGATGGGCAACAAGGAACCATGGCCATGCAAATTCCAGGGAGGAGAGCCACATACCTTGCTGGGGCCCTGGCCCTGCCAGTGTTGAGGAGTGTGTCTTTGCTGCGAGGCGGCCTGAGGTAGGTGATGGTGAGGATGCTCAGGTGCCTGCGTGAGAGGGTGGCTTGCGGGAAAGGGTTTCTGCTCGTGCTAAGTGCGGTGAATTTAATTTCCTGGCGATAGCACTTCAATATTACAGGGCACTCCAGAAAAATCAGAGAGGGCCTGAAGCAAAATGCAGCCAAGTCAATTGAAGTTAACTTCCCTGGGGCACAGGGCCAGGCCCCTCTTTAGAGGCTATTTTCCAGAAAGGCAGCGGATTGCTGGCAAAAAGCTATTCTCAGTCGCTTTTGATTTGGTGACCTTGAGCCTACCTGAGCCCACGCGAGCTGTGTGCCAAAAGGCCCCTGAATTTAGGGGAGGGGGCCCAATTCAGGGCCAGAAGGCCCAGGTAGGCTTGCTCCAGGTTAGGGCTGAGCTGAACTTGCCCCCAAGAGACCTCATGGTGCCCAGGGGGACTCGAAGGTCCATGCCCTGAGGCCAGCGAGGCTGAGCATCCCCTAGCCCTGCTTGCAGGTTTCTGTCCCCTAAGGCTGTGCTTCCCACACTGTGGTGGGGAGCAGGAGAGATTTAAAAAGATTTCTGTCCCACTTCCCACTCCCCCCACAGCCCCCCAGTCTGATGCTGCTGCTCCTGATAGCTGCTGTCTGTCTAATTGCATTATAGCCTACGGGGGGAACGAAACCACTGCTTTGGGTTCCAACAAAAGATGCTCTAAACCAAATAATTAGTCACCTGACTCGCTTCCCAAAGTCCCGTGACACTCCTGTATTTCTCATGCCATTTTGGCACCGCTAACGAGCAGAACCACCGAGGCTGCGACCGGGGGCTCCCCCAGCACGGGAGCCGGGCGCTGGCAGTGAGCTTGTGTCTGGCATCCCGAGGGGATGCTCTGCTGCTTCTCCCCTGTTCATCCTTCTCTTTGCCATCATCTTTTTATATTCGCAGGCACTTCTGCTGGCCTACTTGCATCCAGTTCATTTTCCTTTTCTTAAATAAAACCTGACTCCAGGCCTTATTTGGTAAATAGAGCTGGGAGAAGCTGGGCTTTGCTCTTTCTTCTCCTGACAAGCCTTTCAGGATGGGGAGATGAGACGGAAGGAGAGACAGATGAATAAGATGCAAAAGCGGTGAAGAAAAATAAATGTGAGATAAAGCGAGCATGGGAGGGAAAGAAAAATGAGGCGGGGGGATGGGGAAGCAGAGTAACGGCAAAGGGGGGACCTGCTAAATCCCAACCGCCCCAGCCCCTGCGCATGAAGCGAGGGACTGAGGGGAGCAAGCCGGGAACACACGGGTATAACCCCCAGCTCCTCCTGGCTGTGCCTGTGTGGGGATTTGGGGAGAAGGACCCGGTCTGCTGAAGAGATGTCCACCTCTTCATTCAGGAGCCCTCTTCTCCTCTCCTCCCACATCCGCTAACAAATTCTCGCCCGAGGTGCAGGTCGCTCATGGAAGCAGCTGGACGCTTTAACCTGGCTCTGTCTCCAGCTGTCAAACGCTGTAAATATCTGGGAGGCGGTTGATGCTGGGAAACAACGGAGGTGCTTTAATCACAGCCCAGAGTCAAACCCACCACTGGTAGGACTCATAAATATCCCCTTTGTGTTTCTTCTCTGTCAGAAGGCAGTGGTAAAAGAGAACAAAAGCCAAAGCCATCATGGGGTGGCTTCAGCATCTCTGGTGCCTCCTCACCCCTTCCAGAGCATGTCTAATAGTGATGAGGAGCAAAACCCAGTTAGCTGGGGGGGAGCTGGTAGCGGGGGATGTTCGCTGGGCATGGGGAGCTCGGCACTGAGATGGTAAGGTCGGGAGCTGTCACAAGAGGCTCCTGAAGGGCTCAGTGTGGAAATCATTGTTTTTCCTATTATTTCCCCATTTTCAGCAGGCTGAGTAGCATTGAACATCTGCCTGGAGGCAAGTCACCTGGCCCGGCTCTTGAAACCACTGGTTTCATCGGCGGCAGATTAAGTCCTCGGTTGAAGAGACAAAGCGAGGGCTAGAGCGCTAAAATTATCTGTGCTGAAACCGGGTGAGAGCGAACGCTGTTAAACAGGGCGTGCAACGGCAAAGCAGGTAATTGCTGGCACTGAGCAAACTCCAGGCATCGCTGGGGAAGCTGGGGGAATTTCTCTCTTTTATCAACGGCTCTCATCAATCCTAAAAGCAAAGGACCCTCGGGGTGGCAGGACCCGCACGTGGAAGGCAGAAGCTGCATCCAGAGGCAAGGCATGGGCGGCGTAGCTCTGCCCCAGTTGTGATTTTTTTAATAAGCTGAATTCTCAGCTGGACCAGGCAGAAAAATCAATAGCTGGACTTGAGAAAGCAGTCAAAATACATGGAGCTAAATTGGCCACCCCACAGGCAGCCACACAGCTTCTCAGATGTTGTGATGTGCGGCCGCACCAAATGGGGGAAAAAACATGCATATTTCAAAAATCCTTTGAAATAATTGCCTAAGATTATTGAAGTATCTTAAGACACCACGGGAGGATCCAGAAATACTTTTTAAAAAGTTGGTGGTGAATGTCAGAGGAGTGAGGGAAGCCACCTTCCCACCGCTGAAGGCATCTAGGGATGGTTGGGGTGGGCTATTTCCTTTCCCAGTTGACCTGAAGCGTGGCCTGCCACTCCACCTGCAGCAGCCTTATCTGCAAAGGAGCACATCAGCTTTTGCAGAAAGCCTCTCTTTCTCCAAAGCCACTTTAATTCCAGCCTTTTAGATCTCCCTTTTCAAGCGCAGCCCCAGCGACATCCATCTGCCCTTACAATAGAGATGGTCTCCTGAATAATTTTATTTTTGGCAGCTTCGCCATCAGCTCCTCGGTGGTGAGGAAGCGGGGAGATGCTATCCCCCTTCCCTGCCTCCATCCCTCCCCGTGACTGCCGGGGGACGCTGCAATGCCGTTGGGTTTGAGGACGGCTATTTCGGTCCTCAGTGCCTCGTCTGCTGGTGGAAGCAGGACAGACGGATGCTTTTGGGCAGCAGCTTGTAGGGACAAGCCTGTCTCCCACCCGCATCCGCCCTGTGGAGACCCAGGACTGGGCTGGCCTGTTAACATCAGCTGCTTGGGGCTGGGAAAGGCGTGGGGAGCCCAGCCCAGAGTTTTTTAGTGGCTAGCGAGCTCTTCCACAGCTAGAGGAGGAAAGATAGAGGAAGAAAGTGGGGAAAAACATAACAAAATAATTTTCTTTTAACTTTTCTCTTTTCTTTTTCAGAGTGAGCCCTTCCTGGAGGAGGTCTTTAAAATTAATAATGTTCTTTCTTTTTCTCTCTCTATTCCCAAGACTCCTGGTTTAAATTAATGAAATGTCAAATACTATTAAGTTCTGATCATGTGTTTGTGATAACAAAGGGATGGATTTCCAGCCAGTTTATAACTCTGATCTGTCCTCCCCCTCCCCCCTCTTCTTTAACTCTGATGAAATCTCCCTTTATTAGATTTACTGTTTCATCGGTTCCCTCTGATTTCCACCTTTTGCAGTCCAAGGCTGGGGAAGGCTTTTTCACTGAGCAGTTTTTAAGACTTTTAAGCAAAGTCTACTCAGACCAGTGGTGACAGTCCCTGCCATGATGCTCTGCTGGGAGCTGATGGGTGCTCCCAGGGACCTCACAGCCCCTGCCCCTGAGACCCCCACACCCATCACTTATTTTCTCCCTTCCTTCTGCACTTAGAAACTGCTTATGTTAATGGGTTTAAAAGGCCACATAATAATCCATAACAGGCAACCTTGCAAGGAATGGAGAGCTTCGTTATGTTCCTGAGTGCTGTTTCACAGCAGGGGAGTGATGCGGGTGGTTACAATGAACACAAACGGCAGTGTGGGTCGGGCAGAGGATGGTTGGTCCTTGCTGGCAGTGCCCGGAAGGCTGCAGGACACGGCAGACATCGGGGCTGGACCCTGCCACCGGGACATGCCTGCCAAGGCAGCAGGGATGCTAAGGTGGGTTTTCCTGATGGTGACTTTACCAGGACGCTGTGCGAAAGAAGAGGGCGGGGAAAAAAAAAAAGTCCTCTGTGGACACAAACTGCATTTGGAAAGACCAACAAGGAATCTCTGGGAAAGGGCACCCCACATGCCTGAACAGCCCAGCAATGAATCAGGGCAGCCCTTGCTTTGCGCTCTCGCTCCCCCGACAAGGTTGTACAGTAGGGGTTGTACAGCTGGCAGCGTTCCTAGGTGGATGGCGTAGGGAAGGATGAATGGATGGACTGGCATGTGGGCAGCTAAATGGGCCCACCCCCGAAGGGATGGGCAGCGAGGAGACTAGGTGCTGCTGCTGGTGGCTTCATCAGTCACCCGGTGGGCTGGGCTCTCCAGCAAACTGGAAGAGCTCAAAGGGTTAATCTGTAATTTAGGACACAACACCAAAGATACAGTTGTTGGGAAAGAAAAAAGCCTTGTCGAAGGCTTTGGGAAATAATTTACGCTGGCACTTTCTTATAAGAGTGAATTGATTTTTGCTGGGCTGTGTCAGGCTGAATTACGAATGGGGGAAAGCACGGCTGGTGCTCCCAGAAGGGAAGATGCGATAATTAGATGAAGGGAAGATGAGCAGAGGGGGCTTGGAGGCTGCCCCCTTCCAGACATTCCCACACAAACCCAAGGCTACAGCATCATCATTCGCAGAGCCCTTGGAGAGGTGGGTTTGCTCCAGGCTGGACACAGAGGTGTCTCCCATGTCCTGTTCCCCAGCTTGGGCCAGGAGAAGACTTTCCTGGACCATCTCCTCTCCCAGCCTGGCCAGCTGCTGGAGGGCAAAGCGAAACATCACAGTGGCCCTGGGAGGAGGCAGGAGAGTGTGCTAGATGTGATCCCATCACCCTGCCATTGGTCCTGCTCTGCCCACCGCATCCCACAGCCTTATTGGGAAGGGACCATGCTCTCAGCTGTGCTCCTGGCCTTAAAAGTTCCTGGCACTGTCTCACTGCCTGTGTCCATCTCCATTGGCCCTGTGCTGAATTTGCTGCCCGACCAGAGAGGTGGCCCTGTCCCCCAAGTGCTTTGTCAATCGTTCCCCGCTCGATGCCGCTTTCTGAGGCAGAGCCGCTCCTGCAGGCTGCTGGGAATTGTAGTGCGGTGAAGCCGGCGGTCAGGAACGGAGACAAAGGCAGACTCTCGGCTCACTGCTGGCCTGGTTCGCGTGGGCTCCCCTTGGCAGTGCCAGGTCTTGCCCTGGCACGAAGATCCCCTGGGAATGCACCATCTGCCTCCGCAGAAGCCAGCTCGCCCTAGCTTGGGCTGAGCATCCTGCCATGCAGCTGGGCTTTCGTTTGCCAGCTAGAGGGGAGGCAGCGAGAAGAAAATAAAGTCAAAGCCTTTTCTCCCCCCTCTCTTTCATTTATCATCTGTTATGAACCAGCTCTGGCTCCTCTTGGGAACAGCAGTTCTGGACTAAGAGAGATCCTGTAGAAAAGCCTCCCCTAACTACAAAGACTTCCCAAACAAAGGGGCTTAGACTGTTCGCCCTTTTCCCAGTAAATCCACCCCAAAGAACAGCTCCGTAATCCCAGCTAACCGGGTAACGAGCACCGGGTTCATCAGGCATGGTGCCGCCTGGTTGCTGGGCTGATGGAAATGCCCTGCTCCCTGGGGAAACCGGCAGGCACGGAGAAGAGGAGACCATTGCACGGCACTTCCAGCGCTCAGAGAGGGGACGGGGGGGGACCTAGCCCTGTCATCTTCTGGAGCCGTGGCTCAGCCCCCGCCATGTAATTGTGCACAGAGATGGATTCTCATCAATCGGCCTGTTTGCTGCCACAGCCAAACGTTTTGCATGTGCAGTTACCCGTCCCCACGTGTAGCTGTGGGCACGCTCAGGTGTCGACTGCCAGCCTTCAGCAGCCATCACGTCACTCTGCGTTTGAGCTTCAACAGCAGTCAAGCAGAAGCTGTTTTCCATGTGAAGCTGCAGGACCTATGAGGTAAATAAACGGATGTGAAAGCCTGGCAGTGTAATGAGTTAGTTTAAAACCTGACTTCTCTTCTGGTGTATTAATTTACTTGGTATGATGGTTAATCTTCCATTTACTGCCATTTCATAATTTTTTTTTCTCCCCTTTCCCCTCTGGCAGATCCCTGGGATGCTCTGCCTTGGGTAGGAGCAGGAGGAAGCCAAACCAGGGCTGGAGAGGGGGGACCAGACCCAGGCCAAGAGGAGCTGCCGAGCCCCACAGAAGCCCAGGGTGTCACCTCTTGGTCTTCTGCTCTCATGGGCGCCTGGCAGGCAGGTGTGGACTGATTCTCATGCAATTGAGGGGAGATCACTGCCGGGTTTCCCTTGTGCCATTAGCCAAGGAGCTAATCACTGCAACCAACTGGGAGGGTGGTTGGGGGAATTAATCATCTCTAATCAGGATGACTGTAGCTGACAAGACAGCTGGGGGGGGAAGCAAAGGGCTGGGTTGTGCTCAGCTCCCAGTGCCTGCTTTACCTGCCCACGTGCCCCTGGGCATGGGGGATGCCCAGCTCTGGAGCCCCTTAGGCACAGCCAGGGGACCTCAAGCTACCGCTCCCCATGCCCCCCTTCCAGCTGCAGCTCTAGCCCTTGCTCCTCCTGGTGTTGGCTCTGTGCTGAGGAGCCAAAATTTGGCAGCTTGGGGGCAATCCTGAACAAGCATCCAAGCATCGATCACGCTGGTCCTGCTCCCATCCTCCTGCCAGCCGTTACAGAGCCTCTGATGTAAGCGGATGACACTTCACATGAGCACCTCTCTGAAGGGGCACGGGAGGCCAGTGCAGTGAATAAAAGGCTGGTGAAGCCCGGGAAAGCAGGGCAGGGACAGCAGCAGCTCCTTGGTGCTCCAAGGGCGCGCTCGTGCTGAGGCGGTACAAGCTGAATGGGATGAGTGAGACACGGGTCCCCACTGCACGGCACAGCTTTGCACCCATGGTCTCGCTGCAGGTAGAGTGAGCTGGGCTTTGGGTCACCCTGTTAATGGGGCTGCAATGCACCCCTGTGCTCAGGGCTGGTCTGGATTCCTGCCGGATGTTGGAGAGGAGCCAGAGGGTCCGATACTGCAGGCAGCGCACGGGAAGAGGGGAAGGAAGGGAGGGATGCAGTAGGCAGGGCTTGGCAGGGCTCACCAGCAACCCGGTGACAGTGCAGTGGGTGCCAGAAAGTGTGGCAGCCGTATCTGACAGCATCAGGGGACCTCGCTCGGAGCACCCCCTGACATTTCCATCGCCTGCCTCTGAGGAGGATGATGAGCCTAAACCGTCTCAGAGAAGGACTGATGGACGGTCTGGAAGAGAGAGAGACTAATGTGGGGCTTATTTAAGCCGGGCTGACCTGAGAAACTGTTCCCAAGGCCAGGGTGAGAGAAGAGGATGGGAAACGGGAGGGAAAAGCACGTGGCTCGGCCCCAGTGCTGTATCCAGCCCCGGCAGCACGAGGTCACGGGCAGGAGGTTCGATCCGCACGCAGATGCCTCTTTGGTGCCGGAGGAGCATCGGCAGCAGCTGCTGCTGGGAACATCCCCCTCCCTCCCCTCTCGCTAATGAATGTAGGTGAAACTTGCTGTGCCATGACTTTAATCAGCAAAGAAAACTGCAAAGCCTTTTTTTTTTTTTTCTCTTCTCCTTTCCCCACCTGCTGAATTCAGCGCCGAATGCGAATGAGGCGGTGTTCGGGCTTGGCTGCGCGCCCGCTTCCCGTGCTAATGCAGGCAGCCAGCCTCTCCCGCACCTCCGGCCTCCCAGGCTAATCCACGGCACGCCTGGATCAGCCCCTTGCATTTCACACCGAGTGCAATAACCCCCTCTCTGGAGCTTAAAGGCTGCTCACCGCAGCCTCAGCCCGCAGTACTCCTCCCAGCACCCAGCCGACAAACTCAACCCGTGCTGGGCAGCGGGACCAGCCTGTAGCACCCGTGGGTGGCCAGGCAGGGCCAGAGGGTGAGGAATGTGCCGCAGTGACCTTGGGAGCCAAGACCACAGCAAGTGCTGCCCATGCGCGTGGCTCCGGAGAGTTTGCAACGTGCAGGCAGCGTGCTCAGCAGCGACGGGCAGCCCAGGGAAGGGAGGCAGCGGCAGGTGTCCCGGAGCCCCATGTGCGTGAGGGGTGCCAGAGCGGTACCCCCGGGCTCACATCTGTGGGTCTGGCAGCATGGCAGGAGTAATTTGCAGCTCCATTAGCACTCGGAGTTGGCACAGCGGCCCCACAACATGTCCGTTTGAGAAGAGGCAAGTTCCACTGAATAATGAGCAGTAATTGGATTTCAGGGTTAACCAGCTTGCAGCAAAAATAGAAAAGAGTGGAGAGCCATTGGATATTTCTGTTCTGGCTCATCAGACACTGGAGGTTTATCTCTGCTGAGAATAGCGCAGGAGAGGTAAAGTTATTAGTGACCATCAGAGCATGGTGATACCATCTCCCTCTTATGTTTAGTGGGATGAGTCTGTGCGTCCTCGGTGAGTTTCGTTTAAGGCTGCGGGAGTTTATAACTCCCTGCGGGAGAGCTCCGCACGTACACCGCTGCGGTGCAGTGGAGAGGAGAGAAATCAGCCTTCTTTAGTATGCAGGAGCACCCAACCTCTCTGCCGTTGGCCGGAGGGGAAGGCAGGAGCCGCAGCCCGGGGGAAGAGGCTGGGATGGCCAACAGCTGGGCGGACGCATTCGGAAGGCTCAAGGCAAGGCATCCCACCAGTGTCACCTCACTCAGGTGACAATCTGGCAAGAGGAAGACTGGCACATGTGTGGCACCGCCATGCTTGGAGCTGCGGCCGGTCCCTTTGGGGTGGCTTCAGTGCAGGTGGAGCGGGCGCTAGTGGCTGCACAGGGCACCGGGAGATGGTACTTGAAGCACCGCACACAGCCACGATGGCCCCTCTTCCGGCAAGATTAATTCCCGCTGAATGCGGCGCGGAGAAGGGCTGTTAGCGTGGTGGGGAGGAACGGAGAGCCTGGCTTATAAGACGAGACTGAAAGCACTTGGCTTGTTTAGCCCAGCAAAGGGAAGGCAAAGCAGGGATATTATTGCTCTCCATAAATATATCAAGCAAGTAAACACCAGGTACAGAAAGGAACAATTTAAGCTAAAAGACTGTGCTGGCACAAGAACAAATAGGTTTAAACTGGCTAATGTAGGCTGGAAATTAGGAGATAGTTTTTAACCATGGGAGTCGCGAGACAGTTTTTAGCTATGGGAAGCAGAGGAGGAAAAATACCTCATTGCTTT
Organism: Tetrax tetrax; assembly: GCA_009806455.1. Taxonomy (NCBI): domain Eukaryota; kingdom Metazoa; phylum Chordata; class Aves; order Otidiformes; family Otididae; genus Tetrax; species Tetrax tetrax. The sequence goes on from WHYT01017994.1 coordinate 92,766, forward strand.
CCAAACTGAGCCAGACCAATGGTGAAGGGAGCAGAAAGCTGGCTGCCTGCGACTGCAGGGGTGTGAAGTGGGAGCTGGCAGGGTCCTGCCCGCTCCAGGATCCTTCCAGGACGTGCCGGGCACTGTTGGCGTCCCCTGAGGTCCCCAATTTTGTAGGACAGGGACCATTGTTCCCACAGGCTGGGACAGCAACACCAGCCTCCTTCTGCCCTGGAAGTGGCACACAGCTGGGCCACCGACTCCACATTTCACCCCCTGCATGAAATTATTCTGAATTTCCCGTGTATTCTGGGACCTGCCTAAAGGATGGGTGAAGAATCTGCTGATGAGGATTCTAATCAGTTTGGAGAGCAGGTAATTTCTCAGCTAGAGATCATCTCCAAACAGGAAATCACGTTCAGGAGACAGCTGCTCTGTGCAGCATGTCATGGTGGACTAGAGCAAAGCTTGTTGTAATAACAAGCAGAGCTGGAATAAGAAGATCATTACTAATATCATGCATTAATTACTTCACAGTCCTCCTACCAGGTGGGTTTTCCTGTCTCACTTATCTCTAGTGTTAGTGGAAGAGGAATAATTCTAGACCCAATCCTGGCACCTGGGCAGGTTTTTTTTGGATGCTGTACCTCCTTCCTGAAACTGGAGGAAAGGCATTCCCTGCCTTCAGTGCTTTTTGACTCTGGCACCGTGCCTGGGATCGTTGGAAGACACAAAAAGCATCTGATGGAAGCCACCACTGGATGGAGCCTCAAAGGTCAGAACAATACCCGGTTCTGGTACAGATGGCGTTCACTAACGAGAAACGCCAAGCGCAAAAGCAGTGAGCGTCGGCACTGCAGCGCAAAGGGAAGGAAGGATGCTGCCCATGCTCCTGCCGCAGAGCCGGAGCACAGCGCCCTGCTCCCGGCTCCGTACCCCTGTGTGGGCGGCCTGCCCCTCTGCCTGCGTGGCAGCTGTAGTCTCCTCGGGGCAGGGAGCACGGGGCTCTCTCCCAGTGAGAGTGCAGGGACCAGCGCCGCCAGCACACCAATAGCCCACAGCCAGGGGCTCAATCACCCCTCACTCGCAGGCTAGGATGCTCTATAAAACCTCCCCAAACACATTGTTTCATGCCAGCAAGATAAACAGAGATAACAAAAGTGTGTGAAGAGAATTCCAGTTTTGATTAAAACCCACAGACCTGCAAGCCTCAGCTCCCGCATGAATAAGGATGAGGATAATACTGGCAGGAGAAAAGGAAAACATCTGATGGTATCTGAAGCGAGAGCGTGGCAGGGTGGCAGGTTTGAGGGGGCTCGCAGCTCGGCTTGTGGAAGGGAGCCCGGCGCCCTTCCCGCGGGCAGGGTCCAGTGTGCTCAGCCTTTGGCGGCTCCTCTCCCTCCCAGCCCTGTGACACGGGGAAGGCAAACCCGGCCAGAGGGATAAGATTAGATCTGGGAACAGAACAATGCACAATTCAATCAGCTCGCAAACTTGCCACAGAGCACCCCGAATGCCGCGTAGCGATGGGTTTTACGGATGAGTGCGTGAATGTGCTCACAAAAATGGGGCCTGCAGAGAGGGCGAGGGCTGCTCAAGGAGGGGGCTCTGCTGTAGCTCCGTACGCCCTTCCGCAAGGATTAGTGTCTCTTGCACTGTGCGGCCCATGCTGGGTGTACAGCCACGAGTGCCGCACGTGCGTGGGACGTGACGCAAATCGGTCTTGCGGAGTGATGGCTGAGGAGGCTCCTGCAAGGCCAAGGGGGCCTGTTTGGGCATGGGGCGCAGTGGGGAGCAAGGAGAGGGGCTTCCTCCATGGGCAGCTGGGCTACCAGGCTCTGCAGAGCTGGCAGCTTGGGCCCATTATCTCCAGGCAGAGTTTTTAGCATCACTGCTGAATTAGTTGAGCACCAAGGAAGGCTACGGCTTCCCTCAGACCCTGCTGGGATGCCATAGGGATAAAATCTTCCTTGGAAAAACCCTGTGGCAAGGTGCAGGCTGCCAGCAGTGCTGTGCACCAGCTTGTCCCAGCATCCCCCAACTGCAGTGGGACTGGGGTTCACCGGGAAGGTGCAGGGAAGCAGATAATCATAGTCAGCTCTTCTCTCCCCAAGGATCCAGGAACATTTTCCCCGCATTAAGCTGTCACCGCTGCTGTCCCAAAAATAACAGAGCAGGGTTGCTTTGTGTCCTGCTTGCTGGGGGTGAGCATCAGGGTTGCTGTATGCTGCACTGGGGACACAGCTGAGCCCCGACAGCTCGACACACTGATGGCTGCAAAGGCAGCTTTTGCAGCCATCAGTGTGTCGAGCTGTCGGGGCTCAGCTGCATCGCATGCCCAAGGAGGGTGCTGTGCCTCCCTGAGGCGCGGGGTATCAAGCAGCAACCCCCCACCCCGATCTGACTATATGGGCGCTCTCTCTTTAAAGCAAACCCGATTTGTCACTGGGGCCGGGCGCGGAGGGGAGCGGGGAGGCGGGGGCGGGCGGGGCGTTTTGGTAACGGCGGCGGCGGCGGCGGTTGCAGGAGGGTGGCGAGCGGAGCCTTAGAGCCGCAAGCCCCGGGGTATGCGCTCGCCCCCGGTTGCTAGCACCGGAGAGGGTAAACGGGAGAGGAAGAGTGGGGAGCGGGGCAAAGGAGCCCGGCCGAGCCCCGAGCGGCGGAGGATGCGCCGAGCCCCGCGGAGCCGAACCCAGCTGCAACGCGGAGCATCTCGCCCGGCCGCCGGCCGAACCCTGCCAGGTAAGGGCGGCGAAAAAGGGAGCGGGGGCAGCCGCATCCGGATGGGGCTGGGGTGGGGGCTGTGTGTGTGTGTGGGGGATACATCCGCCTCGTGCTCCCTGGAGACCGGTGGCTCCTCAGAGCATCACTCAGCAAGTGGTACCCGCCCCCCCCGCAGCGGGGATGGGATGAGGGGAAATCCCCCTGCAAGGCACAAAGGGCTCAGTGGGGCAGGCAGGTGGGGGTCTCGGCGCTCTCAGCCCCCCACCCCAGCTGCTGGAGGCCCAACCCGGAGTGATGGCAGATGCTCAGCGCCAACCTCAAAACCGCTGCGATCGAAGCTTGGCTTTGAGGTTCGATGCATCCAGTAACCTCACGGGAGATGGGCAGAGCTTGGCGGGGGGCTGACTGCTGCCGGCAGGCCGGCTGCTTGCTCGCCTTGCCACCCGCTCCGCAAAAACGGCCAACTTTGGCTGACTATGGGGCAGCTGGAACTAGAGGAGATGAGAAGGGTGCCTGGACCATCATGGCTGGATCTCCAGGGACCAACGGCTCAATGACGGATGATACCCCAGGTTTAGCGACGAGGAGGGTTCAACTCGATCCCAGATATTTGATTTCCAGCACTCCGTTCACCAGATGATCCGCCCTGCTAGGGAAGCTGCCTGCTTGCGTCTTACATCTTGCTCAGCTCCACCGCCAAATTAGGGCAAATT